>JASCZW010005612.1:0-198695 GCA_034211315.2 Aedes japonicus
TACTTCGTTGATTTACGTATTATAACCGCTTGCCATATAATTGCATTGATTGGGTTGGCTCTAAAACCTTGATTCACCCTGTTTTAAGGGCTTGTGAATTTCAAATGACACGTCATCAAGTTGCGAAACATGCTGCCATAAAACGTGACATTTTGAGGTTACAGTTTGAGAAACAGATAGTGAGCATCAAAATTGATTCCGCATCCCAGCTTGGGCGATCAGTGTTTGGTATCAATGCTCAATATTCGGATATTGATGGCAATGTGCAAATAAGACATTTAGGTGAGTATGATCATGATTTTCAACTTGAAGATTAGAGCATACTTTCATATATATTTTTTTCTTTAAACTTTTGAAGCTGTACACGAGATGAATGAACGGCAAACGAAAGAAAATTTGGCCACGGTGATTTTACATGAATTAAATTAATTCGGTCTGGAAATGGAACAAATCTTCGCGATTGCTCATGACAATGGTGCCAACATGTGTGCGAGTGTACGGCTCTTGAAAAGTCTGTCGGAGAGCAGCCGGGGATGAAGTTCCGCTAAACGGTATGCTACCCACTGAGTTCAAAGTGATAGACGAGAATGATCATGATGACCTCTTAGAATACGCTGATGAAACATTTGACGAAGACGAAATTGAAATCGCTACCACCGAACAAAATGAAGAACCAGATGATTTTGAGAACGGACGAGATGGAACTGCCGATATCGTAGTCAATGATGATAGTATCCGTGGGTCTTGAGGATTATGAGCAGCATCAGATGCGGTGCCCATACACGCACAATTAGTGGCATACGATGTCATTACGCTTAGTACAAAACTAAGATTGGCACAGATTAATAAAATTTGTCTCACGGTGCTAACAGGGAACTTTTGTGTTGCACGAAATCCCACTACCACCGAAAGTGAACGAAAACTCGTTGGGGTGTATGGTTCATCCTTTTGCGATATCTACAGGTCTTGAAAACGAAGCAATTCTTATCAACACTGCCAAGTCAAGGCCCATCGTTGGGTAAGTATAGGGCATTTGCATATAAAAAAAGGTTTGCAGATTTGAATAAACACCTGGCAGTTTATTCGGCCGTTTTGTCAAGCTTCTGAACCATTTACGTGTTAATAACGTTGAAGCTGCAGAAGGACCACGTTCCCTTTTCCGATTTCTATGCGGATTGGTTGATTTGTCAGGCAGATTTATTTGTCGTGAAAAGAAACGGAAATACATTGGCAGCAAAACTTTTCATTTCGATCGAGAGGAAGATTCATAAATTAAAAACAAGCGTGGCTTTCAAGGCTTATTTATATCCAGATCCTCGATTCAATTTTGCGCCGGGTCTGGCCGACTTAGCCCAAGCCGATAAGAAAGATGCACAAGTAGGAAAATATCTACAAATTATTTAACGAAAATAGACGCTAATGAATGGGAATCTATTGACTTTCAGGAATACCTCTTTCCATTAAGCTACCGACTCAATGGAATGGAAGAATCGCTAGAAGAACAATGTACAGACTCAGAACCGGCAAACAATAGTGGCTTCGCGCAAGACTACCTGATTATATTTTTCAATGAAGGATGCCAGGGCGCCACTGCATCCAGTTCAACTAAAAGTTCATCAAACGAATCCTTGTTGTTTGACCTGATTAAGCTAGAAAATCGAGACGAAGCAAATATCACAGTCGGTAATTCTGTGCCACCATTCGGCAGTTCCAGCAACTCTGGCCAACAGCCCACGTGCGGTACGGTAAAAATTCAGCCAGGTACATCTGCGACTCTATCAGCTCAATGAAGACGATAGTCACTTGCATCACCCCGTTTCGATATACTCAAGTATTGGAAGAAAAGGAAGTACTCGACCCCTCGCATTTATCACCTGGCAATGATCCCTAGTAGCACACTTGTTGCCATTCGGTTGAGATAACATAAATATGACTTGCTAAGTCATAATCAAGATACTGCTACTTAGTATGATCATAGTGAGCTACTTGGGATTGTATTGTCTGCACCTTCGACGCAAGTAATAGTGGAGCGCTTATTTAGTCAAGTAAAATACATCCTGACTGATGCTCGCATGCGGCTCAGTGATGTATCCATTAAAGATATTATGGTCCTTAAAATGAATTCAAATTTGTTGGAGGAAGTGGTGGACACAATGCTAGAACGTGACCTAATTTGATTGTGTAAACAGTTTTGATGAACTATATTTGAAAGCGAAAGAACTGTTGAATACAAATTAATATCATTATCGTTTCAAAAACCTGTTTTAAACAAATCACATAATCACAAAGTGCAGTGAGTTTGAAAAAGCAATCATAATCTCAGAATATGTTTTCTATGGGTACACATCTACCTATACACGTTTCTATATTTGCTACCGGAAACAAAAGCGTTACCTGAAAATGAAAACCGACCGTGAATTAGTTCACGCTTTCATGACTTTTACTCAAAACGTGACTAGTTCCCGATTACGTGATTCAGTTCACGGTGTATTTTTGCTTGTTCTCGAATTCATGACTGCAATTCACGGCTCCGGCCATGGATTTTTTCCGTGTGTTCAATTCTCTTCGCGCAATTGCCTCTGCTTATGTTGGCATTTGCATTGTGTTCCTGATGTTCTTGTTGACAAATATAATGTTGTTTCATTTCCTTCCGAGATACCAAACTATGTTCCATAAACTGATATAGCCAAATGGCATCGCTGGTGATTATATACACCGTCGATCATCCGGGGATCGTAAACTCATATCAGATCCTTGTCTAATCCTCGCGAATGTTGACATATTCACCAACCGGGCATTGATTATCCTTATTAATCGGAACGACGTTTTCTTTCACCTTTCAACTTCACATAAAATCCTTCATCAATGTGGCTGGCCTGAAATTTCCACATAAAGTATCAATTTTAAAATTTAGAATTTGAACAGTATAGCTTCCCGTTAACATCGTGAGGTTCATATTTTAATTAAAATACTGTTTGTAAACAATCTTCTACCGAAGGCCGGCTCAAAGATGCGAAGACTATCGATATTTGGTTTTTAAATACAATTCTGCAGCCCAACGAGTTCTGAAGAAAGGCTCAAACAGATCGCCAAATGGCTTGTGTATTAGTAAGCCGAGTGATGAGCAACATAGTGAAATTAGTGACGCCACTTCAAATTTGCACTCGTAGCTCGTTGCTTGCTGCCCAGCACTCGATTTTTGCCTGCATGTAATTGTTGTTGTCATAGGGACTTTTTCCGTAAATTTCTGAGAGTGACTCATGGTTCAAAGTAAATTCTAGTTGTGAGGTTGCTTACAATAGCGGCTTACGTTCGTCTGACAGTTCACTGTCAACATCGTGTTTCGAACCATTATCGCGGAAGCAGACCTTGAAGGTGTATGAATGAGTTCACTGTTTGATGAAAAGATACCGCAAAAGTATGCTTAAGACACCGCACAGTGGGAAAAAAAGTGCCCGAAACGCGAAAGAATTCTATATCTCAGCTCGGAGTGGAACGATTTCTGTAAAAATAACCTTAACTGAAAGGAAAATTTCCAAAAAATATAATGAACGTGGTCTCATTGGCCGCACAGAACTGCTTGAGGAGCAAATGAGCTCATTTTACCCTGGTTCCCCTAATATTTCCTTGTTGTTTAGAAAATGTCTTTGCTTGGTGTGACTCAAGATCAACAAAATGATGCTAATCCTGTGTAAAATTTTCAGACAAATCTATTGAAGTTGGTTTCATTTAGTGCACGGCACTGTGGATGAAGATATGGCTGATTTTACCCTGATTTCCCTAATATTTTCAATTTTCTTTGCTTGGTGTGACTCAAGATCAATACAATAAGACAGATTCTTTGTGAAATTTGCTAGAAAATCGATTGACATTAGTTTCGGTCACCGCACGGCTCTTTGAACGAAGATATGGCTGATTTTACCTTGATTCCCCTAATATTTTCATGTTTTTCACAATTTTTTTTCCTCGGTGTTACTCAAGATCAATACAATAAGGCTGATTCTTTGTAAAATTTGCTAGGAAATCGATTGAAACTGGTTTCATTAACCGCACGACTCTGTGAACGTAGATATGGCTGATTTTACCCTGATTCCCCTAATAGTTTTGTGTTTATCATAAATTTCTTTGGTCGGAGTTACTCAAGATCAACAAATTAAAGCTAGTCCTTTGTAAAAATTGCTGAGAAATTGTTTGGAATTGGTTTCATTCACCGCACTCCTCTGTGAAAGAAGACATGGTCGATTTTACCCTGATTCCCCAAATATTTTTGGGTTATTCAGAGATTGCTTTGTTCGGGTTCACTCAAGATCAACAAAATAAGACTAGTCCTACGTAAAATTGCCTAAAAAATCGATTGGAGTTGGTTTCATTCAACGCACGGCTCTTTGAACGAAGATAAGGCTGATTTTACCCTAATTTCCCTAGTATTTTTGTGTGATTCAGAAATTTATTTGTTCGGTGTGTTTCTACAGCAACAAAATAAAGCGAGTCCTATGTAAAATTTTCTGGTCAATCGATTGGAGTTAGTTTCATTGACCGCACGGCTCTGTGAATGAAGATATGGCTGATTTTACCCGGATTCCCCTAGTATTTTCATGTTTTGCAAAATTTTCATTGCTCTGAGTGACTCAACATTTACAAAATAAAGCTAGTCGTTTGTAAAATTTGTTGAAAAATCGATTGGAGTTAATTTCATTCACCGCACGGCTCTGTGAACGTAGATATCGCTGATTATACCCTGATTGTCCTAATATTTTCATGTTTTTCACAATTTTTTTCACTCGGTGTGACTTAAGATTAATGAAACAATGCTAGTGCTTAGTAAAGTTGTCTGAAAAATCGATTGAAATTGGTTTCATTAACCGCACGGCTATGTGAATGTAGATATGGCTTAGATATCCTTAATAGTTTTGTGTTTATGATAAATTTCTTTGGTCGGAGTTACTCAAGATCACGAATGAAGCTTAGTCCTTTGTAAAGTTTGCTGAAAAATCGATTGGAATTGGATTCGTTTTCTGCACAGCTCTGTGAACGAAGATATGGTCGATTTTACCCCGATTCCCCTAATTTGTTTGTGTTGTTCAGGGATTGCTTTGTTTGGTGTTTTCAATAACAATAAAATAAGGCTAGTTCTATGTAAAATTGCCTGAACAATTAATTGGTGCTGGTTTCACTAACCGCACAGCTCGGTTAATGAAGAACTGGCTGATTTTAATCTCATTTACAAAATATTTTTGTGTCATTCGTAAATACCTCTGTTCCGGTGTGACTGAAGATTCAAGCCAAATAGTGCATAGCATACGTTGTAAGCATTTCTGGAATATCGATTGAAGGCTTGATTCAGCCACTGGCTCTGGGAACGAAGAAATTCCTGGTTTTCAATGATGCCTAATATTTTCTTTAGGTTCGGAAATTTCTTAGCATTCCCGTATTATTTAGAAATTTCGCTGCTCATACGACAGAAAAAGCCAGTGCTTGTCTTTAAATCTGACAAAAAAAAGCTAGTCTAAACAAAATTTCCTGGTTAATTGAATGGAGTTGATTTCATGGACCACATTGCTCAGTGTCTTGTTTCTGCAGGTTGCTCGTCCACGAAGTTCATCGTTAACGGCTAAAAATGAAACAAAAATTTATCTCCACTGATAGCAAATTTTGATGATTAAATTATTATTCAATTTACCAAACGGTCAACCAGCATCGGCAAGTGTTCAAACTTGTGTAGGCAAGGCAATTCCTGTCGGTATTGTTGCTCAATATCAGAATACAAAGTTTTTATTTTACTGGAGTCCAGCTTCTTTGAAGAGAGTGCAAGGCTGTTTATGAGCCGAATATTGTTAACCAAATCACTACTAATTCCAAGAATTGCTGCAAACTTCTGTGGTTCTGCTAGGAGCCTCCTAGCTATGTTTCCGTTATTAGAGCTTCCACATCCTCCAGCTTTTGGGCGATTAACCTACATTTTAAAATGCTCTTTAAGCTCATCACCCATCAGGAATCCGGGTAAAATTAGCCATATCTTCGTTCATAGAGCTGTACGGTGATCGAAATCAACTCCAATCGATTTTCCAAAAAAATTTACATAGGACCAGTTTTACTTTGTTGATCTTGAGTTACACCGACCAAAGAAATTTCTGAATTACAAAAAAATATATTAGGAGAGTCAGGGTAAAATGTGTCATATCTTCATTCACAGAGTGGTAAAACGTACTTCAATCAAGTCTACAAGAAATTTGCATGGGACTAACCTTATTTTGTTGCTGTTGAAACACACCGAATAAAAATTTCTGAAAAATAAACAAAAATGAGATGGGAATCCGGGTGAAATCAGCCATATTAGGAAGCATATTAGGAAATTCTGGGTAAAATCAGCCATATCTTCATCCACAGTGCCGTGCACTAAATGAAACTAACTTCAATCGATTTGTCTGGAAATTTTACATAGGATTAACATCATTTTGTTGATCTTGAGTCACACCAAGCAAAGACATTTTCTAAACAACAAGGAAATATTAGGGGAACCAGGGTAAAATGACCTCATTTGCTCCTCAAGCAGTTCCGTGCGGCCATTGAAACTACGTTCATTAGATTCTTTGGAAATTTTCCTTTAAGTTAAAGTTATTTTTACAGAAATCGTTCCACTCCGAGCTGAGATATAGAATTCTTTCGCGTTTCGGGCACTTTTTTTCCCACTGTGCACCGGTTGCAGCCAGTGCTGTTAATGACGTCCTTACTTTGTTTACGTTATCTTGGAGTTACTAATACAAATGTATTTGATGATCGGTACCACCTATGAACCTGATTGATTTTGAATGCTTCATTAAATGAAATTTTAACGATGCAACAATAATGCTGATAGTGATATTATTTGCTTGACGAATGCTTGTTCAACGAACGATAATTCACGATATGAATATTTAACTTTCTTTAAATGAAATCTCGATGATGATTTTTATCGCAAATTATGCGACATAAAATTCATAAGGTGTGCATAACACATCGTTTGAATAGTCCTGAATAAATAGTCACGACTTATCGAATACGTGTTACAGGATAATAAATAGAAAAATCTAATTGAATAGGCTGATCCCATACGGTACATTCTTATCCAAACTTTCAACACTGTCATTTCAAGTAAAAGACAATGAATGATTCTGTGCAAAAGAAAATTATCATCTTTTGTCTCCGAACATTATCAACTGGCGATCCTTCTGGGTCGTATGTCCACAGCCACTCAATCAATGAAGAGTGAATCAGAGGTAGGCAGAGATGTTGTCCATTCGACTTGCGAGGAGGAATAAAACAATCTACAAAACGTCTCATCTTGTTCACTCACTGAGTTCCATCGTATGATGCTTTTACCAATACATTTATCGATGGGGTTGTTTCAAACACTGATAAAAATAAATAATCTTCGCCGATTTTTTCGGTCGTCACCAACACTGATTGTAACAGATGCTCTATGGCGCTATTCAAAGTTAAAATATATACTCAAACATATTCAAATAACCTTCCGTGATTTTGTGAAGCGGTGGTATCCTAAGCTCTGAACAACAGGACAGTTTAGACGATCCAACACACCTCAGAAAAAAATATGTTCTACTTTTTTCAATTATTTATATGTTATTGAGCACCAAATCTATCAAAATACTCCAAATTTCTTCTATAATAACTCTTGGACAAATTTTGGCCTGAAAAGATTAAATAACGCTTAAGAGCCGATTTGCTCCTACCTAAACCAACAATGAGGAGCAAGTCATGTTGTCCCATCGTAGAAAGTAATATATCTGAGTATAGACGATACCTGGCTTCCGGTTTTGTACCCAAACTGTGCAAGCTCCATTGCTGATTAAATAGTTACATTTTTAAATCTCAAACGTTGTATCTCTATATTACATTATTGTTAAATACTCTTTTGAATTATCAGTGATTTATCACTCAGAATGTTCTAAAATTAGCAACCAAGTAATACCAACGATAGTTATACTATAAGACATCTTATTATACAATTCAAATGAGATAACATTAATATTGTAAAATTATAGGCAGTTACTAAATACTTAGCTGTTCGTTACGCTGAGCAAAGAATCATCATGTATGATGTCATATTGTTATTTTTGAAGACAGTTTCTCATAAATACCAACGCAACTCGGATTCGACCAAAGTGTATTTTTCAGAATCATTGGCTGCATTTTTCGGTTTATGGGTTCAATTTCGGCAAATTTAGATCACTTCGTGTAGATTAATTTAGATCAGATCGTGTAGATAATCTGTTCAGCTTCCCCAGTAAAGTCATGGTGCCTGAAAAGTTGAGGAAATCGATTGGGAAGAAATTGAACGAGAGCTGCAAAAGAAGCATATTTCCAACCGAAAGCAGTTAATACGGGAGATTTAGGCTGTATGGAACACCTTTCGTTCAGAAGCAACTCAAAACTTGGTCAAATCTATGCCAAGACTAAAACAGTCAAAGTAATGAATTATTAAATGAAAAAAATTATTTTTACATCTTGTCAGATGACTTTCGCACCTTGAATTTGAACTGATTTATCTATTTCATTATATCAACGTTACTAAAATCTTATCAAAAGAAAAAAATGAACTAATAAACTATAAGATATGTTTTATTTGTGCATTTTATTACCTACTTTACTTAAATGATGGTCCTTTTCGACTTATGCACCACAGTTTATGTTTATATCAATGTTGCCTAAGATGAGACGAATTAATATAAGAGTCATCTAGTAGACTAAGATGCCGGTATAATAACTCAGTTCGTCAAAATACACTACTCAAGTCCTAGTATCGTTAAATTGGGAGCATTTTACGGTGCAAAACATCAACCGATGAGTTGCACATTTCATAATCACAACTCTCCAATCCATCAATTCAATGAAGATGTCAAACAACGATCCTCGCATGATTATTTACGTATCTAACAATTAAAATGCTACAAACTGTGTACAAGCTTGGCACAGCATGTACCGCGAATTATCTTGAAAATGATCATTTTTTCCTTCATATTTGCACACTCATGTTCGCACAAACTCGTTCATCAAGCGCAATAGCCATATTCGTCATCTCTCCAAAAACTCCACGCAACGTGCAAAAAAAAAATTCGATCCCCTGCAGCGCCTACTATATGCATTATGACGCAGCGGGGCTTCCACCTGTTGCAGTGTTCTCGCTCGGCTTGCTTGGACAAGAAGACGCAACTCCAGTGAGGAATGTTCTCCGACGACAACAAAATCGAGTAGGTAGGACATAACAAAGCCTGCTGCGGTGGGTTGGAGAGATTTTTGCGCTCCAAATGGTAGATGCTGGAGGTCAGCGCATCGTTTCACGCGCAGACGTCCTTCGACTTCCTGGAACTTCTTTTGTGGGGCTATAAACGCATCACGGGGGAGCCTGGAATTGCGCACGACGGAATGGGAAAGGCTACGTATCTCATTGACCCGATTGTTGATTGAGGAGAGCGGTGAAGCACACATCTGACGTGACAAGCAACGTTCGACATGAAGCAACCGCATCAATCATTGCTCCATGATTTAATTGAACTCGTTAATAGTGCTAATGGTGACGGGACGGTGAAACCATTCATTCTGTACCGGTGCTTGGCGGCGATCGTAATGATCGACAACTTGTTCTCCAGAGTAGGTGATGTGAGCCTGAGTTTGCCTTCGAGGCGTTAGATGCATGGTTGAATGGATCGATGAGATCATTAATTATTCATTTCACAGCTCATAGAAGACACTTAGACGATCGCCGCACGTCAAACCGATTTGTGTCGAGAATTGTCAACATGACGATATTCCACTTTTGTGATCGACGAGGAAGAGTTGGAAAGTTGATTTGGTTTGGAAAATAAGAGTTAGGTCACTCTTTTGTGAAATGTTGATGATCATTCATGTGCATGTAAGCGTTTCCGATAATCTTCACTTTCATCACGTGTGCCACCGGAGAAGGTATAACTGATATCCAGTCAATCGTTGCCACTATAACTGCCATGCGATCACTGAATGGCGTGCCGCTCGAGGCTATTTCCGGAATCTGTTACGAGCTTCTCCCCTGCTGACTGGGTTTGCCTTCAAGGCCCATTATCAACTGATTATCCGTTAGACAGAGTAAATTAGCACCTCGGTGGAAGTACATTGTTTCACCCTGTTACAGCAGCCGATTCGTGAATCATGCATGATTTCGGTGAGCAAAAGCATTCCATTAACGGTTTGCTGCTGACTTTACTCCGTTGCGTAGTGTTGAGAGCACTCGTGTGCCCAACGACCTTGAAGCGATCTGTTTCCTTCACGCAGCCAAGATCGCAGCTCAATGATTTCCGTTGAATTTTGTTTTTGACTCAATTAGCTGATTGAAATGCTGATTAATCGCCTATTCGTCAAATTACTTAATCCGGAGAAAGTTCGGTTGTGGCTCTACGCTTCAGAGCTATTTCGAGATAAGGCCTGCAACTGCTGGTGGGTGATCAATGAATGTTTTGAAGGTGCTAATTGACCTCCGGATCTCGCTCACCGGCTTTTTGGTCTTAAATTTCAAGTCAGTAGAAACGACCAAAATGAGGACAATAATGAGTATTTATTTCCTTTCCGCCTCTTTTTGCCAACGGTTCACTAAACTGTTGACTTCGTCGTCGTCGTCGTCGTCTTCGTCCAACTGAAAGGCAGATGATTATCACACGATTGGGTGCTTTCTCTTGATTCAGATTTTTAAAAACCCATTCCGTAATGCAGTAAAAATTAATTAAATCGCCGTATTCAACAGCTTGTCCCAGCCGGTCGCATTTGTGAACACGTGTAATGGTACATCGAAATTCGAAACCACACGATCTCAGATTAGCATAATGTAAGTAAGAAACCTTTTGTTTTCATTTCGTTGTCCTCTCCTTCTGTTCAGCCCATGCTGCCACCTTTCCATTTGTACCGAGATTGACACGATTTTATTATGCTGCAGGCGTTTATGTTGCATTCATAATTCACGACCACGCTGACGAGAACAAGCCAGCGAAAGCAGAAATCTTTTGATGCTCAAGAATAACCGCAAAAAGAAGAAGAAATTTAATAAACAAACAACAACTCGACGAACGAAGGAATCAACCAGAATCAGATAGTAATCTTACGACGACAACTACAATCACCATAACCAGACACTTGAACGTGGTGGAAGTAGTCTACACAAATAGCTGTAGGAAACAAAGATTGAAGATTGTTTGCATATGAACTGTCTTTTTTGTGCTTTGGAGAATTGCTTTTTTAGTTCATGCTTTGCGGTGAGCGCTTCAAGAAACGAGAATCCTCGCACGAGTGCACACACTTGAGCACTGGAAGGCTAAGAAAATGTGCATATGCATCGTTTGCTGAATAAGAACGGAGTTTGTTTATCATTTTTAACCGTTGTTTATGGAGAATTCTTTTCGAATTGCTATATGACTGATGCATGGTTTTTTATTTGGGATTCTAAATGTTTTCGTAGGTTGTTATTCATAACTAATTGTCTAATGAGAAAAAAAAATAATTTGTTCGTTTAACTCACCAATGGTTTCGTTATTTTCTGTATCGACATTGCGCTGTCAAAATAAGAAAAAAACTTGTTTATTCGAGAAGAATATTTGTGCATTGTTCTTGTTCTTGACTGTTCCAGAAAGTATAAGCACACTTTCAAAATAACAAAAAAGTCATGTTTTTTTTAGTTTTAATCATTTTATTTGGCAAATCATATTTGTATTTGTGTTTTATATGATATTTTCTTCTTCTTCTTTTAGCATTTCAAGCTTATTGCTTTCGCAAATATGTAAATCAAGGTGCTGGCTTCAAGATGTACTTCGGACCAAGGGGTTCTATAATAGTGAACCAATTTCAAACCGCTAGTTGCATATTGATTGTTGCTTGCACTATCATAATCGCGAGGGAATTACATGGATGATCGGGGTTGCGCTGCCTTCATCTCCTTGGTGCGGTGTATAGTGTATAGTTGACGCGATACAGCGTTTCCTACTCAATGATACAAAAAAAAAATGCTAAGATGGAACAGTTGGTACAAATATTTTTCCATTTCAGTGTCCTTTTCAAAAATTCAAAACGGTCACTTTCGAATGAGGCTGACAGATTTTGTTATGCTAATGCCGTTCCCTCGTTGTGCAAACTAAGACCAAAGTACCTTGAAAAGAAGGTAAAGTAAGTTATATTGCCATTTGTCATACACTCCCGCTTCACTTTACTCAATTTTTGAGTACAATTGTATGCTATCTCTTTTTCTCCCAAGGAAATGTTACTCAGTTTTCGTAAGAAGTGGATTTACTCAAAAATTGAGTTGATCCACTTTTTAACAAAAATTGAGTAACATTTCCCTGAAAGTAAAAGAGATAGCATACAATTGTACTCAAAAATTGAGTTAAGTGAAGCGGGAGTGTAGTATTCTCACATATACGCTCATTCGAGTTGAGTAAATTTTATACAACTTTATAAATATATCTTAAACGTCAAATGCTGAGTACCAGGTGACCAATAAGCATTAGCATATGCAGTCAATCAACCCTAAATCTGCATTTCAGACGCTACCTGCATTATATTAGCATTATATCAGCATCTTGACAGGTATCGGTTGTAAAGCTGCATTTCAAATGCTATTTAAATGCTTGTAGCCTGTAATAAGCATTTCGAATGCAAAATAGCATTAATGAAGCATTATCATAGCATTGCAGTAAAGCAGCCGTATCTTTGGCCAAAAGTGGCATTTATGTTGCATTTACGGCAACTTAACTGCTTGATAGGCTGCCGTAAAGACGCCTTGGAACTGTCTATTGGTTACCTGGGCAATCATGTTTTATGAATTTGATTTATTGTTTTTCAAAACGCAAGAGAACAGCGCCAAACTTAATTTTGAGATAGCTACATATTATGTTTTTGAATAATATAAAATGGGTCGGATAACATCGTTCTCAATTTTCGTATCGGAAGTTTATTTAAAGTCTAAATCATATACGAAAATTAATATCCAGTGGTGACGTGGAGCAGCCACTGTAAATGCGGGAACGTATCTTAAAAAAAACTAAGGTGTTTTATCTTGACAGAGATCTGTTGATTCTTAATAGTGAATTACATTACAGATAAAACAAAAATGTTCGCAACTCTTTCTGGTGTATGAAGTAAGACCAGACTATAAAAGGTTTATTGGCAAAACACCTTATATACAATGCGAATGAATTTATTGGTGTTAAAAACGGTAAGTGTGCATTTCATCACCCTTGCCTTCCACATGCATTATATTATTGCGCTTGTTCAACCAAAAATCAACATCATAAATGCGGAATTGCATAAATTCAACAGTTGTCAAGTAATGAAGCGTTAGATTAACTTTTAGAATATAGTGATGCATTACCAATGCAATAATGCTACTTTAGTTATGCATAAGACTTTGTAAAAGATATAGCTTAATAAAATAAATAGTATTTGTTCGATCAAAGGGGCCCTTTGCAGCTTTAACCCAACTTCAATGAGGCACTAGATGTAATGCATATTTCCTATGTATGCATGCTATTACAGCCTCGTGGTTGGGTTTTCATTTGATTTTACAAATGAAATAATCGAGCCACGAATTCTTTGCTATGAAAACATAATATTCATATAATACTAACATATTACAGAGCATTCTCCGGCATTACTGAGGATCAACGAGCAAAAACCAGTTTGTGGACATCGCCGCATCATCAGCGCAGCTACATCTATAGATGCGACCTATGCCATTGACCATTTGATCCGATAGACAAAAGCTATATCTGAATTCAAGTTGCTAAATTAAGTAATCATGTTCTTTTCCCGACCTTATTTTTATCACATTGACTACTTATTTATACATTAATTGTTATGTTATATATTCTCCGTGCGAGGAGTAACGATTATGATGTAGAAGGAGATGTTCGCTCATCACCATGAGGCACCGAGAGTGAACAACAATGTTTTTGGCTAGAATTAAAGATATGAAGAGAAAGTTTTGATAGTTCCGCTAGTGTGCGGCAGGCTCGGAAATATGACAGATGTTTTAAGGAAAATTGAGCGAAAAGGGCATGTGTACAGTGGTACTCGAACCAACGACATTTTTGCCTAACATCCCACTGCGGGGTAGGTCGAAGCACGGACTATCCGATGAGCGAACATCTCCTTCTACATACTTATTTATGTTTTTATTTTGGTTGTTAAATAAAATGTCATTCAACGGTGTTTTTTTTCAAGAAGGCTTCCATGATCTTTTGCATCTTTTGCGGAAGCGAAATAAAAAATAACTTATTTTTATAAATTGTTGTTTCAATATTTATGAGTAAGTTCAACTCAACACTAAATAAATTTAAGGATTAGGGGATTTGTTTTTACTATCGTACAGGTTTGGTCCGAAGGGTCTCAGATTGTTACAAAGCTTTGTCCACTCGTAGAGTTAATGGATAAATGAACAGAAAAAAATCAGGGTTGATAGTTTTTCTGGAAAAAGTCAATTATTGAAGTTTTCCGATTTCCACGATCCTCACTAAATAATATTCCGTTCAATTGTTTTGCAAGGAAGTTTGACATTTCATCTATACTGGAGAAGATGTCAAAATTACTTTCGGTCAAAATTGCGAAAAATAGTTGTGGTCTTTACTTGCTAGCTATATAATGGGCTATAAGCCGGAAATTTTGTTTTGAAAATTATGGAAATTTTTTAAAAATCTTCTCTTTTTAATTAATTTATAAGTTTTTTTCGAATTATTCTCGAAAAACAATGGGCACGCCACACGTTTTCATACCAAAATGAAAAAAAAACATAAAACAGGGCTTTCTCAAAATTGAGTTGAAACAATGAAACTCAATTGAGGGTACGTTCGGTTCTAAGGTTTTTGAGTCAGTGTCACTAAAATGTGAGCGAAACCGGATGGCAAACAAACATCCCCGTTTGTTATGAGAAATCGCAGAACTTCTTCTATTTGTATAAATTTTATCTTATTTTCGTGTTTAAATCGTTGTGGATCTTCCTGAAACAATGATTGTTGCCAGGATTAAAGTAAAATTGAACAGTATGTTCTAACAATAATCATAATCATAAAAATTTAATTCTTAATTTATTATTTAATTAATTTATTATTTAAATAATTTAATTTATTATTTGAAAGATTAATCTTTTTCGTAATATTAATCAGACAAAATGCCTGAATATGTGTGATACTCGAAATTGGGAAACAATCATCATCGCGTTTTCGAACAGCTCAAAGCAGCGTTAATTGGCTCAAAGATATTCAGTAATAACATATTCATCAAATCAACTATGCAATTAAGTAACGTACAAAAATAACTTAATACCTACATACAAAAATTCAAGCAAAAAACTCGCGTTTGGCTGACTTTTGATTCGAAACTGCTTAAATTTCATGCATTATTTTATGCTTTTGCTTTTTCGTACCACTACATAAACATTGCAGCGAATATAATACCTTGTACTTTGTGTACGTTGGAAACAGCACACTGACGTTTCTCTTTGTCAATCTTGACAATTCAAGATCTGTTCAAAAATTACGATACATGAAATGAAAGGGACCGTGGGTCGATCACAAATAACGTTTGCGATTTCTGAAAAACACACGACTATGTAATCGTTTATCGTTGATGATACACAGATAAAAAGAAACACTGAATTTTCTGCGTTATCTAATGCACATAAAGGGAATGCAAGATTTGGCAGAAAATTAAAGAATATTTCCTGAAAAATTAAGCCAGATAATGCCTGAACCTAGCCTGTAGTATGAAAGATTGCAAACAATTTCGCCGTTTACGCCACCTTTGGCTTGGAATTAAACGAGGGTAAATTTTACGCTTGTTAAAATTCATTATTTTTGTTCTGAGCTCATAAGAGTACAGCACACCAACATGATGAATGTTGCACAGTTGCATGGTGACGTGACAAATGCGATTCAGAAACTTAAGATTCTGACCGGTTTACAACAGTTACAATGTTTTTACAATAGTTTGATAGCGACGATGAGCAGAGCTGGAATATAAATGACTGTTTATTCATATCCACACAGATAAAAAGAAACATTGAATTTTCTGCGTTATCTAATGCACATAAAGGGAATGCTAGATTTGGCAGAAAATTATAGGATATTTCATGTAAATTTAAGCCAGATAACGCCTGAATCAAGGCTGTTGTATGAAAGATTGCAAACATTGTTGTATGCAAACATTGTTTACGCCTCCTTTGGCTTGAAATTAAACGAAGCGAAATTTTACGCGCTTGATAAAATTAATTATTTTTTTCTGTGCACCACATCCTGAAACCTCACATTTCATGCAAGTAATATGCAACTGACCCCACAAAAGAGAAGTATCTAAACGTGTCACAGAAATGATGCTTAAATGGTTACAAGATGACTTAATTGAACAAATCTAAAATCGATTCAAGTATGAAAATCTACAAAAAGGTTAACGACAGTCATCGCATACAATGGAGTCATATCTATATTAACACAACTAAATACGTGATTGATACAACAATTGTCCATGTGGCCCTCGACCGTATAAATTCATTACCGCAGCTTGATTGCTTTCGATTGGACCCGATCATAAAACGATCGTTCGCCTCTCACGGCAGCCACGTTTATTTTCTTGTTTTTTTTTTCGAGGTCATTTTCGATTGGAGGGAAGCAAGTTTTCCCTCCAAACCAACCGGATCCTGCATCGAGGCAGCAAAAATATGGGAAAATTCAGGAACAGAGCCGGTTCAAAATGCAGTAATGACAGGTTGTTTATTTTCGGTCCCCTCACACACTGCTACTGCTGAGGAACAGCCTTGAGCAACTATAAACGACGACCAAGACGACACCAGTGCTGATGGGTACTTCCAGCTGTGCAATAAAAGTTTAATTAAAGCAATTTTTACGAGACCAGGTGAAATTCGGTGCGCAAGTTTGTCTCTCTTGCGATGACCCAAAAAGGCGCGCAGCTTAGTTGGGGGCCTTGAGGGGTCCGAGCAGAATTTGATTGACGTCTTCGGTTGGCTAGAAATGGTCAGCCCAGATGCAAGATCATGTATTGAAATGAGCTGTTCATCTAATTAAAGTCAATCGTCCGTAAAAGGGACAGACTCGAATGGAAATCACTGACGACTGCGGCTCTGCACGAAGCGATTAGAGCTGAAATTTTTCCTGCGCCCAAACTGCAACTGCAAACTGTCCTCGGGACGGGGCCCTGGCTTGCATAGGTTGCATGAATATTCGTGATTACTTGGAAGAGATATGCATAAATTTAGCTTCCTTCCTTCGCGGGGTCCAAAGTGTGGGAAAGATGGTATGTAAAAAATGAGCGAGATGAGGGAGAAAACCACGCAAAACCGTATTTACGACGCAAAATGACAATACCATATGGTGTAAAAGATTATGATTTCTTGTGAATGCATAAAAAGCGCAACATTGATCCGCCGGCTGAGGCTGCCTTTCGACGGGACGAGCAGTAGCCAGCCAGTGCCAGTGGTGTTTGTCCAGATTTGAGCTCCATACTTAATCTGATGGAAATATGATTTTTATGGCACATTTAATGGGATTGCAGAGATGAGAGGAAATTTGATATAGAGCGTGTTTGCGCTGCTCGCATATTAACCAGCGGTGCAACAAAAGAACTGATTCTACGTGTTGACAGTCAGTGTTAATTCGGAACAAATTACTTTTCTTCCGAGAAGATTCATGTGGAAAACGCTTCCAATCGTTATTCCAGATTCCTGCACGACTCATCTCATCCATCCATCCGTTTAGGGTCTATGTAGCTCGGAACATGTTTCATCCCATAAATCACAACATCTTTCACCATTCCTCGCGATCTAACCCGTACTCCTCAAACTAATGCTCCCCGTTCCCATACAGGCTGCAATGACAACTGGGTCAAGTAGCAAGCCATGCGACCGTCGTCCATCTTCCCGGAGAAAGACATCTGCTTCAAACGTCAGCTGCCGTTTGCATTATCAACGCGGAACAGACGGGGAGGCCTTGCGAAAATGCATCATCAGCGATTCCTTCGCTTCGCGTTGGATCGAAGATGGCCATTATCATCGACGGGCGATCGACAATCGGCCTACCGTGAGTGAGTGACTGTGTGATGTGTGTGTATTTATGCGAATTCCCATTTACCATAAGCGGCGGACAGGTACGCAGGTATTTACCTCGCAAAAGGCGACGGGCACTAAGTGATCGGTGAAAAGCTGTCAGATGGCATTGTTGGCATTGTCGATGGTGGACATTTCTTCAGTGCAGTTTTTTTTGTGTCTTGCTTGCTTCCAGAGGAATAACACTTTTTTTTATGGAGGTTTTTGTGAAAAGGTATTTTTCCATTGCGAGCAATGCGGAAACCGGTCGTTGGTGATGATTTTTTTTGGTTTCTATTGGTTCTGCTCTGTGAAATCATTCATTGAGAGGACTGTAGTCAATAAATTTTCAATAAATATTGGATTTACACTCTTTTATACAAATAAACTATGTTCGATCATATTTCCAACGATGTTTACCCTCATAAAACTTATATAAGAAGTTGTATAGACTGTTCCGATAATAATACACCAACGATTAGGCAATCAATGATCAACGATCAACGACTAGTTATTCTCCTATCTAAACTATCCAATAATAATTCTTTCTTTGGATGTAAAAATGATAGACTTTATGTTGTTATGATTGTTAAACTTTAAATAATATATAGTCGTTGAGTTTAAACATTCAAAACCAAAACCTTCTTGTGAAAATTGAATAGTATTGAAAATTGAACGACGGGCTTGGATATAGTGGTACTCGAACCAAGAACGGGTTCCTTTGCCTCACATCCCCAATGCGGGGTAGGTCAAGACACGAATGAATTCGCCATCTTGACATGCAAAAAATGCTGCGCCTGATACAATGGCTTGTGATGGTTCTAGCGGTTGTTTGTACAAACTCTGTTTTGTTACCTATGGGAGAGAAACTCTTTCCTTTTGGTTTTTTTTGCATACACAACGTCTGGTTTTTTACCCACCCGACCATTCGACCTACCCGGCATTGGGAATCATTGGGGATGTGAGGCAAAGGAATCCGTCCTTGGTTCGAGTACCACTATATCCAAGCCCCTCAAGCTCAATTTTCAAAACTTCTATTCAATTTTCACAACCTGCCGTACACTGATGGAACTATCAACACTTTCTTTTCATATCTTTCATTCTAGCAAACATTACTGTCCACTCTTGGGGCCTTATGGTGATGAGCGAACATTTCTTTCTGCATCATAATCGTTACTCCACGTACGGAGATTACAAACATAACAATTATAGTGTGTTCTATCTTTCAAAAATTCAAATTCATGTTGAAGATAGTTGGGTACTGATTGATCCTCCCATTTCAAACTTCAGCTCAAAACCGATTGGTGATCGATTGTATAGTCTTTGTTAGGAACACTTGCATAGTGTCGCTTTAACTCATCAATGTTCACTATTATATAACAGGACTGTTCTTTTAAGTGGATATTAAAAGTTTTGAACAATTGAACAAAAAGTGAATCTAACGAGAAATGACTGCGTAATTAAGGTTCAAAAGCAGGCCAGTTTTCGTGACGCACTCATTTTTTGTATCCGTTAAGTATACCTCTTTACAGACGTAGTCTTCGTTAAAAAATATATATGTAGTATGAATGTGGGTGTTTGGAAGATGATGAAAACAACGCCAGCGTTTACTTCCTAAATAAGAGAATACAAAAACTTGAGACCGAATCGCATTCAAAGTAGGTGAGTGCATGACGCTTTTCCATCGAATCTATTTCAACGAATTTATAATTGACCTAGGAGTATTATTCACGCATTAAACGTCTTAAATCATTGGTTGTACATGTTTTAGTCAAACAATTTCTATTTTTTGTAGCCATTGCAAGATAAAGATTGTACTAAAAGAGATGCAACAGACAAAAATGATCATCAAAAATTGATTTTTAGTGGGATATTTTTGAAACTCTCAGGGAATAAATAAATAAATCCTGAACCAGTTATTATTTTTTGATCATTGGATATGTTACCATTGAGGCTGTATGAACAGCCAGGTTAACAGAATGAATAACAAAAAAAAAACTCGTTGAATATCATAACAATAGCTTATTTTATTATCTCTGCGAACATCTTGATTACAAATCCTGTATTGAAAGCAAGGTTATTTAAATAATTTCAAATTTTGTTATCAATTTTTAATCAAATTCTCACTCTAATATCAGAAATAATTTTTTTGATATAAAGCATAATTTCTTGTTGAAATAGACTGGTAATATTTATAGTTTTGCATTCAATTAGTGAAGTTCGACAAAAATTACATGTTGAAAATGATAACAATAGATTGCAAAATTAGCAAAGGGTGAATACTGACTTTGTTATACGATAACAGTGGTAATCAAAACGGTATCTGGTATAACAGAACTTGTTACTTTATGATTCACACCAGCTTGTTATTTTCCTTTGCAAAAGGATATTAGCTAAGGTGTGGCCTATTTAGTATTGAACCCTAGTTTTCGGATTTGTAAACTATGACATCTTATGTGTTCCCTATAGTAATAACAGCATCAGAAGTTGTTTTTCGCGGTGCAATTTAAACCTGTTTTAGAGAAATACAAAAGAGGGATCAAAAGCAGAACAATCTGTGCCAGAAAACTGTATGTTCAGGTGTTGACATTGAATGCCTGTCTCCTCAGGGATGATGAAACCTATGTAAGGGTCGATTTCAACCATCTACCGGGACAAAAAATGTACAAGGCTATGGCTCGGTGAGATGTTGCTGCCCAATTTAAGTTTGTGTTTGCAGATAAATTTGCACGTAAAATACGATTTGGCAAGGCATCTATAGCTGTGGCAGGAAGACCAAGGTTTTCATCACTGATAAGACATTTAATTCAGAGCTGTACAGAACGTAATGTCTCCAAAAGTGAATATTGCCATTTATCAGATCCCACAATGAACCAGTCATACTTTGGCCAGATCTTGCAAGCTGCCATTACAGTAAAACAGTGCTACAGTAGTATGAAACCAACGGGATTCAGTTTATACCACCCCGGTAACAACTTGACAGCTCCAGAGTAAAGTCAATGTACCCCGATAATTTTGGCTCACTGGTTCTGTCAAATCGAATGAATCCTAGAGCAAATTATCAATTGAACGTATTTACATCTACTGTTATTTTCAAAACTGTGGAGCTCATATTCGTACTTGATGAACTCTCTGCCGATATGTTGTAATTTTTCCTGAATATTAAATTGTGGATAATTTTACTCTTCATACAAAGAATATATAGAAGCATAAACACACTCGAGGCTTAGACTACTAGCAAAAGATTGAATAATTTAAATACCGTTAATATAAAAACACTCCGAAATGTTTAGCACTTGAAAAATATCCTAGCAAAATAAAAATAATCTAGCAAGACGTGAACAAAATGGCTGCCTACTTCACTTTCGGTCTTTAGTGCCACAACCGGGTCGATCATTACGACTAAAGGAAGGCGAATCCGGTCAAACTATCAGCTGAGAACTGATGTCTAACACTTAAATTATTTCACTTCGTCCTTTGTATTATATACTAGCGTTGAGTAGCATACTCTGGAAATAAAAGGATCACGCGAGAGCACTAGAGAAAACATTTATTAAGAATCAAGCAAAATCGTAATTGTTTTTTTCCCATCGCAGTATATAATGTGGAATGAACCCTAATGAAATGTAAGATGAAGACAACGTTGAATCATTAGTCAGGTTTTTGAGAACCCTGATAGGCAAAACCAAAAATTTAACCTGTTCACACTCAGATTTGTAAGGGAAAAAAAGTAGGTCATTTTTATGAACATAATTAAACTACTTGTACTAGAAGCATGTAATTAAATTGAAATAAAAAAAAATGTGAATTTTTCTGAACGAATGGTGAAACTATATTCAGTCGAACAAGATTTAGCGTCCAAAAACCTACACTTCATAGTAACGCTCTCATTTTCTAAAATTTCGGAATGACACCCGGTACTGAAAAAACAAACGTAGTTCTAGGGTAAAATCTATGGCTGTTTGGAGTCGAGTTCCACTCATTTTTGTGTAACCTTCGCTACTGACATTTCTTGCCTGTGTGAAATAAGTACATTTAGGCGCAATTCACACGAAGCTTGTACGCAATATTTCACTGATTGTTGCGTGCAATGACTGTCTATCAAGGATCCGACGTCATTTAAAAACTACAAGGGACAGCCTAATGGGGTGTAAAGTAAGGTGACAAAGTAGCAACTCGTGCAGTGGAACGCGTTAGCGAAAGGGTCGATTCTATTTGATCTAGGAGTGTTTTCTACACCTGATTAATTTTATTTGTTAAATAGTGATCAACGGATTTGTAGCGCTGTTTTTACTACGTATTTTCCGTCGGTTTACTTCACAAAGGCAGTAATCACCGACGCCAGGAGACGATCTCACCACCTGACTCTACCCCAACGACTCATGATCATGAACCGGGACCAACGGCTTTACTTCCCTTCCGAAGGAAGACGTGAGACCAAGATTTTTTCGCCTCAGTTTATCCACCGACGTCGACTGGGATTGAACCCAGACCCACTGGGGTGCCAGTAGCAGTCACGCTTACCACTACACCACCGACGCCGGCAATTGTATGTGTTTGAGCGAAGCGAAATAAATGCTAGTTTTTTGACGAACCACAGATAATTTCGATCTTTAATTGTACGTGTCTTACCATTTGCCGTTTCGTCGGTTTTAGATTGCTACTAAACCTATTATCATGCCGGCGTCGGTGGTGTAGTGGTAAGCGTGACTGCTACTTGGCACCACCCCAGTGGGTCTGGGTTCAATCCCAGTCGACGTCGGCGGTTTTTCTGAGACGAAAAATCTGGTCACGTCTTTTTTCGAAAGGGATGATGTAAATCCGTTGGTCCCGGCTTAATTCATAAGTCGTTAGGTAGGAAGGTTCCAGGTGGTGGAGTCGTCTCCCTGGCGTAGGTGATTGTCACCATGTGAGGAAATAGGAAATAGGCCGACGGAAAATAAATAAATAAAAAATTCACCTATTATCTTCTGGAGAATAATCAAGACCATTCTCATCACTTTGAGAAAATTTCTGCCCCCTGGGGCTGCGATCGTTATTGCTGTGTGCATACTTGAAAGCAATTTCCAGAAAACACGCGTGTGATGGTGGGTGAAGAAAAATGGCTTAGCATTTTTGAATTTTTTAAAAGTATGTGACCCGAAATCAACAACGTTCTCTATTAGAATGAATGCGTAGACATATTTCCGATCGATTGGTGCAAACATTAAAAATTTTTTTCAGAAAAGATTGAGATATTAACGCTGAAAACCTGACCCTTTTTTTCAATATTATCTCAGTACAAGTTTTGTACGTGTAAGGGGCTTTTCATATTGGGCCGGAGCCAGAAAGCTTTTATTTCACGGCAGGAATATTCTGTGCACTTTACACTGTACCGGGACTGTTTCGGGATTCTATGTTGCAGATTGAGCGCACACATCAATGGAGCTCAGTTGGTTTTGTTTTTCTTTATATATCAATAATCCCTTTTAGTCGAAAAGACAGTAATATTTGCAAATTCCTCGGCCTAATTTTTTACAACACAAATACCACTAGATGAACTTCTCGATACAGCTGATACGTCTTAAAAATTCATCCTCACCAACCAATTTGTGAGAAAACTTTACTGCTTACCGGAATATGACGTCGACTTTATTTAAAAAATAAAATTATAAAGCTCTCACAACTTCTGGGTAGCGTATTTGTTTTAAATGTTTACGGGGAAGGAATTTCTCCTAAATTCAATTAAAAATTATAGGCCAATATTTTAATGGATATTCGCAATATTATCCATGATCTTCATTTTATGTTTTTGGATATTTTGAATGATTGATCGGGCCTGGATGAAATATCTTTACATATCATCGGGGACTGAAAATCATTTTTTTCAAATCACGAATAATTTGCTTTTTAAAACTAAGGGACCATTCATAAACCCTGTAGACTTTTCTTGGGGAAGGGGTCTGATCAAAGTCTACGCCACACAAAACATTTTGACCATATCGACCGCCGCTTTTTTCTTTTCAAACTTTTTCTTCAACTTTAGAAGCCATGTTTAGAACTCAAATGATATTACAAGTTGAAGTTGAGGCGTAAGTTTCTGGCGATCAGAAATTCCAATAAAATTCGTTAAGTGACTGAAAAATTATCTGAAGTGTCTAGTTACTGAAAAATTTCCTTAAAAAGGTTGATAGGTTACTCATCATACATTTGTGATCTGTATCTGTACCATACATTTTTGACCGTTAATTTATCAGTTGAAATCACGGCTTAGCACATTTTAATCGTTAATTTGATAAAAATACTGTATTAATAGCAATATTTCCCTAACATTTATTTGTCTATGTTGTAGTGTACTTATAATTGCACTAACAGTAAGCATTGTATCAATAATCAAAAAACAAATCACATTTTGCATTGTTAACTTTTGTGCTGCCGTCTATCAGTTAGCATACTATGTTTTAAAAGGTGTATGCTCTTTGCAACTGACAGAAAAAATGGTGGATTTACCACAGCTAAAGGAACAATAATTATGAAATACCGCAACTATAGGAATACCTTTTCGTATTCATGGTGGAGCATTTCGATTCAAAAACTAAATTCAATTGCAAAATAAATGTTTTCCCTGAAACAATACTGGACAATTGTGACTTGTGTGTTTTTCGATATTATGAGAGTAAACTGTTTGTTTGGTTTAATATAAAAAGAATAAATTAGCTCCCACACTATTGGGCCATTTGCACTAAATAAAGTTTATAAACAGAATAAGTCCTAGTGTTTCATTACAAACATGAGTGAAATTAGTATAGGCGAATCTATGAAGGATATTCTATAGAAATGGTGTTCCTGACAGTGGCAATTTGCGCTGACTTAGCTTATCATTTAAAATACGACAAATTAAAACGCGAATAAATTAGATCGAAACACCAAACTAGTAGTTTGATGCGAGTGATAATCTTTGTCAGATGATAGTTGTTTTCAGATTGCCGGCTTGCAAAATTGAGTTGAATTAAAATAATGTTTCAAGTTCATTTCATCTTCCGTGTACATTTGGTTTATAACAGATGTGAATGCTACATTCGATATTAGCAGCAACAAGTCTTAGCAAAGACGCACCTGCTGCGTGTGTCGTTAGGTTATGTTGCGGACGTCCATCACGTTGCAATGTTGTTGAAACCTCATTGACTTTCATCTGTTATACAGCGGATTGAGCAGGATACAATCAGTAAAACATATCAAGTGAAACACCGTTGTGTTTCAATGGAACCCTAAGAAAAGCTGCTTTTGTATCACCTACCTGTTTAGCGATTATTGTAAACAGGTTTAAGGACAAACGGATGGAATCCTCTTATGGCAGGAGCGATGGCTTCCTCATCCACACTAGCACACTTTGGGTTTGTTCAACAAAATATTCTAAATTAATCCACTTACCTGTAATGATTTATCACGATACAGCTAAAAGGACAACAGAACACCATATTTATAAATCATTCAGTGGCTTACACTGTTTAATTTTCTAAATTTACACTGTTTAATTTTCTAAAAAACACTATGAATCGATCAACTGGTGCTCATTTCCAAATAGCAGGTATTTTTTCGTTGGCATTGTTTATCTTTTTAAAACCAGGATCCGCTAATTTATGTTTCACTATAATCTGTATTCCGACTCTCGTAGCCACTTGAACACTATTTACTTTCACTTAGAGATCAATTATCATCGCGCTCAGGAAAGTAGTGGGCGAAAAAACTGTTAAATTAACGAGAATGGTGCAAAAATGGTGCACCCGGTCGCAAAATTACGCGTTTTTCTTTTTTCTAATTCACGCTCAGCTGTGCATACACGGAAAAAAATCCATGCCCGGATCCATGAACTGCAGTCATGAATTCGAGAACAAGCAAAAATACACCGTGAACTGAATCACGTTATCAGGAACTAGTTCACGTTTTTGGGTAAAAATCATGAAAACGTGAACTAGTTCACGGTCTGTTTTCATTTTCGTGAACGCTTTTGTTTCTGTGTAGCTTTGCAGATAGCAGTGTTGTTGTGCTGATGATCCCTTAACTTGGACATTTGAAAACCCGTGGAATAGTGGTTTTAGTTCACCGTCAACTGATGCTGGATTTCATAGAGAAATAAGTTACTACTAGTAACATAACTAAACCTACCCAGGTGACTATACATATCTGTAAGGTACCTAAATGCATAGTCATGATTACGTCATGAGTGAAGTCATTTCTAATGACTCTTACTTTAATACAAAAATTGAAAAAAAGTCTTTAGAATTATTTTTTGGGACATTCGTGCTGAAAAAGGTGGCACATGATAAGATTTCTGTTAAAACATAAAGTGAATACATATATTAATATTACAATGCTCCACATTGAAATAAAAGCAAAGAAAAGCAAATCTATTCATCCTTATTAAAGTCGCAAAATAAAACAATATCTCTCTGTGTTTGACGTAAGTACCCAAGTAACTTCCAAGTACTTTTAAATAAGGGATCATTATTAACAACTTTCAAGTTGATTCCTGTTGAAAAATTAACAAAATATGTGGCAATAGAAGGATGTTGTCGCTGGTTGTCAGATTTCAGTATGACGTGAAAACGTGACTAATCAACGACTTATCCGTTAGTGTATGATTCAAATAAGAACTGAACATTAACGTTTTAAATTCACCAATATTTGTATTCAACAAGATATATGGCTTAATATTCAGCTTGCTAATTATGCTACTGACTCCTCCGACCTTTGAAAAGGATTCCTATTTTGAGGTTTCATGCTTTTTTAAGAATTTGAAAATGGTGGGGAATAATTATATGGATGTACCATAATCCACAGAGAAAAAATAAAATTACTGGCAACCTCGACCGTTTTCGACATGCTGCGAATACTGCAATACTGGTGTCGCATAGAAGAGCAAAAAAAAAATGTTTGAACGTTCACTACATACATATGTTAGGCCACTGAGGGTTCAAGGAGTTTGCACCAAACAAATTGCAAAAATGTTTTTATAATACTTATCAATGCGGAAAATCAAAGATTGACCAGAAAAAACTCCATCGATTAAGCCGTGTTTACTAAAATCTCCATTTCCATATTTCAGCTTGACTTAACGCTTATTCTGTACCGCTTTCCTCCACTTTCTCACTAACGTTCTTCGGGTCTACTTGCAGCTTCACGATCCTTTATTCGTGATGTTCTGATAGCGATTGATGGGTTTTTACCGAATGATGTAAAATGGAATGTTTGTCATCCTCATTCCCACTTTGGGATGACGATTTTTCATACAGCGTGCTTTTGAATTTAAAGGGGGGGTCAATTCACTTCGCGTATTATTAGTTGTTCAACATTAGAGGGATAATCATCTGTTTTCTAAAAAATCGAAAATACGATTTCAATGTTTTCATATCAACCGACGGAGGATTCATTCGATAAAAGGAGGATGTTTGGGTCCAGTGTAGTTGAAATGAAATGGAAATTACTATTCTTCCTTCTCATTTTCAAGTTACTCGAAACTAGTTTTACCCAAAATTTCATCAGTTTTTACCCATGCAATAAACAGTTATTCATGAAAAAAAAGCAGTGTACTTTTTTCGAGTTCAATGTATATCAACCGGTTCACAACTGTTCAATCATATATTTTATTAATATTATTTCTTTTTCTACACAAACATTTCATAGCTATATACATTTCCTTAGATTTTTGCTACCAGCATTCCGTGAGGCCGTCTCAAACAAATGATTGAGGTAAAAATAAACGAATATGCTGTCAGTTAGTGCAGAACAGCAAAAGCACGGTGTTTAACGAACTGAGCAGTATTTGAACTACTAAAGTACTAAATAATTATTTAACTGAGTCAAGGTCAAGGCATTCCATCAAACATTTTCAAATTAAGCGCATATATTGATCGGAAATTTCGATATTATTACTCCTGAAATAGTGCCATCTATTGTGAGGGACCGGTTTTGATGGTCTCCTTTTGGCCAACGTAGAGAATTTAAAGCAAATTACTCCCAAGTTCAAACTGTACAGTTTCTCAAACAAGACTCTAATGCAAATCAATTACTGACCACCAATGGAGCGTGAGTAATCGACTAAAGTTTCCTAATGACTTCCCTCAACGACTATCTTGCCGGGAGGTTAATCCGATGCATGCACAAAACTATAGCAAATTCTCAAAGCCCAGCGGCAGGAAGTTTGCATACAGAAGCTTCGCACTAAGGGACACACAAACCTGAATGAACGAAATAAAACTGTGCTCATAAATACCGGTTCGATGAATGGCAAAAAGGGCTGGGCAAGGGGAGAAACATTTAATTGATAATGTTTCACGATCTCAACACTGCTGGATCCAAACCGGGATGAAGGAGATGTAGAAACCTGCGTTAGTTGCAGGTTTCTTCGGACGCGGAAATATCGATGAGGTTCAACTTTGCATCGTCGAAGTGGAATAAGCAATCGTCAATTTCCTGGAGCGATAAGAAATCGATTACAGTGTTCTTTGTTTTTAAATTTTCGTACAGAATCCAATTCGTGGCAAGTCAAATAGAATTACGACAATATTGAACCGTTGCAGTGATTGAAGTCGTGATTCCCATTTCCGCTATGTTTTGACGAGGTATGTCAACTTCTTTTGCAACTGCACCTAAAGGTGCATTCACTTTCGCAGACAGCGCACGATTTACCGACAACGATATGTAGCTGTTGGCCTACCAGCTGCAAACACCCACGCCCCGGAGTGTCATTCAAAATCAGACACAGACGACAGTTATTGTTTCGTTTCTTCATCTGAAACTGTCTTCCGTGTTTGATGGTATTGCACCGCTCGGCGAGTAGACAAGTTTGCAACTGAACTGAGTGCATGGACCTTGCTGCTCGAAGATCAATCACCATTAGGGTGGAACCAGGAACCTCGGTTGTTCTTTAGATGTTTCATTAACAGAGAACAGTTGAAAACTCTCCAAAATATATTCAAAGAATGTAAATGCGATGAAGTTCAATCATTACAATAATTCAGCGATAAAAAATAATGCTTCATCAATCCAAAAAGCGATTCAGTACAACATTGGACCTCTTACTTTCTTCACTCTCGTCCATCCCAGTTGAAAAACAATGCGAACCTTTTGCAAAACTTCACATCTCAACCAAGTGACCGTGGAAAGCTCGTAACCATGACGAAACGTTTTCACACCGCTATCAAATGAACCTGCGCCTATTTCGCCTCTTCTTGTAACCATCAAGCGTAGAAGAGATGGCTCTTCTCGGCGTTCGAGCACCTTCTTTTTAAAACGCCGATTTGCTGATTTACGCTGTATCTTTTTGCTGCCATCCATCTGTCAAGTACCCATCAAACTCTGAACAACATGTTCCCCTCCCACTCAAGTCAGCGGTTGCCCGCCGAGACACGTGCAGCAACCCCTCCCTGATTTCCGATAAGTCCCACCTAAATCAGCTCAGCCGTTAATCGCGCGTAGCCTTGAACTGGCTTGCTCCACTGACAGTGCAGTCCATCCGAGGCTCTTGGCGGCGATACATGGCGTATAAAAATCAGCAAAAAAAATGCAAAAGCAAATCAAATAAAAAGTCCCATAAAAACAATGGAAGGAAGCCGTAAAAATTATCCATTGCGCGTCTCTTCATTTTACGCGACCAATCCGGACCGTTGCGTTTGATGGATTTTCACATGTTGATATAATGCAATTTAACAGGCGATAAAGTATACAACATCATGGGAAAAATCAAAGTCCAATAAAGCGCTGAAAAGAAGCAAACAATGTCACTTGATGCTATTGAACTTAACTTTACCCGAGAACACTTTTGTTCGGAGTTCCCCAAAAGTGGCGATGAATTATGCTCTCCGGATGACGACGACGACGACAACGACGACGAAGTGACACGTTTCGGATGCTGCACCTCGTAATTCAACTTGAATCATCAAAGCGAGGGCTTGTCTGATTGGTGGCTTCGAGCAACCCACGCGCTCTGTCTCGGAACAATATGCATAATTGGGACGCTGTCATCTGTTGTTTGTGATGGCTGGAGATTGCTGCAAAAGGCACAGGCGCTAATTAACGTTATAACCAACAGAATGCGACGACTGAGAGGGGGATGGCACAAGGTGTTGATTGTGCACGTCCACAATCAATATGCAGTTTTGAATTTTGATAGGTGGTGGAGTGAATGGTCTTTATCTTGTGTTGATATTTTGGAAAAATCTGAAATCTGGGATCCGATTCCAGATCATTCAAGAAGATGTCGCACCACACATGATAATCGTCCAACCGTTTTATAAAACTGACTGATGGCATGTTTATTTCCTTCAACAGGTTGTTCAAGGCCCAGCAGGGTGCTCGTTCTCGAACAACCTGTCATAGTGATGTTTAGAAGGAAATATCCTTCATCAACATGCACCTAGGAGTGGACAGCAATTTCTGCTAGAACCAAAGATGTGAAAAGAAAGAGCACAGCAGGTTGTGAAATTGAAAATAAGTATTTGAAATTGAGCATGGGAAGTTTGAAAGGCATCCGATCCCTTCCCCTTTCCCCTTGGCATTTCCAACCATTTGAAAAGAGCTTAAGCTTTTTGATAGATTTTTTAAATAAACATAACTCAAAAAGGACAAGACTTACCAAAAAGTGATGTATGTCATACTTTTAGAAAATCGTCTGAACTTTTATGAAAAGTTGTAAAAAATGTAAAATCGATTCTCACACTCTAAAAAATATTATAAAATTAAAGATCAATTTTCAGAAAATGGCAATCTAAGAATCTCGACAATTTTTTCTTAATAAAGGCAACTATTATTGTCTAAAAGTTTACCGTACATTGCAAGATGGGCAGTTTTAAGGAAAAATTGTTTTTTAACAACATTTTTTTATATCCTATTTTTTCCGTGTATTGTGCAAACTCGTCTTATAATTTGGTCCTTACAACCTCACAGAAGCCCATTAAATTAAAGTAAAATGACAACTTGGGGTTTTTTAGGGTCTTTGAATGTTTTTAAAATCAAGGCCACCATTTGGAGAGGGCTTATTTTTATTTATTTTTTTTAAACTTAAGTGATAATACAATAACATCAGGGTGTTGATTCTGTTTATTACCAAAAACTTTAAATACCATTTAATGATTATCTCTGACAATTTTTATTATTTCCTACCAGTGGTACACTAAATTCTATCACTTGAGTGATCTTAGGTATAGATGTGAATGCAATTCATTATTTCAAATAATTTACTATTTAAGCAAGGCGTCATAATAACATTTTGCACAGATAAATAGAAACATTGAATTTTCTGCGCTATTTTATGCACATAAAGGGAATGCTAGATTTGGCAGTATATAATGAGTACCTTATGTATCTAGGGTTTTGTTCATTAGGGCGTATCAACAATTGAGAGATTCTCTCAGGCTCGCTCTCTTTCATTCACTGAACCAATCACCTTTACGTTTTTCATTCTACTATTTGTAGAGTATGCTAGCCAGCAACTGCTGTGTTTCGATCTGTACTAAAGAATGCCTCGTAAGTTTTATAATAGCGCTGCAATGAATGAAAGAGAGCGAGCCCGAGAGAATCTCTAATAGTAGATGCTGCATCAAAAAAACCCCTAGATATAAATGAAATGAGTTGGGGTTTCCTTTTTCACGATTTAACTCGCGAGCGGGAAGGACCGTTTGGCAAATAGTTGATTCGGATCTTGGACACCGGAAGGTTCTTATGATGGTTTGAAACCCCTCCCTTCTCTGGAAAAGGGGGCTCCCATACAAGTGAAGCACAAATTTCTGCATAACTCGAGAACTGATCAGGCAAAGGAACCCAAATTTAGCATGCGGAAATTTTTGGAGGCAAGCAATGTTTCTATGGTAGTCAGAGACCCTTCCCCTCTCTAGAAAGGGAGGCTCTCGTACAAATGAAACAGAAGTTTCTGCATATCTCAAGAATTAATCAAGCAAATGGAACCAAATTTGGCATGTGGGGTTTTCTGGAGGAGAAAAATGTTCTTATGGTGGTTTGAGACCCCTCTCCTCTCCTAGAAAGGGTACTGTCATACAAATGAAACTGTAATTTCTTCATAACTCTAGATCTAATAAAGCAAATGGATCCAAATTTGGCGGGGCATGAGGCGGGGATTTTAAAGGCAATAAATGTTTCTACGATAGTTCGAGACCCCTCCTCTATCTCTGTTAGGTTGGGAGGCGGTGCTCCCATACAAATGAAATAAAAGCTTCTACATAACTCGAGAGCTAATCAAGTAAATGAAGCCAAATTTGGCATGTGGAGGTTTTTGGAGGAGATAAATGTTTCTATGGAAGTTTGAGACTCCTCCGCCATCTGAAAGGGGGCGGGAGGGGGGGGGGGGTTTCCATACAAATGAAACACAAATTTCTGAGTAACTCGAGTGCTTATTAAGCTAATGGAACCAAATTTGGCATGTGGAGGTTTTTGTAGGCAAGAAATATTTCTAAGTTGAATCGACCCCCTCCCTTCTCTGAAAGGAGGACTCATATACAGATGAGACACAAATTTCTTCATAATTCGAGAACTAATCAAACAAATCGAATCAAATTTGGCATGTGGGGGGTTTTGAAAGCAATAATGTGTCTATGGTGATTCAAGACCCCTCCCCTTTTTGAAAGGGCGGGGGGTTCAAACAAATTAAACTCAAATTTTTATTATAATCGAAGAGCCCCGTGTGATGGTTCGAGAACTAATCAAGCAAATGGAACCAAATTTGGCATGTGGGGGGTTTGAAGGCAATCATTGTATGGTGGTTTGAGAAAGGGCTCCCATACAAATGAAACACAAATTTCTACCAAAAATGAGAATTATCCAGGATACTTAAACACAAAACGTGTATTTCTCGGGTAAGAAGCATGTTCTGATAGAAGTTTGAACCCCTGCTTATTCAAGAGAAAAAAACTCATTCCGAAAAAAAAACCATAAATGTGCCAGCTGCATTAAATTTTCCTTCATTTAGTTGCAAGCGTAGCAGCGCACGCACCGGTTCAGCTAGTTTTATATAAATTTAAGCCAGATAACGCTTCAATCAAGCCTGTTGTATGAAAGCTTGCAAACATTGTTGTATGGCGCATCAAAGACTACAACCAATTGCATTCTTTACACCTCCTTTGGCTTGGAATTAAACAAGGGGAAATTTTTCGCGCCTGTTAAAATAGGCTATTTTTTTCTGTACACATAAAAAGAAACATTGAATATTTTGCGTTTTATAATGCACATAAAGGAGATGCTAGATTTGGCAGAAATTAATGGGATATTTGATGTAAATAAGGGTCAGATAACGCCTGCATCTAGTTTGTTGTATGAAAGATTACAAACATTGTTGTATGGTGCTTGGAAGATTGCATACAACTTCGTTGTTTCCGCCTCCTTTGGGTTGAAATTAAACGAGAGGATATTTTACGCGCTTGTTAAAATTAATTATTTTTTTCTGTGTATGGTTACATGATTAGTTGTGAAAGGAGCTTATCATAATGGAACAGAGTGGTATAAATATCAGAATTAAATGCTGTACACGTATCAATAATCGCAGGAATATATACAAGAATTAACATAACATATCATCAGCTATGATAGAAAAAATACATTCCTGGAGATATGACCACAAGTTGGATGAAACAATGCGTATTTGTGAGTCATTCCGTGGAATTTTGATGCACAATAGGAATCCCACCACTAATAAGAGGCGTTCAGATGGAAACGAAGCAAATGGTGATCAGGATTTCAAGGACCCACAACCGTCAACAAGTCATCAGAAATCGGATGCTACATTAGGTAATTTTTCTCTCCATAATTTTACCATTTAAATCTGTGTCAAAGTGTCAGAGTAACATATTGTATGAATCCTAGAGGGTTTGAGCTGTTTAGTGGAATACTTGTAACTATAAATTAGAAGAAAATTAGTAATCTCATTTAACCAACTACCTTTGCTTATCTTCGACAGATACGCATATTTCGTCTGTCAATGTGCAGACTTCTTCAGTGTACTCGTACTAATAACTCGACTGGGTTATTAGTACGAGTTATTAGTACGAGACACTGAAGAAGTCTGCACATTGTAGATGAAATACGCGTATCTGTCGAAGATAAGCAAAGGTAGTTGGAATTAAATGGAGATTACTAATTTTTCTTCTAATTTATAGTAACATATTGTATGTCAATAATAAATTTTCATTTTTTAATTGTAATTGTAATTGTAGGTTATTTAAACGGCAGCCTGTTAGTTACAAAAATTTTTGCTCAGGTCAAGGAAGTTATTTTGTTTATTTTGTTTATTTCACTGAAGCAGTACAGTCATTGGAGTCAATCGCATCCGCACATAAGCTGCAACGTCCACAAAATGTGAATAAATTCAATTCCATAGTTAAAACCTTGAGCATATCACCAATTTCGTCGAGGAATATGCGGAGTGTGAATTATTGCGTAAAAAAGTCCAAAGAAATCTCCAAAGCAGTTCGTAAAAAATTGTTTGGTATGGATCCAGACGATGCCAATAAAGTGGAAGCTTTCGATGAAATGATGATGCAGTTGAAAGAGAAGTTCAATTACTATAGACTGTTCCAGAAAGTATAAGCACACTTCCAAAATAACAAAAAAGTCATGTTGTTTTAAGTTTTAATTTTATTTGGCAAATCATATTTGTATATGTGTTTTATATACTCGCGTTTAATCAAAATATTTAATCATAGCCAAGACTCCTAACTTTTCCTCGAACATGACCCATTAGCTTCTGCACAGTGGTACTTCCCACCATTTTGACCACTTTTGGCCAATCTTTTTTAAATTTTTGGATGTCGTTCGCTGGTTTTATGAATATTCGAAGCTTTGCTTGGTTACAGCCCAAAAAGGTTCGATTGGCCGTGCCACCGGGCAGTTCGGTGGATTCATGTCTTTCGGCACGAAACATACATTTTGACTTTTGTACCATTCTAAAGTGTCCTTTGCGTAATGACACGACGCCAAATCAGGCCAAAACACTACTTGACCTTCGTGCTGCCTGATCATCGCGTCTGGAGACATTCCTTAACATATTTCTCAGTGTTCATCGCCTCCCTTGTGATGTACGGAATAGATGTTTTACCACACTCGCATATTGCCTGCCAAACCATAGCCTTCTTACCGAATTTTCCGGTAAAAATTGCCTTCTCCGTTATGGGGATGTCTTTGTCTTCGCTTACAGTATAGAATTGTGGTCCGGGAAGCGTTTTGTATTCTAGTTTCACATACGTTAAATCGTCCATTATTATACACCCAGAATTTCTACACAATAACGAATCGTAGAATTTGCGGGCCCATGGTTTCACCGACGTGGCCTGTTTTGGGTTTCTTTTGAAATTTTTTTGCTTCCGGTATGTTTTTAGCCCAAGTTTTTCTTTGGCACGCATGACGTTACTCGTCGAGTTCCCTAGTTTTTTCGCAACATCCCAAACGGAAGTCGCTGGATTGCGCTTGTAGGCATCCCTGATCTTTTTATCATATATTTCCGACCACTCTTCAAACGTACACTGTGTTCTATATTTTCGAATCGCAGATCGTAGCGCTCCGACGCTTACACCCTCTTCCTTGGACAATTTTCTCAAGGAGAGTCCACTCACAGTGCACCATTTGTGCACGATACTTTTTCGTTGTTCCGGAGTAAGACCGTGATAGGTAACACAAAACTGATGTCATTCAGAAATGTGCAAACAAAAGGATGCAGCCACAACATGTTGAAATATTTCATAATATTCAAAGTGGCCGTTATAATAAGGTGTGCTTATACTTTCTGGTACAGTCGTTATGCTAACAATGGTTTTGGGCAGAATAACAGATAATTGTATTGCGTCGATTGCTGAAACATCAGTTGAGCGAAAAATGATTTCTCTCTTGATCTATACGCTAAACCTAACGTCGGAAAAAAGTCACTTTTTGCGTGACGTAATTAATGGACGTTCCCACATGAGATTGAGTCTTTTCTTCTGGTTCCTAAGTGAAATCAGAGGTTTCTTCGCAGGGCGTCGAAAGAATAATCCGGCTTCAACGGTACGTCGACTGATTGTCCGGTCCGATACAGATAACTTTAAATCCGTTTGCACCTTGCAGGAAGATTTGGAAGGATCCTTCTTAATGCATCTGACGATCATAGAGTCATCTCTTGACGTGGTAGGCCGTGGTTTTCCACCTCTATTGTCCACAAAAATATTCCCGGTTGAACGATATTTTGAGCACAGTCTTGAAACGGTCCATTTTTTCACCTGGTATTTGTCACAAATCATCGATTATTTATTTCGTAGTTCCAATCCAAGGCTGTCAGGAGCGATTTTGGTGTTTAATAACATAAATTTAAGGAAAACGTGAATATTGACCTTTCTGAATGTTTATCATGCAATTTTTACCTTGTCATGGTACAATAACGCAAGTAAGAACTCTTTTGTCAACAAACGAAACCTTTTCCACCTTTTTTCAAACACTTCTAGAGGAATAAGTCCAAGAAAGCGAGAAGTTACACTTGTTTTGACCAGCGCAAAATGGCTCTTGTCAACAAAAGACTGCCGGTGAACTGTCAGTTGACAGCTGATTGCTGCAATAATCATGTAGCAAACGTCTAGACTCCTGAACCATCAACTGCAGTAACTTGCTCGATTTCGATTTCGAAACATGGAAGTTTACTGATGCTTTTTATGATTGCTCGATTTGAGTTGCACATGTTTTGTCCAATACTGTATCATTGGAATTGGATGCCGTGTAAACTTTTTTCCGCTTGTGACAACTGCTTAACTTCTCTTTGATTGTCTTAGGACATTTTTGGCCGTAGTTTTTCAGATCATTGAGAAAATGTCGCACCACACATCGTGATCTTCCAACCGTTTTAGAAAACTGACAGATGGTCATGTTTATTTCTTTCAACAGGTTGTTCAAGGGATACAACAGGGTACTTCAGTTCTCGAAAAACCTACCTGTAATGTTTGAAAATTGGAAATATCCTTCTTATCAACATGCAGTTCTAGGAGTGGACAGAAATTTCTGCAAGAACCAAAGATGTGAAGAGAAAGTATTGATAGGTCCGTAAGAGTACGGCAGGTTGTGAAATTGAATAAAAGTAGTTGAAATTGAGCATAGGGCATATTTGAACGGCAGCATCCAATCAAAGGGGTTCCCTTCCCCCTTGCCCCCTTGGAGTTTACTACCATATGAAAATGGATAAAGTTTTTTGGTAGATTTTTTTTTGACGTAGCACTACGTCTTTGTTTTCTATACTGGGGTTCTATTTAAAAAAAAATCGCACTGTGTCTGTCACGAAAAGTGGTCAGGTTTGAGCGTTAATATCTCAGTAGTCATCTAGATATTTCCAAAATTGTTTATCCAATAGATCAGCATCTTTTGCAATGTAGATTTAGGGCCAAATATTATTGAAAAATTCATATATTTTAAGCATTGTCTTAAAAACTGTCTAAACCCTTCAGGCCTGGGAAAATGGAAAATACATGATGGCTGTATAAAACTACAGACTTAGTAAAAGTAAACACTGTCTTTGGAAAATTTATTCTGCGTCAATTCTTCTGTTTGGAAAATATATATAAAAAAAATGACTTACTTAAAAATGACAAACTTAAGATCAGAACATAGGAGCTAAAATTGCAATAAAAGCTTTCTGGGCTATGCAAAGCTACACTGTGTTTTGAAATATATTCATTGATCAACATTATGAGATAAACTTCTAGGTTATTCAAAACTGAAAATCTACAGCTGTAACTGTACATAGCTTTATAGAGCGAACAAAGTAACAAAGTATTTGCCCAATTAAGGTGAGTCTGTTGAAAGGTAAACAGATATCTTGGGATGTTCTAGGTCGCCAAAACTTCCCTGCAGCTCAGAAGTTAGGATCTACAGTCGTAAGAATAGCTTTATTCGCTATGAAAGATAACAATATGCATTCAAACACATTGTCCGAATCTTTTGTAAGGTCACCAGTCATTAAACTATCTTGGGATGTTGAGTTTCTTAAAAACGGACTCTAATAGCTTGTATGATAACGCTCGGAAAATTTTAGGCCTGAAAGGGTTAATTCTAAGAATATTGAATTGTACAATCTGAATGCCTTACATCCAGTTGCGTAGTCCTACGACATCATTCCGAACAACCCAATGGGGCTGTACCTTGTAGTTAATAAATCAACATAACTCAAAAAGGACAAGACTTACAAAAAAGTGATGTATACCCAACAAACATCGGTGTTGGATTAGAGCTTGTTCAAGCAAATTTGGAGAAGCTATTCAGCTGTTTCTTCTAGAATAGCTGAATAGCTTCTCAATATTTGTTTGAACAAGGTCTAATTCAACACCGATGTTCGTTGGGTAGGTGACTTTTAGAAAATTGTCTGAACATGTATGAAAAAAATTGTAAAAATTGCACGCTAAACAACATATTTTAAAATGTAAAGTCAATGCTCCCGAAAAATGAACAAGAAAGTGGTAGCCATCATTGAGAACAATTCAAATCTTTCTGTGAAAAATTTGGCTCGAAAAGTTTAGAAGTCAAAATCATACGTACACAAAGTGAAGCAGAGGCAATTGGGGGCGAACAAAGTGAAAAAGTTGCCCAACCATGATGTCAAGCAACATTTCACTGCAAAAAGTCGTGCTTAGGAGCTTTACACCAATGTTTTGCATTAGTCTGGTTTTTTATACCGGGTCTGGCTTTTTATACCGCAATGCAAAGAAACGCCGTTGCCGAGGATTTCCGGACAAAAAAGGTGTCCAAATTCCCGAAGAAATATTTAATTTGGCAGGCCATACGTAGTTGTTTTCGAAAATCTAAAAATTTTGTCTCTACCGGCACTATCAATAAGGATGTGAACGAGAAAGAATGCCTGCAGAAGCGGTTGCTACCGTTTATCAGAAGCCTCGACTCTCCAGTCTGTTTTTTCACTATGCGAAATCCGTCCTGGAATAATATAAGGTACAAGAGATCAAATACGTGCCAAAAACAGCCAATCCACCAAACTGTACAGAACTTCGCCCAATAGAGAAGTGCTGGGCTCTAGTTAAGTGGAAACTCTTCGAAACTAAGAAGAAAGCAAATGGCATTGATGATTTGAGAATTCACGGCGGCCGAATCCGAGGATACCGTGATCGCGGGTGTAGCTCAAAAAGTTCTAGAATTTAACAGAATGTAGGATAAACATCTTAATCAACTGTTTCTAATGTAGATATAAATCTATTATTGTGAAATAAATAATCAGTTATGTGAAATTATGTGTAATTTTTTTGCTGCTATTATTATGGTGTCCAATATTTCGAGTGGACAGGCTTAACATTCCAATTTCATAATGAAACAAATATTCATTCGGACCTTGATGCAGTAATATCCAAACATATGCCAGATTTCAAAATATTAAACGCAATATTGAGATTATAGAAAATGAGAAGAAAAATTAATAACTTCCATATAATTCCTAACCTTTATTGCTTGTTTTGACCGATAAGCACATTTCGTCTACAATGTGCAGACTTCTTCAGTGTTGTGTACATTAAAGGGTGTCCCGATCAAAATTTGGTCAAACCGTTATGTGTGTGAGTTGATCATAGTTTTTATTGGTAAGTCAAATTCTTTTTCTTTTTCAAGTTCAGTTAATACAGAATACAGGAGAAATATTCAGCTAAGCTTCCTTTTTAACCGAATGCGAATTGCCGGCTCCTTCGCTTAACACCTGCCATAAGAGTTTGTACACTTTCCTTGTCCACTTTATTCGCCGAAGAACGCCAGTTTGCCTTGAACTGTTTCTCGCTCACAACAGCTTAAGGTTTCACTTGACGATGGCCCAATATTGTTCGATTGGGCGGGGCTCTGGCGTGTTGGAAGGGTTCTTGTCCTTGGGCACCACTTGAACGTTGTTGGCAGCATACCACTTCATGGCCTTATTTTCCGTAATGGCAAGATGCCAAATTCGGCCAAAATAGAAGGAAACAATTGGATCGTTTCGAGAAAGGCAGTAGACGTTTTTGTAGGCACTCGTTCGGATAAATTTCCTGGTTGATGGTTCCGGTCGCAAAGTAAACGTTGCTCTTCAAGTCACGGGTACAGATGATCTGCCACACCAGATGTTTCTTCGCGAACTTTGACAGTTTAATCTGCTGACAGATATCTGCCAACTTTCCCGTCCGGTTGTCGTATAAATTCCTGTCAGGAAGCTGTTTAAATCTGCCTTGCGTAAGTTTCATCGCTCTGTCCACGCAATCAATTCGTCAGCATCGTCGTGCACAACTTTCGCGATCGTACTTTGGCGGACGTTATGTTTATCGTCGCGATTTAGAGTCACCACTTTCTTGTAAGTCAACAGTTCAGCTCGTTTTCAGCTCTATCCACGGTTGAAGGCGCCACTCCCAGCTTCTTGGCGAAATCTCGGATGGAAATGTTGGGGTTCCGCTCGAAACAGCGGGCAACTCTTTTTGTCGTCGCTACGGCGTCCGGCTTTCAATTTCCCCTAGATTCAGCTTTCCTGGCTGTCGACAACTGTTCACCGAACACTTTCAATTCTAGCCACATTCAACAATTTTGCACGTGCAAAACTGTGATGCGTTGCTGCTCTTCCTTCGACGATATTTTGATAAGTGAAGCGCTAATCTCAAAATCAAAATAGAGGCATGATGCTACACGCACACATCTTCAAAATGAGGGGTGTGCAAAATGTTTTAATGCACGATGAAAGGAAATGCGTCAAGTTTAAGTCGACCAAATTTTGATCGAAACACCCTTTACTCGACTTTAAGAAAACCTTCGCAACCTGTCGTTTATGTACTATTTTCCAAATACAACCACTTGTGCCCATAGCTTACATTTTTACCTAATCTACCATGAGTCAAATACCTAAATTATTGTTAATATCTATTAATCCACAACAATCTTGTGGATTTTGTGTGTGCAAATACTTTGAAAACAAGTGCAAAAGATAAACCAGCATTGCCTCCGACAAAGAAGCCCTACTCGAAAGAAGATTGAGCAACAACCTTCTTGTTTGAATTCCCAACAATGTTCCCGAAAATGTTAATGAGTTTAACGTGAATGAAATTAACACGACTCTGCCGCCACCTTCGTCGTTCCAGAGTTAATCCCAACTGCCAACAAAATCCCCGAAATCTCAGAATGAGAAGGCTAATCAAATTAGAAATTTCACAAACCATTCGGAAGCCCCGGCTGCTGCGATGAACCCGGAAGTCTCGAGCATGGGATTAATCTTCTTCAAATTCAGTCCAATCATTATTATTCTTTCGCTTGGCGTTTCTTTGCAGCAGAAGGTAATGATTTAAATACGATCCTCCCTGGTTCTTCCCATATTTCTTGGGGACAAAACATTATCCTCCCGATTTGGAGAACGACGGAAAAAATGACGGATCTTTCGGTTACGGGTAATAAAATTCTGCTCAGCATCTTGACAGCTGCGTAGCGGAAAATGAAAATGGGGGACCAAAACGGGCAATCGTTGTTCTCCCCTTCGTCTTTGTCGGTCGATGCGATGGCGGCCGAAGACGAGGGGGAGCCTTTATCATTTTTTGTCACCGAAAAGGGAGAGCGTGTCTGTTATGGTGTCGGAAATAAGCAGCGATTGCTGATAACAGAATCCACAGGATGCTGTTTGATATTCTTCTGCGTCGTAATTCAGCACGGATGCTGCGTTCTATTCTTAGAGAGGGTGGGGGAGAGATCAAGCATCGTCTGGTTTTGCCTCAATCTTCGACTGGAATGGGGATAAGGAGGGGATGAAAAATTGAATGTAATCACGCAAATGGCATTTGTTGGAGTTAGTTTTGGGGACGCAAATTGTGGTCAGTAGGTTTGAGCTTCCGGCGGTCGTTGAACTCTGCTAGGGTTTGATCGGAATCTTAATTCAATGAAATAATAGAAACTGAGAAAAAAATATAATAAACCAATGCGAGCACTTATCGAAAGTCGTTTTCAAAAAAATACCCCTCGACATGTGCTTGAAATGCATGACGGCACGATTTCCTGTGCAGCGTTCACAAGTTTGCTTTTCAGTTGGAAAATGTTCCATGGAAAACAATAGAGCTCCAACATCCGACGCACCGCATTCTAAAACTGCACCGATATGGAGTGTCTGGAAATGGTTCTGTTCGAATTTCGATTCCTGACATTATCGAGTACCGGGAAACCAGCAGTTCGGTGTGAGTGCTTTCAGTTATATCCACCACTTGGAACAGGTTCGCTCGCCATTATCGCAAACTAAGTTCTATACCGATGACGGCGACATTGATGGCGATGAAGGCCGGTGTGGTGAGAGAGATTGTGGATTATAGCTAAAACCCTCGCACAAGTTCATAATGGACGTTTAGTGTACATGTGGGTGAATACGGTATCATAATCCGCACCTAACAGCTCCATAAGAGAGCTCTGAAACTGATGTTTAATACTTGTATTGTTGTTTCGTTCATCCTTTGGTGGATTTAAGCATCCCATCAGCAAAATCATCATCATCATCATCAGCATCAACATCGCAGCCGTCGTCGTCTGTAATGGCATTGTAGGGAGAGAAAAATGAATTCCTTCTGCTTGTCGTTGCACACCGTCTGAAGCAGCCGAAGAGCTCAGCAATCAAATTAATCATGATTGACTGCTCAACAATGGAAGAAGCGGAAGCTGCTCATAATCGAGTAGGGAGAAAAGATTTTCGAACCCTTTTCCGAACTCAACTTCAAATTTAATTAGCTTCGAGCGCAATTCTTTCAACCGTGGCAGAGATGATTCCAGTAAGACTAACTTTCAAATGGCGATCATTTTTCGAGTGATATGCCAATATGTATGTTCTGAAAAGTTGGACGTATTGGAAGGTGGTGCCTCATTGTTAAAGACAAAGAAATTATCAAAATTGCAATCCGTTTGTTGTTTTAACGCTAGTAGGGAAGCGGAACCTATCTTGAGCTCAATAAGCAGACCTCCTGGAAATCGGTGAATATGCACTGAATACCGAACACTGAGTACACAAGTTATTCACAATTTATTCGTTCACTAACCGTTAATCGTTTAGCAACACACAAAACATTCGATTCTGATAATTTTCTTCCAATTTAATACGGAAAAGTTGCCACTGCTATGTACCTATTTTAATAATATCACGAACAACATTAATCCCACCTGTGTACATATGTTGATCATACTGATTTTAATCAAGAAAAAATATAAACAAGTTAACTCTCTCCACTACTACACCCAAAAATGAAGTAGATCATTTGACAGCACTTCACGTGTGTTGGGTAGCATGCATATAACCATAGAATGCTCTATGAATGATTGAACACGCACACTAGCGTTGATGTGTATGCTATACAGTGTGTGAGGAGTGCCGCCAAATTCAACAGAGATGGAACAAAATAATTAAAAGTGTAATTTTATATCTCGGTAAATATTGAAAATATCTACAATTAGAAGTATGTTATTATTTATTTGATCTATGAAAAAATAAAATAGTTGAACTTTGGGCGATTTGTAGCACTCCCACAAAAAAGGTGATATTGAACAACTGCCAAACCCATTTCATTCGAATAAGAGTCATCATAAAATAGTTTGGCAACATCAAGCGATTACGTCGATTGTAAAGACGGTTCAGAAAATTAAATTATTGTGAAAATTAATCCTATACTTTTCTAGTATTATATCACGAATTCATAGATTCACGTGTGGCTAGTGTAATAAGTGAAGTGTGATGTTTATGGTTTGTGCAATCACGCACCGAAAATGTGTGAGGATAGAGTACAATTAAAAAGAAAACTTGGAGTCTGACCCGAGTATGTTCCCTAGTACGGTTAGATCAATACGACGAATTTGTAGTGCAAAGGTAAGCAATTGTGTTGATAATCTGACTGCTCATTTTTTTTACAAAATTCTTGTCTCCGAACCATTTTTATAGCTTTAATTATATTCAAGACATAATTTTATTTGCCAGGATTATATATTCTTGGTTACTGCGTCCATTTATTGGAGAAACTAAACATCATTTTACGTTTGAAATTGGATGACTGCAGAATGTGATGAATATATGTACTATGGTGAGCATAGGTTCCGCTTCCTTAAATAGTCAAATTGGCACGAAAGTGTCGGGTTCCAGTGATGTCGGTAGAGGATGGTTTAGACAAATCTGGTTCCTTATGCTGAAGAGAGCGCTTGAATCGGAGTTCTGTGCCAGTTTGCAAAATATATTACCTCGTGATTTTTCTTCTAAATTCGGTTTCTTTTTTAAAACAGGAGGTCAATTGCATTCGACAATTCCAGAATTAACTTCAACTTCAACCCGGCTTAAAACTAGCATCGGGCTTAAGGTGTGGCTCATTTGTTAACCAAGGCAATGTTGATTTTATTGCTGACATTGATAATGAAAGCATCCTTCTTCCAATAATTGGGGAAAATGAGACGCGTAATTTCATATTTGACAAAATTGCTGATTTAGGACTTCATCAAATAAACCATGTGAAAAATCAACAGAACTGTTATTAAGACTTTCTGTTGACAAATATTTTCGATGTACATTAATTGTTATTTTATATATTCTCCGTGCGAGGAGTTTTCGATGGCTTCTGTGTTAGTGAATCATTGACTCCAATATGGAGAAATGAAGTATTTCACACAGCAATAGAGTATTCTCTTTTTGTACAAGGAAATGAGTCGCCTCATTGCGGACTCGAGGAAGTTCTTGACTATAAATCAGCTAATTATGCTAAAATAAGAAGCAAACTAAACCTAATTGATTGGCAAACAGTATTTAGGAATGATGATAATGTTGAAAGTGCAACTGAAGTGTTCTACACTAAGTTGTTTGCAGTTATCCAGGAAGAAGTACCAGTTAAAAGACGTAGACGAAGAGTATTCTCAGAGGATCCAGTTTAGTTCAATAAACAAATTAAAAATTAAAAAAACCGTAAACAAAAAGCGCATAAGATTTACAAAAAACATAACAGTTCCGTTAATTTAGAAAGCAATTGAACATTTATTATGAACTTAATTCGGCTATGAATGTTGCATTTGAGGAATATAATTCAAAAATTGAACGTGAAATTAAATGTTGCCCAAAAAACTTTTTTAATTACGTGAATACCAAATTAAAATCAGACAATCTTCCATCCCGTATGTATTTGGACAATAGTGAAAGTAATAACACAGAAGAAATATGCAATTTATTTGTTAAGTTTTTTCAAGAAACATACACAACATACTCAGTAGCAGACCGTAATCGGCAATACTTTGGGTTGTATCCTGAATATTACAGTGACATAAGCGTGAATCAAATCTATGTGCATGAAATATTGGAAGGGGTTAAATGTTTTAGATGCATCCAAAGGCTCGGGACCGGAAGGAGTTCCACCTTTGTTTATGAAGACTTTAGCAGCTGAGCTTACTTCTCCATTGTTTTGGCTTTTTGATATGTCACTGGAATCCGGAGACTTTCCAAAATTATGGAAGAGCTCATTTCTAGTGCCTATTTTTAAGTCTGGTAAAAAATCTGATATTCGTAATTATCGGGGTATAGCCCTGATCTCTTGCATTCCAAATCGTTTTGAGGCAATTGTGAATGAAAAATTATTTAACCAAATCAAAAATAGAATAACTACTAATCAGCATGGATTCAAAGGTCGTTCGGCAACCACAAATTAACTAAAATTCGTTAATTATTCTCTGGAAACAATGGATAATGGAAACCATGTAGAGGTTTTGTACACAGATTTTTGTAAAGCATTTGACCGTGTCGATATACCTATGCTTATATTTAAATTGCCAAAAAAGGGAATTCAGCCCAAACTCCTCAAAGGGCTTAATTCATACATAACCAACCGTGATCAAGTTGTAAGATTTAAAGGAAACCAATCAACACCTATTCATACCACTTCGGGATTCCCACAAGGCTCTCATCTAGGACCACTTTTATTCATTTTATTTGTAAATGACTTATCTCTTATTCTTAAGAAACTAAAATTTTTAATTTACGCTGACGACATGAAACTTTATTTAGAAATAACAAAATGCCGAGGACATCAGCGCGTTTAAGAATGAGATATTGTTGTTCCATACTTGGTGTAACAAAAGTCTGCTACAACTGAATGTTAAAAAATGTAACTTAATTACCTTCAGTCGAAAACGAAACATACCTAATATACAAATAACTTTAGGCAATCAGAATGTAGAGAAGTGTGAAAGAGTTAGGGATTTAGGTGTTGTCCTAGACTCTAAACTTACGTTCATTGATCATTATAACACAATTATAAACAGAGCTAAAAACATGCTAGGATTTATTAAACGTTTTTGCTATGACTTTCATGACCCATACACGATAAAAACACTATAAATTAACTAGAAATTAGAAGAAGAATTAGTATCTTCCATTTAATTCCAACTACCTTTGCTTATCTTCGACAGATACGCGTATTTCGTCTACAATGTGCAGACTTCTTCAGTGTCTCGTACTAATAACTCGACTGTGTCAGTCGGATATTGATGGGAAATTTCCACTTCCTAAGCACAAGAAATAATTGCTATTTTGATAATGCCAATACTTTTGAACATTGAAACCTGGTAGAGCTAAATCGAATGAGTGTATTCACTCCAAAAGCAAATGAAAATTGAAGAATAGTAAAAAAATGAGGTTAACACTTGTCAGCGCGATAGTGTTGTCGCTGTGAATGTCAAAAGTGGCACTGTTCCATCTTACAAGCCTTTCCTCTACAACATTTTAAGAATGTTCCTTACATTTCATGTGCTGATGATTCATAGTTTACTGACTTTTTCAGCTGTTTCAAAACTCAATACAAATTTACCGACATCAGTAAAGAAAACTTAGTGTGTATGTGTTCCCTATAACAATAACAATATCAGAAGTTTTTTTTTGCAGTGTAGTTCGAACGTGTTTCATAGAAATACAAAATGGAAGAAGAAAAATATTTTTGCACAATCATTTGGAAAACCCTTCGTGGTCTGTGCCAAAACTTGCTAAAGTTTTGGGGTTTTCCCCGAAATACCTTGTGGCATGTTTTGAAAAAGTACAGAGCAACTTTGTCGACGGATCGCAAGCCTCAAAGCAAGCGTCGGGCGGGTTCTGTCAACCATCAAATGCGGAACAAAGTCATCAAGAACATTGAGGTTAACTCCAATATATCAGACCACGATTTGGCCAAAAAGTTTCGCGCCGTACGCTGTACCGTGCAACGGATTCGTCTCCGGGAAGGCTTCAAGTCATACCGTGCCTGTTGGCAACCAAATAGGGATCATAAGCAGACCAATGTGGCCAGAATCCGTGCCGGAAAACTGTATGATCAGGTGTTGACAATATTCAATGGCTGTCTCCTCATGGATGATGCAACCTATGTAAAGGCCGATTTCAAACAGCTACCGAGACCACAAATTTACTTAGGTACGGCTCGGGGAGATGTTCCTGCCAAAATGAAGTTTGTGTTTGCAGATAAATTTGCACGTAATGGAAGACCAAGGCTTTCATCACTGATAAGACATGTAATTTACAACTGTACAGAACGGAATGCCTCCAAATGTGACAGGATGCTCAATTTTTTTTAGTTTGCTTTCCGTCGACAACTTCCTTCTACCTTGTTTAAGCGAATTTCTGACTGTCTGTCCTACTATGTCGTATGGTGAATATTTATGTGACTGCTCGTGGGACGCACGAATCAGATTAGGCACCACTGTACCCTTCACCCTCTTTAAAATCAGCGGCTTCTGTGTTGTGATCGTACAACCAAATTTCACTGAATAGGCGATATTCCACTCAAATTAACCAGTTAAATAAAAACTAAACGCACTAAATTCTCTACTTCTATGAAACTCTATCACTATACAATTCCCGTTTGTTTTTGTTTTTTTCCTTTCCTACCTTTGACGTATATCCTTCTCTCTCTCTCTCTCTCTCTCTCTCTCTCTCTCGCTCTCTCTCTCCTACTTTACTTATCATATGTCACCTGACATGTTCACCTCGTCGGCGTGTACGGCCAGTGCTCCCAGAACATTCCCCGGCCCGTTACTGTCCCGGAAGCCATATTCGGCTCAGGATTACCATTCGTACCTCTACGGCGCCCAGATTTACCTCCGCTCGTTTAAATCGTCCGGAGCTAGTACGCACCCACGCTTGATGGATCCTACCGTTTCCTGACACGACTGCTTCGTCCACCACTCCACGGACCCAACACTACCGGTTGGAACCATCCACCACGTACACCAGATCACCTGCTTGCAACGGTCTTGACTCGTTGAACCACTTAGACATCTAGTTTAACAAAGGGGGGAGGGGGGGGGGTGTCAGTGTTCCTCTTGCCTGGTTCGGTGATGCTCCCCGCAAAAAATGGTTTGGGATTAGTGCTTCTGCCTCATCAGACTGCTGCGACATATTGGTGAGCGGATGAGAGTTGCCGATGTCCTCTGCCTCCACGTTGTCAGCCCGTGTACCACCTCCAAATGCACCGCTCGTATTACAAATCAGGTGAATAGCGCTATCCACCGCTTCTCTGTTCGTCATCCTATGGTCACATCAAACGGTCCCAAGTAGTCGACGCCTGCGTTGCTAAACGGCCGAAGATTCGGCGTGATTCGCTGCACTTTTAGCGGAGCCGTTCTCGAAACATCGGGACGGCAACGATGCACCACTCCTAACCACTGTATCTACGTGCGGAATGTAACACAGCTGTCGAAGTTCATTTTTTTTTCGTCATAATGCTGTACTATCAGCTTCGTGATCAGGTGATCATCCAGCAGAATCACGGGAAGTCGTAGATCGAATGGTAAGAATTCCGCTCGCTCGACTCGTCCTTCCATCCGGATCAATCCATTCTCATCGATCAGCGGGGTCAGCTTGTACAGCGGACTCGACTTCTCGATCTCCATTCACTGGCTCGCGGGACGATCTTTGTTTTTGTTTAGCACCTTCAATTCGTCGATGAACCTCTCCGACTGAAGATGGCACATCAGGCACCGCTTGGCTTTCAGGTGCTCATCTTGTCACAGCTGCACTCGAATCGAGGCAACTGTATTCGACTTCCGCATCTTTAACTGCCTGCTCGTTGCTCGCAGCGTTTCGATTGGCATCCTCTCTGCTTTTCGCTTATAGTTTGACACGAAACGGAACACACAAGCCATCGGCCGAACCAACAACGCCCACTTTAAAAACCGGCTAGCATCCAACATAACCGCCGGTACCTTTACCGCATGTAACAACAAGTGTACTCGAAGCTCCTCTGTTGTATTCGCCGGCGGTAGATGCTTCTTTGGCCAATCTTACTCCCGGTCGTACAGGAACTGCGGTCCTCGCACCCACGGACTATTTGAGTGGAGTTCTGGATTCTTTACCTAGTACCTAGTATCTAGTACCCAGCGCCAGTCTGCTAGCCTCGTTAGGCTTAGGATCTCTCCAATGCGGAAGCCAACAAACTGCTTGTAGCGACGTTGATCGGACCTAATCCAGGAAAGAACCACCTCTGCGTCTATCCAGAATACCACTTTACTGATGGAAATGTTGTGGTTTTCGCACATGTCACCTCTCCTCACACAATGGCTCGGAAATATGCCACACATCCGTACGCCGACTCACCAGTGTCCGCGAATATATGCAGCTGTACTTCGTGAATCTCATCGGATCGTGCAGTGCTGAAATAACTGCGCGGCAACTTGAATGCCTGAACGTTTGCCAACATGCTCGTCAACCGCGTCTATTTCCTGAATGATAGGTCATCTATCGTATCATCCCACTGGAACTCTGTTCTCCACAGATCCTGCATCAGCTTTTTCCCCATGATGGAGTTAGGAAACCGGCTGGGTCAAACTACGCCATCACGATACTCTGGATCATTCGCTTCGTGGGACGCTTTTCTCCTCGGAGGACCTTCGAACATTCGAACTTCAAGGCGCGAAACAAAAGCCGTCTCCGATCGTATCTCATACGATGCCCAGCACACGCTCGTACTCGGCAGCTTTGTCCTGGCTAAAGTGCACAGATCAGGCATTGCTTTGCTCTCCAAGCTCCTCCTGGAACGCGTTGGAGTTTGACACCCAGTTCCTGATTCGGAAGCCGCCACGCAAATGAATGCATCTCACTTCGCTGACCATCCGTATCGCTTCTTCAACGGTGTCCGTACTATTGTAGTAGTCGTCCACATAGTGACACTTGACGATCGCTTCTGTTGCATCCTCTCCACACCACTGCCTCTCCACAAACTGCACGGCATTTACATTCTTCACATTCTGCGCTGAACTGAGCCAGCACATTGATCCGAAAGTGTCTACGTCCGTTACGTACACCTGCGGAACTTCTCCACTGTTTGTCCTGAACAGGTACCTCTGCGCCTGTCCTCCACTCTAATGCGGATTTGGTGGTACATTTCCAGGATGTCACTCCCGGAAGTGACCGGACGTTCTCGGAACTGACAGATGACTCGTGGGAGGGGAACTAGCATATCCGGACTCTTGAGCAGCTCCGAATTCCGGGAGATACCGTTCACTGATGCTGCTGCATCCCATACCAAGCGCACTTTGCCCGGCTTCCGTGGGTTGACCACGAAGGAGACGCCACATCCTTCAGCTCGACACCGGTTGCTTTATGCGTGTACCCTTTCTGCTGGTACTCCTCGATCTGCCGACACACATTCTCCTTCAGCACTGGATTCCTTTCCAGCTTCCTATCCAGTGCACTCATCCGCCGCATAGCCATTGGGTAGCTATCGGGAAATTTTCTTTCGTCGCTGCGCCACAGCAGCCCTGTTTCGAAGCGATCACCCACACGTTTGGTTGTAGCTTCGAGAATCTTCCGCGCTCGTTTCTCTTCTACCGGTTCTGGAACGACGAACGATGCAACCGCCGTCTCCTCCAGCACATACTGCTCCCGCATCAAATCATGCAGCTCCTGATCACTCACCTGCGCGACAGAGTGAAGATTCAAGAACGTCTGTGCACTGGCCCTTCGTCTCTCAGATCCATATATGGTCCAGCCTATCTTCGACCGACCAGCGAGCGGTTCGTAGGGCTCACCCACACGTGAAAGCAGCGAAGCCCCGGAGGATCGTGTGAAGGTCAGCCACGGTCATCATAGCAGTGTGCATAGCGATCGAGTGTTCGACCACGAAGTTGGCCGTATTACAAAGCAGCAGTTAGCCGCTCGGGAAGCGGTGTCTCAACATCTTCCAAGGTTCCGTGGGGAACCTGAAGTCTGGCCACTGCTCATCAGCAGCTTCGCGCACACAACGGCGGAGTGTGAGTTTTCAAATTTGAAGATTCTGAAGCGGCTGCAGGAATGTCTACAGGGAGACGCACTAGAAGCAGTCAGAAGCCGTCTCGTTCTGCCGGATTCTGTTCTGGAGGTGATGTGCGATCTGCCTGTTCGGGCGGCCCGAAAAAATGTTGAAGACGCTTCTGACGAAAGTAAGGAATGCTCCTGCGCCGAGAGGAGATAGGTTAGAGACTTGATAATAATATAATGATAAAGATATAATGATAAAACAGAGTGGCTCGTTTTGTCCCCGTGCTTCTGTGAAGGCCTTTTTGAATTATATTGTTTATTGTCAAATAATGTTTTCAGTTATGAGTTCATATTTAAAACATAGTAGGGTATGTGTCCCTTGACTCAGCCTATTATGCAACCAGCGATCGCATTTTTCATTATAACTCATACAGTTTTTAAGCTGTAAGCGAGATTCAACTAGTTATATACTTGCAAAGATAAGTTTGATAAGACATTTGATAGTATGTATCACGAAATGTTACACAACTCTTTTAATAAAGTCAGAAACATTCGAGGGATATGGATTTAATGTCGGTCTATAAGCACCAAATTGGGTCTATTCGTGGATGCAACTTCGTCCCATTCGATGGATTTATTACTAAATGCAGTCTTTATACGGTTTTTTTTCTAACTTTATGAATCAAGGCATTGTAAGCTGTACTGGATTTACTTAAAACAACATTTCACAAAACAAACTAAGGTAAAACTGCCTCGAAACACTTAAATGATGTTCATATATGATTAATCAGCCATTCAATAATGAAAACATTATAATTCACTATACAATAATTTTGTCTCTTCGATTTGTGTTTAGATGAGCCACTTGAATATAAACAACCGCAAATTCATGCATTTCCATTTGAAATTTTACCAACAACAACCATTTTACTACGTTATTGATACAACAGGCCAAAGTTGGGAACATACAAAAAAATATGTACCCAACATTGGGTCTACGATTTTCTTGTAATATCATTGTTAATTTAGCTATGTGAACAGTTAGTTTGTAATGTGTAACTATTTTGTGCACATCCAGACTGCATTACTTGCTTATTCAATTAAGCCAAATTTAAATCACTTGAAATCGTGTAGATCATCTGTTCAGCATAAAGGGCGAACACGAAATTATTGCGACACATTCAACAGGGCATAACTTTTTTACCATTGGGTTAAAATCAACCAAATTTTGCACACTTTCTCATTGATGTGTATTGTTCACATGCTGTCAAACTCGAAGTCGTGTTTTTCGATTCAACGAAAATGGAGGTGAACCAACGCGAGTCGAGAGAACAAATTCTTTCCAAACACCTGGAATTTCCTGACCAGTCGCACCGGCAGTTGGGAAATATGTTGAACATTCACCATTCAACCATCTCCAGAGTATTGAAGTGGTTCCAGGAGCGGTTGACGTTGGACCACGGCAAAGGACCTGGCAGAAAACCGGGACCGGAGAACAAAAAGTCGGATGGAAAGGTGAAGCGGATGATTAAAGCAAATCCCAACGTCTCAAGCCGTGATTTGGCTAAAAAGATCGGCATATCGCAGAGCTACGTCCAAAATGCAAAGAAGAGAGCTGGAATACATACATACAAGGTACAGAACTTCCCAAACCGCGATGAGCAGCAACAATCGACGGCTAAAACTCGGGCACGGAAGCTCTACGAGAAGATGCTGACAAAATATGGCTGCTGTGTGATGGACGACGAAACGTATATAAAAGCCGATTTTCAGCAAATTCCGGGGTTGGAGTTTTTCACCGGCAAGAGCAAGTTCTATGTGGACGACAAATTTAAGAAGAAGAAAATGTCGAAGTTCGCCTCCAAATATTTCATTTGGCAGGCCATCTGCTATTGCGGACTGAGGAGTGAGCCTTTCGTGACAAAGGGCACAGTAAATGGCGAGATCTACAAATCTAAGTGCCTCGAGAAGCGCCTTTTGCCGTTCTTGCAGCAGCACGACGATGCTCCGCTATTTTGGCCAGATTTGGCATCATGTCACTATTCTAAAAGTGTCCTGGAGTGGTATGAGGCCAATTCTGTCCATTTTGTTCCAAAGGACATGAATCCGCCAAACTGTCCGGAGCTGCGCCCGGTGGAGCAGTACTGGGCAATGATGAAGCGGGAACTTCGGAAGAGCAAGAAGACAGTTAAAGACGAGAAGGACATGTTAAGAAAATGAAAAAAAAACTGAGAAACTGGTACCGGATGACACTGTAAAGACTTTGATGGAGGGCATCAAGCGAAAATGTGTTCAATTTTACACTCAAGGCTCCGTCGATTAACTTTTCTTTTGATTTTTTAAGGAAATATATGTATAAAACTACCCCAAAATTTTGGTTTGATTCAAAACATTATAAGAAAATTGGCATGACATTTTCGGTGTCGCAATAATTTTGTGTTCGCCCTTTAGTCTCTTTGAGCCTGTTTTGGGTATTCTGCATTACTAAGGCCAATGCGTCACATGGTTGATCTAGTAGATCATTTGATCTGAACTCCAGGCAGATTTGGAGAACATAGGATAACTGATATGCAGACAAATAGATTGATTTTCAGGCACACAACCTCCGTGAGTCTGTTTGAATATGCTTCTTCCATAAGAACTATATCATTGCTCTGGTTGATTCAATAAGGAGTGTATCGAAAAGTAGTTATAAACTTCCAAATAATAAAATAGGCATGAAAACATGGTTAAAATTAACATACTATTTCAGTTTATTATAGCTTAACATGTTTACAAAAGATCCAAACGGAAAAACTAGTCATCATGTTCATTTCTGTAGAATGCCCGTACCTTTGATTTGACACCTGCCATCAAATTCTGCACAGTGACCTTTGTGCACTTCCTGGATGCCGCTGCCCAATTTTTCTTAAAATCGGTCATGTTTTGGGACACTGTACCATCCTTCTTAAATATACGCTTGACTATTGCCCAATAGCGTTCGATCGGTCGCAACTGGGGACAGTTTGGTGGGTTGATGTCTTTTTCTACGAACTTGATGTTATTCTCCGTCAGCCACTGTAGAGTGGATTTGGCGTAATGTGCCGATGCCAAATCTGGCCAGAAGATAGGAGGGGACTGGTGCTTTCTATACAATGGTAGCAACCTGTTCTTCAAACATTCCTTCTGATAAATCTCAGCATTTATAGTTCCTTTTGTATAGAAAATTGAAGAACGCAAGCCACATGTGCAAATAGCTTGCCAAATGAGCACCTTCTGACCGAATTTCTCCATCGCAACAGTCGTATCTGCGGTTGGCACACGTTCCCCAACAGATTTAGTATAAAACTGCGGCCCCGGTAGCGTTCTTGAATCTTCTTTAACGTATGTTTCGTCATCCATCAAAATGCACTGGTCGACATTGTCCAAAATGCAGCTGTACAGCTTTCGAGCCCTGGTTTTGGCACGAGACTTTGTTCCGGAGTTTGTTTGGGCACTTTCTGCTTTTTGTACGTCTTCAAGTCATTCCTGCGCTTGATTCGTTGAATCATTCCGATGCTGGTCCTGAACTTCTTGGCTAGATCGCGAGTAGAGGCAGATTTGTTCCGTTGAATATAATCCACAACTTTTTGGTCCAAATCGGGGTTGCTGGAGCCGGGTTTCCGGCCACTTCTTGGTAAATCCTTGAGGGAGCACTCCTTACCAAACTTTTCGATGATGCGTTTTACACTTGCCGGGTGAACATTTACTCTTTTCGCAATCTGGTTGTAAGTAACACCCTTTTCGGTGCACCAAGTGTGCAGAATTTTCTTTTTAGTCTAAAATTCAATTCGCGACATTTTGAATACAACTTTATCAACGGAAATGAATGAACCGAATAATCATTTTTGACATGTAAACAAAGCAAATGGCGCTTACACGCTAAAAATATATACAGTAGTTTATGCGTAATAACGCATCGAATGTTTATAACTACTTTTCGATACACTCCTTAGATTTTATGACTTGAACTCCACAACGACCTGGAGCACATAGAACAACAAATGTTAATCGAAATGGGTCGAAAACGATGCGCACTGGGACTATAAATCAGTGAAGATATTATACAATGTTAGGGACATTACATTGGTCTTGGTTAAACTAATGGCAACGAACCATCTGAATTCCAGCACAATTTGGAGAACCTAGAACATCTTATATGAAGGTAAATATATTACAATCTCTTTGTATGGCTTTTTTGAGTCTGCTTGAGTATGCTGCGTTGCTAAGGACAGTAGCCCAGTCATGGTTGATCTAGATTATTTGACCTTAACACCAGGACAATTTGGAGAGACTTGGACGATTGATATGAATGTAGATGGATGGCAGATAATGTTTCATGCATGTTGGTCCTATGCTCACGTGTCATAGAGATATCGTCCATGATGAACATTCCAGGAGTGAATCCTAGAGGGTTTGAGCTGTTTAGTGGAGTACTTGTAACTATAAATTAGAAGAAAAATTAGTAATCTCCATTTAATTCCAACTACCTTTGCTTATCTTCGACAGATACGCGTATTTCGTCTACAATGTGCAGACTTCTTCAGTGTCTCGTACTAATAACTCGACTACTTAGTACGAGACACTGAAGAAGTCTGCACATTGTAGACGAAATACGCGTATCTGTCGAAGATAAGCAAAGGTAGTTGGAATTAAATGGAGATTACTAATTTTTCTTCTAATTTATAGTTCCAGGAGTGTTTAGATGACTTAGAACATCCCGAAAAAGATGTTTATACCCAATTGTAAACTTTTCATGTTCCATTTATGTTAAAAACTTACTAAAAAACATAAAACCATTTATAAAAATAAGTGAAAAACTAAAACAATTTCAATATTATGATGAATAATACCCTCAGAGCGACCTAGTTTCAGCCACGAAAAGAAGGGGGGATGAGGGGTACATATATTCATAATTTAGGACAACCGTTTCTCTTGATTTTAGTGAAAGTTTCAACTGGAAAGGTTAAGGCATCGTTGAGATATAGCATTTTCAAAATAAAAATTCCGTCCTGCACCTTTAAGGGTTAAATAGTATTTGAACACCAACGAAAACTCAAGCTAATTCGAGCAGTTTTCTTGAGTCATGCCGTTGTTGCTCAATCACCATCTGACTCTTCATAAATCTAATCGTGCATTTCAGTATTTAACAAGTTCAGTGTCATATTTTTTTTCGATTTCTGATTCATTGTACCATAGGTGTCACCTGGAAATGTCCATATTCAACACAAAGGAGCTGCCAGACGAACTGCTAGAACGAAGAAAACGATCAAATGTGTGAGGGAGCAAATAAGACGTAATGCAGCCGTATCTGGCCGTAAATTGAACAAACAATTTCAAATTCTCCAGACATGATCTGGAATGCAAGCCATACAAGAAACAACAGGTTCACGGGTTGACGGAGCGTCAAAAGCAAGCCAGAATCCAAAAAAGCAGAAATCTTTTGGTTCGGCACGGTGACTCCGAGATTTTATTTTCGAATGAAAAGCTTTTCCTCCTTCAGGACAGTTATCAACAAAATGATCGTATGCATGGAAAAAATCTTACCAATATTCCAAAAGATAAACTAGTTGTAGAGCGCTATCAGAATGGCCTGCCACTTGACTACTTTGTATGGGGTTATATGCTTCCACATATACGCCCTACGAAAGGGCCCAGGTAACCAATAAGCAATTCCAAAGCGGCTTTACGGCAGCCTATCAAGCAATTAAGTCGCCTTAAAGGCAACATAAATGCCGCTTTTGGCCCAATATACGGCTGCTTTACTGCAACGCTATCATAATACTTCATTAGTACTATTTTGCATACGAAATGCTTATTACAGGCTACAAGCATTTAAATAGCATTTGAAATCCAACTTTACAACAGATAGCATTCAAGGTGCTGATATAATGCAAATATAATGCTGGTATCATCTGAAATGCAGATTTAGCGTTCATTGCTTATTGGTTACTTAGGGGCTGACTTTAGATCGATGCAAGAGGCATTTGGTTGATATTCGGGACAAATTGTTCAGGAAATCATGCGTGACAGCTGCGATGGGTTTACAAAGCGTTTGCGGAAAGTAATCAAAGAAAAGGGCTAGAGATTCGATTTGAATTATTATGGTTCATTTCTATATCATGTATCTTTCAAATGAAAAATAAATGCTATGATTTGGATTTGTTTTGCTTTAATCCCATTTTGTTTTAGTGACACCTATTGTGAAACACCCTGTATAAATCATTTCCGAGCATTTCGATGTAATGTTTAAGAAAAATACCAAGTAAATTATGCAACAATCAACTGGCTCCGAAGCGAGTGTAAGGATTTGCAGTAGAGCAGAATTATTTTCGATCACAAATCATTGTTTCAAGTCTGATGTTCTGAGCTGGTTTTGATGAAAAATGCTCCGTACAGTTTAGTAGCTCCGAAACGACCGACAATACTCGAATTGGAGTCAGGAGCTAACGAAAGTGGAACCCTTGCAAAAGTTGTTTGAATGAATCCCTTTATTAAACCTCCTATAATGATAAAACACAGTGGCTCATTTTGTCTTCGTGCTTCTATGAAGGCATTTTTGGTTGTATATCATTGTTAAACAATGTTTTCAGTTATAAGCTCATGTTTCAGAAACAGTATCCTACGTTTCATGAACTTACTAAGATCAGGTAAACATATTTCCCCATTTAGTCGATGAAATCGTTCAGTTTCTGAAGTAGTGCGTTTATCTCTTACACTGAAAATTTATTTTTTAAGAATTAGCTTGCACTTGTCTTGTAAACATGGATTTTGTACATGGAACAAATGTCTCGTATATTGTATGAAAAATTTGTATTACTTTTATCTGGTGACACGCTATCATTACACTTCTTTGTATAATGCACGAAATGGATTTCGTTGAGACCAACCAATCGCTGTTTCTCTTTTATCGTTCTCATGCATGATGGTGTTGCTGATGGCATGGGCGGAAATAAATTATGTATCCTAGAATATAAATTATAGCACTGTCGAGAATGATAACTTCACACTCATTAATCAAGTATTCTTTGGCGAGTCATTATGACCTAGTGTGATCAACCACAGTTTCAGTAACAGTAACAGTAACAGTAACAGTAAAAAAAAAATCGCTGGACAACTTCACGTGGTTGCGTTTTCTTTTTCAATCACATTTCAAGTCGATGAAGTAGATCTGTCAATCATGCAACCACCAGAGAAATGTTTCTTTTTAATTTATTACAAAATGTTCGTAGCTCTTTGTATTGTATTCGTACAATGCACGAATATTCTTTCTGAGTAAACAAATGCTTCGTGCTTTTGACAGTTGCGCGAATATCATTATTAACAAAGGTATATCTATAACAAAATTTGTTATAGATTTGTTAATTCTATCTTCGATTTTGTAGTATAAACTAGAATTAATTTTCGGTGTAGTAATCCCTAAATATTTCAACATGCGTTTAAGACAGAGTTGCCATAAAATACGAGTATTGTTACACATTTTCTATTTTATGTGTTTCAAAGCTAATACATATTAACATGCTTTGTAGCTGCGCTTTACTGACTGAGCTAAGGGAGGATCTAAACAATCGTTCTTACCATATGGTAAGAACGATTGTTTGGGTCCTCCTTGCTCAGTCGGTAAAGACGCAGCTACAAAGCAGCACCATGCTGGAGGTGGCTGGGGTCGATTCCCGGTCTGGTGTAGGAATTTTTCGTTAAGGAAAATTTCTCGACTCCCTGGGCATAGCGTATGATTGTACTTGCCACACAATCATGCTAATGAAAAAATGGTACCTGGCATCGAAATTTCTCAATTAATAACTGTGGAAGTGCATTTAGAACACTAAGTTGAGAGCAAGCAATAAGCTAATTGTGAAAGCAATAAGCTTGAAAAGCTGAATAAGAAGAAGAAGACGATTGTTTAACGCGTTGTTTATCTTCATGCTGAGTTCCTTACAGTATAACTAAAACACCTCGACGGAAAGCATGCGATTCAGCAAATGTGCAAAGGTGTGCATCTCTTCACAATACATAGGATGGCTCTAGGGTGAGAGTCAAAAAGTATAGTAGAAAAGAGTCGGAAGAGATTATTATCACAACTTTCTTTCAAACCACTGAAATGCAGAAAAAATGCAAGCCAAATTCATTGTTCGATTTTAACTGAGACGAAAGGAAATCAAACTTTGTAAAAAGCACGAAGAAGTAAAAAGAAATTATCTGAATAGTTTATTCAGTCGAATGAAAATAATGTGTTCGTCTGGCTTCAAGTTTACTTAACCCCGCTGAAAAAAAGTTCTTGCTATTGAGAACTGACTTCCACTCCCTTACCTTGATGGTAAGGATAAATAAAGTCAAAATTTCACAAATTCTCAGCCACACTTTATCACTGTTCCAACAACAGCTCATTAGCTAATTTGTTGGTATTGCAACCCTCGCCCAGTTTGCCGAACCCATCTGTTTCCGAAAAGCGATAACCACTCCAGCAGACTTCCTGCTTCATCAATATTTGGAGATGAAAGCCAACAAACAAAAAAAATTGCGTAATATTTGCCTTCCATCCCCTTCCCGACAAACTGATAGGCATCTCTCACCGCAAAACATAACCCCACAATGTTTACCAACAGCCGGAAAGCCAGCCAGGATAAGCAACCAGACATACATCGGTCGTCTACATAACATTCAGATTTCAACCGAGGGCAGCTGAGAACGCAAACATGATGTTTGTGGGAAGTTTCAAGTAGCAAACAAAAGTCTCTCCTCCTCGCACGGGGGACTTGCGATGTTGTGGATATTTGATATACCTATTCTCGTTGCCTCGTTGCCGAGTGGCGAGTCCTTCGAAAATTCAAATTGCACTTGAAGCTGCAGCGACCACACGATGAAGCACGTGTTCGTGGTTTTGGAATAAATCACCGCCACACCACACTGCCAGTGCAGTGATTTATGCTTTGGTGGAGGTCGGCTTGCTTAGATCTTGGCGCTTATCGGCCTGCTAATTTTACAAACCCGACTCCTCTTCGATCATCATCATCATCAGCGCTATCGGTGTGAAGGAGCTGCGTGCTGTGAATAATAATATTTATGACATGTCATTAATCAAATCACTTCCTTGATACTGGTTGGGCGGCAAACCCAACCCCAAACAATCATCGTTCTTATCAATCGATTCTAAACGCAGAGAGAGTGTGCTGCTCCACGCCCAACTGTGACAGGTCTTTAAACGATGACCGTTCAGCAACCAGATGGGATTCAATGTGTCGTAATTATCATCAAAGCGGACGATTAAAATCTACGAGACAGATTTGCTTCGAATGTGACGGCAGGTATCGATCACGACTGAACCGCGACTGGAAACATTCTGCCGAGGAACGGGGCATTGTTTCCTATCTAACTTGCACTCTTGAGTTCGCGATGCAACATATGTCGCGCGACAAAAATACGAAGTTTGTGAGTGCCGGTGAGTGCGTTGGATCCATGGAATGGATAAGGGAATAAAACTCCTCTATTAGTATTTGATTGCGAGGTTTGTTGTTTATTAAAATGCCCGACGGGCTTGATGGCAATTTGGACTAATAATTAGACTGTATCAAATTCAATTTTGTACTCCATTTCAAGCTGGTCACATACATATCAGATGTGCGAGGTACGCAGTTCAACGTTAGCATGTTCGTTCATTATCGACCTTCATGAATACAGTTTAAACGAAAGGGCAAGGGATAACAACTGGCGAATGGAAATTATGACGTTTTGACGAGGTTTGAATGTTTAAATAAAAAGTGGTTAATTAACTATAGGGTGGGGGAGTTGACGTTCGGATGTACTTGTTGTATAGATATGGTATGGTGTAGAGGAGAGCAGATGGAAGAGTTGGTTGTTTTTGAAACGTAGAATTTGAAGCTGAACGCATTGCAAACAAAAAACGAACGATATGAAATCTGGATGGATCTTTATTGTTATCAATGTGTCCAAAAAGAATGAATTGAGTCAATAACAGAGTATGCCACTGAGAAGATTTTCGATTGTTTTGGTAGGGAATTTTGACAGATTTTTTACTTGGTACAGGTATACCTCGATAGTACGTACATCAACTTTCTCACTTTAAATCACAATTGCATAAAAACTACTGGTTGTATCTGAAATCTAATATAACCAAAAGAAAGAGCTACCTTTCCTCTTTCTATTGGTTGTATTAGATATCAGATCAATCGGTAGTTTTTATGCAATTGCGATTTGAAGTGAGAACGTTAATGTACGTACTATCGAGGTATACCTGTAGTTCGAAATATTCTTTATAAATCTTGGGTTTCCGTTCAATCGCTGATTCAGTTTACTAGTTTCTTCACTGCACTTGTTTTAAATACTTTTTTTTAATACTTTTATGAGCGTATTCGTTGAGCGATTGTTATTGGAAATATAAAAAAAAATTACCGCTTCACTTGATCACTTAAAAAATTATATAAAAAAACTTAAAACTTTTTTAAACTATCACTAGTGAACGCGAGCAAAGTTTTATTTATGTGTTTGTGAAATTTTCATTTGTTCAAATTTTCATAGTTTTCCAATTGAAAATGACAACCAAGTCAAAATCGGAGCCGATCCAATTTTCATTTGGATAATTGTATAACATACTTATAACAAATTAAGATATAATGCCCTGCAAGGCATAATCTAATGGAAGAAATATATTAATTCTAATATAAGCTGATATGATTTTGCTACATCATAACAAAACTGTAACAAAGTTTGTTTTGTTTATGTTATATCTATATACTGATAGGAAAATAAAGTGCCCACCTCATCGTATTTTTTTCAATTTCTCTCATTTACTTGGTTCGAATTAAAGTAAACACACTGTATTTTTTTATTATGTTATTTTTTATATTCTTTCTAAGTTTCACTTATGGAATACTGAAAAAAGGAGTTTTACTTTAAGAAAAAGAAATCAATATGTGTTGAAAAAAAAACAGTGACAAAATAAAGTGCCCACTTCATTTAGGCTACAGAAAACATAAATTAAAGTAAAATAAAAGCATTTCAATAATTGATATGTCCTTCTTTGGCCTTCAGGACCTCCTGCAGGCGCTTCGACATGCTCTCGACCAGGTTCTTTAGGTGCTGTGGATCTAGCTCTCCCAAGGCGCGCTCCAGGGCTTCAAAATAGTTATTTTTATTGGTAACACCAGTTTTTTCAACCCTGGCATCACAAATTCTCGATGGGATTGAAGTCCGAGCTTTGTGGAGGCCATTCCAGCGGTTTGATCCGACAAGACCGGAAAAAAGACTTGGTCTTCTCGGCAGTATGCTTCGGGTCGTTGTCCTGCTGGAATTCGAACTTCTCTTCAAGGCCCGTCTGGATCAGCGAAACCTCCAGACTTTTTCGCAGGATGTTGATGTAAGAATCTGCCGTCATTATCCCGTCGATTTTCACAATGCTTCCCACTCCACCCCACGAAAAATACCCCCAGACCATCACATTTCCACCTCCATGCTTCATCGTGCCTTGGATGTGGCGCTACTGAAGCTCCTCTCCCGATCTGCACCAAACACGAACCCGCCGCTTTCGGTTAAACAGCTCGAATTTTGATTCGTCCGTCCAGAGAACCGTTTTCCAGAACTCTAGGGGCTTATCAGCATGCTCCTTAGCAAACTTAAGCCGTTTGGCTTTGTTTGCCTTGCTGATAAATGGGCGCTTCCGGGCAAGTTTGCTATTCAACCCCTGTGCTACGAGATGGCGGAGAACAGTTCGACCGGAAACTGATAACTGAAGGGTTTCCTGGATATCGCGGACAGTTACCTTCGGGTTCTTCTTGACTTCGCGCATGATCTCGGTGTCCGTTCTCGCATCCGTTTTCCGCTTCCTGCCTCTGCCAGGGCAATCCACCACTGATCCAAACGTTTTAAGCTTCAGAAGCATTTTGCCAACCGCTGCCTTACTTCATAGCGACAGCCCGGTGCGATTCACCGTTTTGCACATCACGAACGACCAATTTTCGGATAAATACACAAGGAAATTGCTTTCGAAAGCACTGCGTTCTCCATTTTTTTCAATTGAATCAGATGCGATCACGTATACAAATGCCCCAGGTTGAGCCGTTTGCTTCAAAACATGTCAAAATACCAAAACATAAACAATCGAGGGGTCTTCCAATGGAAACTTATCGAAGACATATCGATTGGGCACTTTATTTTGTCACTGTTTTTTTTCAACACAAATTGTTTTTTTTTTCTTTAAGTAAAACTCCTTTTTTCAGTATTCCATAAGTGAAACTTAAAAGAATATAAAAAATAAAATAAGAAAAAAAACTACACTGTGTTTACTTTAATTTGTACCAAGTAAATGAGAGAAATTGAAAAAAAAAAAAACGAAGAGGTGGGCACTTTATTTTGCTTATCAGTGTATCTTAGTTTGCAATAATTTTGTTACCTCCTGAGGACTTTTTGTTGCAATTTTTGTTATTTTAACTACATTCGCGATCTAAGTTCTTACAATCTCTGTTATAAAAACAACGTAACTGAATAACAAGACTTGAAATAATTTTGTTGTTTCCTTTTGGTCGGGATGTTTTCCAAATGAATCAAAAACATTGTGATGGACACATTGCGCAATAGTATCAAGTAATTATACACCTCATCTTTCGAAGAATGATTCGTCAAGTGAGGATCAAGATATGATCACCATATTACAATGGACCTGAAGCAGGTTAATAGCTAAATAAGACTCGTTGAAGTATTCGATTCACAATTCGGATTGTGATATATTTGCTTTATGTGAAACATGGCTTTCTTCTGAAGATGAACTAAACTTCCACGATTTTAACATTCTTCGCGACGACCGAGATGATTCATATAGTGGCGAACTTTTGGGGATCAAAAAGTGCTACCCTTTCTATACAATCTCACTTTTAATAATATTAGGCATTGAAATTATCGCTTGCCAAATAAATGTAAAGAATAAAGATCTTTGCATAGCTTCTGGCTATGTCCCTCCGAGGACACCAATAAACCGCCGTCAACTTTGGAGTTCAGTAACATTTCTTCCATCTCCAGTTCTTATACTAGGTGACCTGAACTCTCACGGTACTGCTTGGGGCGAACAATTCAAGCTAAACATTGCATTAGGTCCTAAGTTACATTGAGAGACTCTCTTTGTCGACTTTCTCTTTGAGTTCCTAAGGCTATGTAAACACATGTTCAAGTATTTTCAACATACAGTACGGTAGTATAAAGTGTGATTAAGGATCCAATACGTCGAAAACATCAGCAAATCGTTTAATAGACAAGCTATTAACTAAAGAAAACGTCGACGAAGAGAATCTCTTAATGTGACTTAGGACCTAATGCATTGTTTAGCTTGAATTCGATGACAACAGAGCGAGTATTTCCGACTTCAACTTGATCATCTTGAACTCTGGGAAAGCGACACGAATAGCAGAACCTCCTGCCAAGGAGAGTTGACTTGAAATATGTATGTGCTCTATTTCACTATCATTACACACTCAGATTATTTTACCGAAATCCGGTAATTATTTTATAGTTATCTGTAAAATTTCACCGAAATTCGTAAGATCTGATTACCGAACGTTCAGCTGTTGAGAATTCGGTAAAACTTTACAGATTTCGGTAAAATAATCTGAGTGTGTAGATTGTCTGTGGAAGATAATCAATGATCCCCATGGTGGTGATCACCTACCAATTATTATCTCAATCAAAAAAGGTTGTGAAAAAACAGACCAGCCAATCCATGTTCCTTATAACCTCACGAGGCATATTGATTGGCTACATTTTATATCGGCGATAACCCATGGCATTGATTCTGCCGATCCTTTTCCACCATTGGATGAGTATCGTTTCCTTTTCGAACTGATGTAGAAAAGTGCACTAGAAGATCAGAAACGACGTGTTCTCAAATAAACAACGCGTTAGCTACCGGCATGGATTTGTTGGGGAAAAATTTGAATAGTACCTTAGAGAAGGCAATTTTTGAACTTAATAAATCAGTGGGTAAAGAATTGGAAAATATGAAATGTTCATTTTTTGAATTTAATTCGATTAATAAAGTAGCTGCAATGAATGTTAAGCAAGGTACATCAAGTACGGCATCGGAGCCGAGCCTGAATCCCAGAGGCAAAAAGCGTCGAGTTCAGGAAGACGTTAGCGAGACGTCGAATGATGTGTTTATTGAAAGTATTAGTTTCGCGGATGTATTAAAGAGTAATTCTGGGACTAAGAATAGTAATAATAATAATAATAATAATAATAATAATAATAATAATAATAATAATAATAATAATAATAATAATAATAATAATAATAATAATAATAATAATAATAATAATAATAATAATAATAATAATAATAATAATAATAATAATAATAATAATAATAATAATAATAATAATAATAATAATAATAATAATAATAATAATAATAATAATAATAATAATAATAATAATAATAATAATAATAATAATAATAATAATAATAATAATAATAATAATAATAATAATAATAATAATAATAATAATAATAATAATAATTGTTGCTGCAGCAACAGTAGATCTGGCCGCACTGGTCACCGCCGACCGCAAGAGGGAGTGATCATTGCTATGATGTAATGTCAGCAGCATAACTGTCAGAGAAGAATTTGCATTATTGTAGTAATCCTAACTCTATTGTTATCCTAACTCTATTGTAATCCTAACTCTATTGAATTTATTATTCTAAACCGTGAAGATAGTAGTTGAATTTATTGTGCTAAGGTGAAATAATAACGGATACTTGCTAGGTAAACTATAATTAATTATTATTGATTAAAGTGTCGCTCAGTATTGTTTACTTCGAAGCAGGTCAGGATCGCTGAAGGTTTTAGCACAACTCGAAGCTTGTCGGGATTCAATTTCAACTAGAGAATACTGAATTGTATGTCCGGTATGCTATCTTCTTTCAATTGACGCTAACAAACTGTTTAATTTTAGTTTTGAGTGGATAATTACACGAATAAACGTTGCTATCAAACGTCAGTTTACTATTGATTCCGACAATAATAATAACAATAAAACAATTGGGAAAAAAAGCAATGTGACTGAATTCAAGGAAGTTACTCGTAAGGCTCGTCCGGTCATTGTGATCATACCAAAAGAGTCCAATCAGAATAGCGATGATACTCGCAAGTTTTTGAATAGTAAACTGGATCCAAAAACACACAAGATCCGTAACTTTAGAAATGGGAAAGATGGCTCTATTATAGCTGAGTGTGCAACAGGATGCAACGTTAATGTTGTGAAAGATGGCATTATAAGCGATTTGGGTGAAAATTATAACGCTGTTGTTCCTTCATCGGTGCCAAGGCTTAAAGTGATGGGCATGAGCGAGAAGTTTTCCTCCGATGACTTTATTCGGATTTTAAAAGATCAAAATGAAGACATCGCGATTAATGAAGTTAAAGTGATAAGAATGTATGAAAATCCACGCTTCAAGTACAATAAGTTTAACACGGTAATTGAAGTTGATAAAAACACCTATAACTTTTTATTGACCGCGAAACACGTTAATGTTAAATTTGATTGATGCCGTGTTGTTCCTGAGATTCAAGTTTTGAGATGTTTCAAATGTGGAGAATTTGGACATATGAGCATGGATTGTAAAAATAATGTAGCAAGCTCTAAATGTAGTGAAAGTCACACGAGATCTGAATGCATATCAACTGCTTTGAAATGTATTAATTGTAAAAAAACGAATAACGAACGTAAAACGAACTTGGACGTAAACCACGGCGCGTTTAGTTATGAATGGGAAATTTTCAAGCGATTATATGAACAAAAACAACATGCCGATTTCAATGAATAGCAGCCAAGTTTCAGTAGCAATGTGAGTAAATTCGATATTTTGTACTTAATATTGCTGGTTGTCTACAAACTACGTAGAATAGCGTCAGATTGTAGAGCAAAAACGTCCAAATTTAGTCTTTTTATCAGAAACACATATAGTTGACATGCAAGCATTTGATCAATATAGTATTCCGGGATATAATGTGGCTGCTTGTTCATCACATCTAGATCACACTGGCGGCGTTGCTATTTATGCTAAAGAATCAGTTCAGTTCAAGCTTCAATTGAACGAAGTTTGTGACGGCAATTGGTTTTTAAGCATTGCAGTTGTTCGAGGCATGCAGATCGGTAATTATGGTGTATTGTATCATTCTCCCAGTTCTAGTGATCAGCGTTTTATTGAAATTTTGGAAAACTGGTATGATATATAACTGGTTTAATATAAATTATTGTGACATTAATTAATATAAATTACTGTGACATTAATAATTCGAAGCATTTGAAACGATTAGCAGATTTCTTTAATTTAAAACAATTGGTTAATGAATATACGCGTATTTCCAGACACAGTAGAACTTTTAATGACCATGTGTACTGTAATTTTGATTCTGTTAGTGTTGTTATAAACTCTGACTTGAAAGTAACTGATCATGAAACCATTATTATTAACGTTGATGATAATATTAATGGTGACAGTGATTATGTGAAATTGAAATGTTAGAAAAATATTCGAAACAAGCTATTTCAAGACTTGTCGAAAGAAGTGTGGATTTTCATATAAATACCGGTTCTCTAGATCAGAAATCAGCTGTTTTGACAGACGTATTAAAAATATGTACCAATAAACTAGTTGAAAATAAATTTGTGTTAGTAAAGAACTCGAACAGCTGGTACAATTTGGATCTTTTGCGTCTCAAACGTAAGAGAGACAAGCTGTACAAAAAATGGCGTAGAACTAATAGAAATATCTTTTTGAACAGGTACAAATTCGCGCGTAACAAATATTCGCAATGCGTTAAACAAACTCGTTGTGAATATATTCAGAGGAAAATTGATTTGCATCAAAACAACAGCAAAGAGTTATGGAAAATTTTGAAATCTTTGTTAAAACCTAGTAATTGCAAACCGCGATCCATAACCTTCAATGGCACATTAGAACAGTCAGAGGACACCATTGCATGTAGATTTAATGAATATTTCGTCGATAGTATTTTGTCAATGAATCAATCCATTGATTTAGTAGATGAGCCAGAAGAAATAAAACAGCCGATTAATATTAACTGTAGTTTTGAAAGTTTTCACCCAATAACGTTAGAGGATCTTAAATCTATTTGCTTTTCTTTGAACAAAACGGCTGGAGTGGATAACGTAACTGCAAGAGTAGTACAAGATTGCTTTAATGTCATCGGATTTTAAAAAAACTGTGTAAGTTTTTTATATCTAATTTTGAAAAGTGAACAAGTGAAATGTAACATTAGATTTCCGTTGTTTTCCTATTTACCGCTGGTCGAACTATCTAACAATCTAACAAAAAATATCGTGAAAAGTTATCAATATATCTCTGTTTAACGGTACTGGACTTCTTCGTTTTACTAGAAGTTAACCATCATACTTGAATTAATTTGATTCATGCTATATATTGCTCGAAAAATGAGCTATCTCATGAGCTGACAAGAATCGACATTCATATTCATCATTCGTAAAAAAAACTTTAATTTGAGACACACTTACTTACTATCGCCAAGGCATCCAGTCATCACTTAAGCAATTTTATTACCCACCAGTCAATGTCGACATCCACTGTCGATGTACGAATGGTGAATAAGTGGAATTCACCTCCGACGATATCAAAGGCACGTTGATTACGATTGAAGAGACATCTGTGCTCAGCTTGGCGTACAATTGTAGCTGATGTTAACTGCACAGTACCATGCTTCGATAAAAAATCACTGAACAAAAGTTGGAACACTATTTACTACTCAGAGAAAAATTCTATCTTTATACCGACAATTAAATCATGATCAAGATGACTATTGCATATAATGGTTACAATAAGCATGAAAATGGACGAATTCACCACGTTTATTGCATTGCTGGCTACGATCATGGTAACAAGGTCTATCCCGACGTAAATGTTAAATCAACTATTTTTAATTGTCGTTTTGATCATGCTCATAGTTGGTTCAAAATTACTATACTGCAATAGTCATCCTTACCCTCAATAACGGTTAAATTGATTATAAAACTTATATCTGTGTGTGTAGGTTAATTTGGACTAATCATTGGAATTACAGATTTCATGAAAATAATTTCAGTAAAGGGTGTCATTAACTTAATTTTACACGGTCTTCATTCTCTCGTAGAATTTTTAGCTTATTGCTTATCACAATTATTTAGTATAAAAATGAGCATGATTGACCGTTCAGTGTTGCTACTCCGTTATTGCTAGATCAGCCGTATTTACAGAAAGAACCATCGGATGATGTTTGGACTGCGATTAATCTTCAGTGTGTGAAAAATTGTGATCCTAAACTTCATTCAAAACAATACCAGGGCCGGCTCCGACCGCATCCAGGTCAAATAAGGATGTAAGATCGACAAAAAGGACCAAGAGTGCAATGAAAAACCTAAGACGAAAACAAGTTTTCCGTGAAACTTTCCAGACTCATCAAAGCAACAATAGATGTGTACAGTACTGAGTGATATCGGGAGCGCTATCTTACCCGTTTGAAACTTGCAAAGGGCTTCGAAAAGCTTATGGTTTTGCAGCATCCTGTTCTATTTTGTGCTAGGAATTTCAATGAATTCACCCTGTTCGTTTATTTCGTTTATGACGTGGACATTTTCGGAAGATCGTTTCAGGCGGTTGCCAATCAGTTAAAATGTGAAGCAGGAAAGGTTGGATTGAAAATTGTTCTCCATTTATTCAGTTTCAAAGAGCTCCACAACAGAAACCAACAACGCCGAATCTAACAGTAAGAAGGCTGTTGGGACCATGCAGAAATTGTAATAGTGATTTTTCATAGGGAAAGAAAGGTAATTTTTGTGCAACGCTTGAGAACCGATTTAAAGTAGTGAGAATGTTGTTGTTGTCACTCAAAAATGGTGGGAGGGTGGGTTACTAATTGAGAAGAGATTAACTTCCAGTGTTTCAGATTTACACTTGTCAGTGGACCGCTCGAAAATGCAGTCGCGTTGCTCCACCTCACTTCGCCATAGTAAAATTTAGAACAATTCCCAACTTACGTCAAACAACGTCACAATGTTTCAGCTGTCAGTTGTTGGTGTGTGACTGGGATGGAAGTTTACCAGGGTAACCACGAAGGGTTTCTTCGTGGCTCTACCGGCTTCTGGACACAGAAATCTGTTACACTGGCAAGTTATACACACATTGTGTACTTTTGGTTACTTCACACGCGGAGGAGTTTTTGCACTAAGGTCATGGAACCATGGTAAAATTTAAACCATTGTCAAATTTATTATTTGAAGGCGTTTTTCTGCACAACGCGTATGTCATCGAAGATCAAACGAGGGCTTCAAATGGTGAGTGACTACCTGGAAGGAGAGTGCAACCGACCTCCGGTCCCCACAAGTTTCTATTTCACACCTCCACAAGAGATACTATATGTTGTCCATTTTCTGTCAGAGTGTTGATTTTCTGCCACATTTTTGCCGTTGTATGTTCGGAGATTTTTACTTGATGAGCTCCTCATATAACTGGCGCCTGGCCTTCTTCACAGCCTCCATTGCAGTTGATTTTGCTTACCGGAACTTTTTCAGTGCATTCGTTGAATCAAGCCCGCTGTTTCAATGCGCTGCAGTGCTCTAGGATATATTCGCCATTGCTTAATCACCATTTCCCCTTTCGGACACCACCGTTGTGCCGATTTCGGACCGGTTCTTCCAGATGTTCGAGGTATACTATTCAACTACCTCAAATTCGTCACCAGGTTCGATGCTACTAGTAGTTGGTCGTAAAGCTATCTTCTTCTCTTTATTGTGTTATGTGAGCACTCAGGCAGGGAGACGGTAATTGGAAAATAATCACTGCCGTGGGTATCCGGGAGTGGTCACCAAATAATCTCAAAACATATCGATAGGTCTAAGACTTAAGGTGAACCTGTTGCTGGGTCAATCCGAGAGTGTGATCCGTCGTTCAAGATAATCAGTTGTTCAGTCGGGTGCGTTCGACGTTGATGAGCCCTATGCGGGATGAAACGCATTGGAGTCGCCAAGTAACACCATGGGGATTTAAGGTTGGTTAAACAAGTCGTATATTTCGTTTTGACACTGTTTGGAACCTGGTGGTGTTCACCACGCGATTTTGCACGACAGAAAGTTCGAAGCAGCTAGACGAAATATGGAATCAATCCGTCCAACCTACATGAGGTGTTTGTAATCAAGATAGCAAAAAAATCGATTGCTGAAGTTTCTCCATGAAACCAATAAGAATTAAAGCTTATGAGGAGAAGAAAGATCAGAAAAGTGAGAAGCAGATGAGAAAAAAATAACAGAAAATGTCGGAGGTGAAACAAACGTTGATACAGGTGCAGTGGGAAACGCGGGAAACGTAGCCAAAACAAATGAAGTCGAAGAAATGAAAATGAAGATTACGAAGAAGATGAAGAAAATAAATAAACGGAAGCTGATGATGAAAACAGTGAGTTCAGAAATGTTCAGAGAAAATGGGAAGAAAGAAAATTTTGAAGAAAAAACTAAGATGCAACAAAATTAAAAACGTCGAAAACGCGAAAGCGTAAATGAGTAAGGCTAATAGGAGAAAAAATGCATGAAACAAGAGACAGCGAATGCACATTAGAGAAGATTATGAAGACGATGTAGCTGAAGGGAGGCGGAAAATAATGGATGAAGTAACGCAAGCTGATGAAACAGACGATGAAGTGGCAAAAGTCAGGATGTTTTAGAGAATCCAGTAAAAGCGTAGCGAAAAATCTCACAAAAAACTGAATAAATGCTAACAAGAGAATGAAAATAGGACTGAACGATGATATGGGGAAGCAAAACTGAAACAAGATGACGAAAAATAAAAAATAAATGAATTTTGGAACAAAAAAAAGGAGATGCAAATTGAGAGACAAAAATACATCATCACAAAAGAGAAAAATAAAAAGAGAAGTGCCAGAAGCAGAGAAGTAGACAAAAAAAAAAGAAGAGAAGCGCATGAAGAGAAGTGGAAGAATAGGTGCAGATAAAGAGAAATGAAAGAAGAAAAACGGATGAAGAAAAGTGAAAGAAGGGAAGCGGAAGAAAAGAAGTAGGGGAATAGAAGTTGAAGAAAATCAACGAAAGAAGAAAAGCAAACCTGACAAAATCGAAATTAGTTTGTGTTACTTTCAAGACTTAATTGTATCTTTTGGATTGTTATCGGTTGATACCTAAAGATGCGGAGGTTTAATTTCCATTTGAAAAAAAAAAAGTTAAACTCCCCACAAATGGGCTCTTGTTTCCTCCAGAAAATATAGAAATAATAAAAAAGCTATAAAGAAGAGAATAGTTAGCAAAAAGCAAAAACAGAAAAGCCAAATACGGTAAAAGTGGAAGAAGATGAGCAAAGAAGAGTTGCGGAAGCAAGAAAGCTCAGAAAAAGAAGATTAAGAAGGATAGCTGGATACAGTACTTGAATAATAGAAACTGAAGTAGTAAAGTGGAGGAACAAAAGCAGACATAATTAGGAAAATGCAACTGAATAAAATGAGATATGTGTATAAATTGATGAGTGGTGGAGCTCAACTTGATCGATACGAATGCACCCAGGTGTAAAGTGTTGTAAATAATAAAAAAACAACACGGAAAATGCGTAGAAGCTGAAAATTGATGATTACCACTTTTTGAAATTCAAAGTGGCCGCCGTTGGTTTTAGACATATATGTTAATTATACAAAAATATATAATGTTTTGGTGTTTGGGTGATGTGAAGATGTCAATAATCGATAGATGACGGCATGTTGGGTATCAAGATGGCTTTTTGGTTCGAACACGTCGACTGAATTCTACACGCCTTTTTTATCTCAAAGGGGCAAAGCGTAAGTATTTGAAAATTAAATTTTGACATCATTTTGATATCAAAGATGGCTGCCGTCGGTGTTTGATAGATGCTTGAAATATGTAACAATATGAGGATTAGCCTAGGAAACGGATATTTGAAAAAAAAATCTAATGAGGCGTACGAATGGATAGCAATTAGTTTTTTTCTGAATAACTTTTTCCACAAGGGTCTGATCGCTTATTGGTCTTCATTGAAATGTTCCTTGCAAAATTTAGCAAGAAGTGATTGCATTGGTTAATTTTTAGAGGACAACGGGACAGCTCGCCAGATTTCCCATAGGAGAATCCCATGTAAAATTAAAACCGCGGGCTCTACAGTTTCACCAATCAAGATGAAATTTTGCACAGTAATTGTAGGACTTCCGAAAATCATGCTGGAAGTGGAATATCAATTTTCTCCCAGACTAATGGGCAAATTCTAAATGGCATTGGTGTGAAGATGCGTGTGATGCTGACGACATTCGACAGCATTTTAGATTTCTAAATGGCAGCCTTTGGTTCAAAAAGTCAAACACCCTAACACGAAAATGCATTCTAAGGGCATCGTCAGTGGTGATCTATATTTGGAGCAACTTCATACTTGATTTGCATCAGCAAAACTTGAATAGAACTAACGAGCATAGACCAACATTCTGTTTCCCGTACCGATGTTGTATTTCTTATTGTTAAACCCGCCAACACCTGTCATCCTGTCAATCATTTATCAAGTTTCCAGAAATGTTGAGAATTTTTCGGCGATTCTCTGAAGTTCCACTACTTCTCTTCTCAAAAGAGAGTTAGCAAACTTTATGATTATCTTGAAACTTCCAGAAAGATTACTCAACTTAGCTTTTCAATTTTCATCAAGTTCATTATGTTTCCACCCAATCTTCATAGATATTCCGAAGTTCAGAGTAATTCAGAAAATAATCTTTTAAGAGTTCGTTCAGTTTCTTGAAGCTTATATAAATTCTGACCGGCTCATGTAACTGCCAAGAAGTGCATAGGATTATCTAAGAGTTGTAGAATATGCAATTGAATAATATAATATATAAAAAAGTTTCCTGAAAAAATTTAATATATTTCGAACTTTTCCTCCGAGAAATACGAAATGAATCGATCTTCAAGATATCATCGGTTTCTCCAAAAAAGTTTATCAAAACAACCATAGTTAAACGTATCTTCTCCCCCGGCAGATAAGCCTGAGATAAGATAAGAATATCCTGGTCCCCGGTAAACTTGCCAAAAGTTTATATAGAACAGGGTTCTCTAAAATTCATCTGTATGAGCTATTTGCGAGTGCTTACTATGACCAATCTATCAAACACCGATTGTATACTTTGAAGACTTCAATACTTTTTATTTCTGAGCAATCGAAATACTATTCGGAATCGGAATTCACCACCAAATTAGTCGTAAAATCTACAACAGTATAAATCCGGTAGCCTTCTCATTTCGAACTAATCAGTGTTTTCCGGAAACTGCAGTGCCTGTAAAAAAACTAAGAGTACCATTCGTCGGTACCCAACTTGAGGTAATTATGAGCATCCGAGGCGAGCAACACCACTTTCTGTCCAGCTCGACATCGCCCGCACAAAACACGGAAACTAAAGTTGTGTTTTTGTTTAGTAAAAGCTGAAATTTAACTCATTAATCGGTATTATCAAGTGGCGAGTAGTGTTTTGGAACGGAAATTATATACCAGATTTAAAATGATGCAAAATCCCTAGTAGCACACTTGTTTCAACGCGGTAAAAGTTACTTCAATGTGACACAATTAGGTCACAATGAAGTTGCTTCAACTAATTATGATGGTTTGGTGTTGCTTGGGATAGATCCGGTATAAAACAAACACCGGTGCAGCAATGTTTTTGAGTTTGGTCTAAAAAATAAAATACAAACCACGGTTTTGACCACCGTTGAAGATGCCCTGACGGCGGGATGGAAAAAAATACGAGTCAAATATGTTTTTGAAAAAGAAGAACTATACCAATTTTGAAGAGATTCTGAGACTAACTACAACTTCAACTATAAACCAAGAGGTAGCCTACGTTAACAACCAGCCTGATCACTTCCCTAGCTAGGGTTATTTTAAGAAAACAGTTTCCAAATATGGTTGGGGAACTCGTTATCATTAGGAAAAATCAAAAAGAGAAACCGAAGATGTCGGTATTGCCCATCTTCCAACTGCATTTAGAATGCATTGTTTCGATATCGATTGAACTCCTCATTTATCGTTCATAGCTTCGTCTCAAAAGTATTTCCTGGCGTATATTTAGTTTAATGGATATCGGCTTCTTGTTTATTTCATCAGACTATCGAATATATACACAAATGTGTGAGGTCATGTTGATGCAAATAGAAAACTGATCATTTCAAATGTTGAGTGAGAGTTTATCCACGATAATTCATTTACAAGCCTTAAAAACTAGCGAAATTTTGTGAAGATTTTGTTTGGATTATCATTTCGTAAGAATTGTTGCTAAAGTAAGTTCTTTTCCGCGTACCGACTTGGATCACATTATCGATGAACTATGATAACTTTGGTTTTAATTTCTCCATAGTCCACATCTTTATGATAGATTCAAATAGCACCCACCGGTAACTCCACGGCCTGCCCGTAAAATGAAATGCTGCCTCAATTGTTTTCGGAGACACCAGTACTAATAGCAAACAGCATTTTAAAGCTATCCACAAAACAAACGACCATAGGTACAGCGGTAATCGCGATTCTGACCATAAAAGGTTTGCTCGCCTTCTACTTCAAAGCCCAACTGTGCCAGACCGAACAGTATGACTCAGCAGCCATCGATGGCGGTGCGAAGCGAAAAGGTCACATTCTCCCAAATTGGTAATAAACATGGCTGAGGGAGCATAAAACCAATCGTCACTTTCTCCCCTCCCGGTACTGGAGGAGGAAATTTTCACCTCACAAAAGAAAAGGCAGGAACAAATTTCTACACGCTCTGCTGCAGGACCATCTTGTGACGTCACGTCTGTCTTTGTGTTGACTGGTAGGAGCTCATTACCATTAAGAAAGTTGACACTGGCGCGTATTTGTAAACTAGGCCAACTGAGATGAGTTCTCGGTTTCCTTTGGAAATATATGTTGGAGGGGTAGGATTCATAAAATTTTCCTTTAATCGTAAAATTACTTGCCACGCGCAATAAAGTTCTATAAAACTCCAGTAAAAGGTTTACCCATAAATGCTTTCTCCATCTGCTGTGCGGAAAAAAAGGAGGACGTAAAAGGAATGCCTTGTTTTCTTAATTTACCATATCGTGCTTCCAGATGGGCTGTAAGATTTAACGTTTCCTTCTGACAGTTTATGGTTGGAACTCAATTTTGTACTGTTCATGCGGTGGGGTTGGTGGTGGGAATTGGTTGATTTCATGCTCAGATGCGGGAGGGAGATTTCTTGGATTGTGTTTTTATCGTCTCGATTGTATAATTTTGCGGAACGAATTATCTGTCCTAGTGCTAGCAGTCGTGGAATCAGACTTCCTCGTGTCGTGTATGAGACCACTTGTTAACCAGAAGACGGTGATCAAGTCCGGCGAGAAGATTTAAGTAGATCTAAATTAAGCTTAATCACTTTACGACGCACTACAACCGACACCACCATCAGCATTAATCAGAACAAACCATTCCAGCTAAACAATATATGTATTCTCAGCTCCCAACTCGGCGCGAAATGCACGAAGTTTATGCATCGGTGATTTTCCTGCTTCGGTAAAAAAAAAACAATCCAGTCGCTAGTTCAATGTCACCGGGTGGCGCATAGTAGGCTAATAACTCATCGCGGGCGAGCGATTTTATCGCACGTTGTAGTCGTATTATTTTTGGTCGATTAAAAAAAAACACTGCAGTGGGTGACACACAAACAACATCGTAGTAAACATGTGCGGCGTTGTCGGGTCGACCGTTGCGATGGAAATTATGGTCCACGATCGCGCGCGGTCAATGTCCTTTCTTCCAGCCCAGCAAGCAAAGAACGGTCGGCGACGAGCTGAGATTGTTGCTGATTTGAAATTCTGAAATTCCGATCCATACCGAGCGTCAGGAGGAGAGTTTTGCGTCACGAACACGTGAGATGCCGCCATAATCAGAAGCACTCAGTGTTTTTCATCCCTTTTGGATGGTTCGTCTTCTTGAAATTGCATCCCGTGATCATGACTCCAATGACGTCCTGCTGTGGCCATCTATGGGATGGCTTGCAATTTTGTCTTGGACCGCTCATATACGGGAGTGGTTTCGTCTTGTTCTTTGAAATTTATCTCGAACAACCTTGCCCTTTTTGGTGCAATCTTCTCGCGGGGGAAAAGGGCTTCCCGGTGATTCGTGCTATCATCATCCGAGCGATAAGATGACAGAATCAATTACGGGACATTTTCACACGCGGTCAATGGGTGCTCTGAAGGTAAGTTCGGAATTTAATCATTAAAACTTACCTTTGATAGCACCAGATCAGAATGATTTTGAGTCAAATTTCGAGGATAAACCGAAGAGTAAATGTAAGAGACCGTCTAATTTTAGCTTCTGTCTCTTTCTTATGATTTCACCTTGCGATTTTGGAAAGGCAATACCTGATTTGTTGTAGACCGACACATTTGTAACTGTATCCAGATGCTTACTACTTCAATATTCGAGAAATGTGATTCTAGGCATTTGGTAGCCGAATGAACTCGTTATTTAATTCTCCTGTTCCAATCTGGCCAGTTCTCCTGAAATACCCGGAACATGTCCTGTTGTATCCAATGTGCACTTGGGTATTCGATATAGCACCCCTGAAAGCTTGAGTTCTCAAGCGACTTGAGGTGTCACCGGCTGGGTTTTGGTCCAAATCCGAAAGAAGTTAATTCTCCTGGGGCACTGATGAGATAATACTGGATCATGGATTTCAAAACGCAGCCAAATATTAATTTTCAGCTTTGATGCATCGTCCCTGGGCTGAAGATTGCCATATTGCGTGAAGTTTGACAGAATTCATATAACAAATGGCCGTCATCTTGAAATCCAAAATGATTGGATATTTAGTTTTGGCATGTTTACACCACACCAGTTCCGAAAATGTACACATTTTTGCGTATTGTGTATTTCTACACTCAAATAAATCGACACGTTGTTTCCATGTGAAATGCACGTAAATTTATTCCACTACTAGAGCTACGTGATATCCACGTAGGTTCACATTCTATGTGAAAATCACATAAATGTTACGTGATTTTCACGTTCAATTCACTGGCACGTAATGTTTACCTGATTTTATTGAAGAAAATTTGGTTACGTGTTCAGGTGGAAGTTACGTAAAATTTCACGTGAAAACAACGTGTCGATTTTTTTGATTGTATAGTATTTTTTTACGGTCTTGGATTTCAGAACATACATTTTTAGCTTCTGCGCATCCAGTGCACTGATAATAGTCGTATTATGTAATGTTTGTTTGAAAGTTTGAACAGAAAGCTGCTATTTTGAAATTCAAAAAGCAATCAGATATTGATTATTGGCATATTCACACCATTACTCATTCCAAAAATGCCTATATGACTGCATCTAACACCAATGGTCGGTGTAATATTCTTTGCGCAAGTGAATTTTCCGGTTTTGAATAGCAAAACGAGAATACTTACCTGCGTTCCGAGATATGCCAGTTAGAAACACGCCCTACTTTATAGCGTCTTGATGAAACACATTAGGGTTATTCAAAGTTCAGAATCAGGAGAGTCCTCTCAATTCAATTTACAATTCAATTCTAAACCAATTCGTCTTCCAATTGCAATTCCTCTTGCACTTTCGATGCCAATTCCAATTTCAATTACATGTAAATGATCTCCGATGTAAATGAAATGAAATCCAATTCCAATTTTAATAAAATAAAATCCAATTCCAATTCCAATGAAAAGAAATCCAATTCCAAATGTTGCAATTTAAAGCGGAATTGAAAACGAAATTCCTATTCCTATTCCTATTCCTATTCCTATTCCTATTCTAATCTCTATTCCTATTCCTATTCCTATTCTGAAAACGAAATTGAAAACGAAAAAGCAATGAACATGAAATTGAAAATGAAACTCAACATGAAATTTATAATGCAAATGAAAACGAAATTGATAATGAAATTGAGTAATGAAATTGCAAACGAATTGAAAACCATATTCCATATATAATTGAAACCTTAGTTGAAAACAAAATTTAATTGAAAACAAGTTGAAAAAGATTTTGAAAACGAAATTGAAAACGAAATTCAAAACAAACTTGAATATGGTATTGAAAACGAAATAGAGAACTAAATTGGAAGCAAAATTAAACCCAAAATCGAAAACGAAACTGAAAACGAAATTTCAAACGAAATTTTAAACGAAATTAAGAACGAAATTGATACCAAATGTTGAAACGGAATTGAAAACGAAATTAAGAACTGGTGAGAAAAAAATTGAAAACGGAATTAAAAACGAACTTGAAAATGATGAAGTTTTTTCAGAAGCAGATAATTTATCATCTCCATGCAAAGCGCTAGGAGCGGACAGTAATTTTATTGCTAGAACAAATAGACATGAAGAGAAAGCGTATTGATAGATCCGTAAGAGAACGGCAGGCTTTTGAAATTGAATAGATGTAAGTTTGAAAACGAGCGGAGGGCATTTGAACGGTAGTATACGATAAATAAATGAACCCAACAGCGGGAGATAATTTCTCACCCGTGCTAGGCAGTATTAGGAGACGGACAAATCGCTAGAACTAGAAACAAGCAATAGGTAGTATAAGAGCACGATCGGTTGCATAACCTTTGTCAGTCAGGGATTTCCCCGCTGCCTATCCTGCATAGGGTAGTGCTGACAAAGCGGTTATGTGCCTGATCGTATACTACACGTTCAAATGCACCTCCGCTCGTTTTCAAACTTACATCTATTCAATTTCAAAAGCCTGCCGTTCTCTTACGGATCTATCTATACGCTTTCTCTTCATGTCTATTTGTTCTAGCAATAAAATTACTGTCCGCTCCTAGCGCTTTGCATGGAGATGATAAATTATCTGCTTCTGAAAAAACTTCATCAAAGATCGTTACTTCCGCGCTGGGGAGAATACAAAAATAACAATCAAAAGTGTTGAAAATGATATTGAAAACGAAATTGAGAACTGAATTGGGCACAAAATTGAAAACAAAATCGAAACGAATTTGAAAACGAAATTTTAAATGCAAGTGAAAACGAAATTTTAAACGAAAGTAGGAACGAAATTGAAACCAAAATTGAAAACGGAATTGAAAACGGAATTGAAAACGAAATTGAAAACGTAATTCAAAAAGAAATTGGAAACGAAACTAAGAACAAAATTGAAAACAAAATAAGAAACGGAATTAAAAACGAACTTGAAAATGATATATAAAACGAAATTTAGAACTAAATTGAAAACCAAATAGAAAACAAAATCGAAAACGGATTTGAAAACGAAATTTTAAATGCAAAAGAAAACGAAATTTAAAACGAAACTAAGAACAAAATTGAAACCGAAATTGAAAACAGAATTGAAAACAGAATTGAAAAAAATTGAAAACGCAATTCAATATGAAATTGAAAACGAAATTGATATCGAAATTGAATATGGAATTGAATATAAAATTTAAAATGATATTGAAAACAAATTGAAATTAAAGATGCAATAGAAGATAAACATGAACATGAAATTGAAAATGAAATTAAAAACGGAAATTGAAAACGAAAATTGAAAAATATACAACAAAACTTCAGATAAAAGAGTAAACGCAATCGAGAAAATTAAAAACGTAAGAGTAAATTGAGAAAATTTAATAGGAAAGGACGAAATTTAAAACGAAAATAATAACAAAATTGGAAACAAAATTTAAAACGTTATTAAAGAAGAAATTGAAAACAAAATTGAAAACAGTATTGAAAACAAAATTGAAAACGAAATGAAAAACGATATTGAGAAAGGAATTATTAACTGAATTGAAAACGAAATTGAAAACGATATTTAAATGAAATTGAAAACGAAATTCAAATCGAAATTGAAAACGAAACTGAAAAATAAATTGAAATTGGAATTCAACATGAAATTTAAAACAAAATAGAGAAAGAAATTGATCACGAAATTGATCACGAAATTGAGGACGAAAATGAAAACGAAATTGAAAATGAAATTGAAAATGAAATTGAAAATGAAATTGAAAATGAAATTGAAAATGAAATTGAAAATGAAATTGAAAATGAAATTGAAAATGAAATTGAAAATGAAATTGAAAATGAAATTGAAAATGAAATTGAAAATGAAATTGAAAATGAAATTGAAAATGAAATTGAAAATGAAATTGAAAATGAAATTGAAAATGAAATTGAAAATGAAATGAAAATGAAATTGAAAATGAAATTGAAAATGAAATTGAAAATGAAATTGAAAATGAAATTGAAAATGAAATTGAAAATGAAATTGAAAATGAAATTGAAAATGAAATTGAAAATGAAATTGAAAATGAAATTGAAAATGAAATTGAAAATGAAATTGAAAATGAAATTGAAAATGAAATTGAAAATGAAATTGAAAATGAAATTGAAAATGAAATTGAAAATGAAATTGAAAATGAAATTGAAAATGAAATTGAAAATGAAATTGAAAATGAAATTGAAAATGAAATTGAAAATGAAATTGAAAATGAAATTGAAAATGAAATTGAAAATGAAATTGAAAATGAAATTGAAAATGAAATTGAAAATGAAATTGAAAATGAAATTGAAAATGAAATTGAAAATGAAATTGAAAATGAAATTGAAAATGAAATTGAAAATGAAATTGGAAAATGAAATTGAAAATGAAATTGAAAATGAAATTGAAAATGAAATTGAAAATGAAATTGAAAATGAAATTGAAAATGAAATTGAAAATGAAATTGAAAATGAAATTGAAAATGAAATTGAAAATAAGTGAAAATGAAATTGAAAATGAAATTGAAAATGAAATTGAAAATGAAATTGAAAATGAAATTGAAAATGAAATTGAAAATGAAATTGAAAATGAAATTGAAAATGAAATTGAAAATGAAATTGAAAATGAAATTGAAAATGAAATTGAAAATGAAATTGAAAATGAAATTGAAAATGAAATTGAAAATGAAATTGAAAATGAAATTGAAAATAAAATTGAAAATGAAATTGAAAATGAAAATTGAAAATGAAATTGAAAATGAAATTGAAAACTGAAATTGAAAATGAAATTGAAAATGAAATTGAAAATGAAATTGAAAATGAAATTGAAAATTGAAATTGAAAATGAAATTGAAAATGAAATTGAAAATGAAATTGAAAATGAAATTGAAAAATGAAATTGAAAATGAAATTGAAAATGAAATTGAAAATGAAATTGAAAATGAAATTGAAAATGAAATTGAAAATGAAATTGAAAATGAAATTGAAAATGAAATTGAAAATGAAATTGAAAATGAAATTGAAAATGAAATTGAAAATGAAATTGAAAATGAAATTGAAAATGAAATTGAAAATGATATTGAAAATGAAATTGAAAATGATATTGAAAATGGAAGGAAATGAGGAAAGAAGGAAATGGAAGATGAAATTGAAGATGAAATTGAAGGTGAAATTGAAGGTGAAATTGAAATTGAAAACGAATTGAAAACGAAATTGTTAACAAATATGAAAACAAAATTGAAAACGAATTTGAAATCGAAATTGAAGATGAAATTAAAAACGATATTAAAACGATAAACAAAATTGATAACGAAATTAGAGATGGAATTGAAGATGAAATTAAAGATGAAATGGAAGATAAAATTGAAGATAAAATAGAGATAAAGTTAACAATGAAACTGAAGATGAAATTGAAGGTGAAATTGAAATTGAAAACAAATTGAAAACGAAATTATAAATGAAACAAAAAACGAAATCGAACACAAAATTAAAAATAAAATTCCAAAACAAAATTGAAAAAGAAAATGGAAAACGAAATTGAACACGAAATTGAAAACGATATCGAAAACGAAATCAAAAGGATATTAAAAACAAAACGGAATATGAAATTTAAAACGAAATTGTAAACAAAATTGAAAACGAAATTGAAAATGAAATCGAAATTGAAAATGAAATTGAAAACGAAATTGAAAACGAAATTGAAGATGAAATTGAAGATAAACTGGAAGATGAAATTGAAGATTAAATTGAAGATTAAATTGAAGATTAAATTGAAGATAAAATTGAAGATGAAATTGAAGAGGCAATTTAAATCTTTAATTTCATTGAAGAATTTGATATTGAAGATGAAATTGATGGTGAAATTGAAATTGAAAACGAATTGAAAACGAAATTGAAAATGAAATTGAAAACGGAATTAAAATTTAAATTGAAAACTAAACTGTAAACAAAATTCAAAACGAAATTGAAAACATAATTAAACACAAATTAAAAATAAAATTGAAAATTGAATTGAATTGAAAATGAAGATGAAATTGAATACGAATAGAAAAAGAAATTGAAGATGAAATTGAATACGAATAGAAAAAGAAATTGGAGACGAAATTGAAGAAGATATTGAAGATCAAATTGAAAATAACGTGGAAAATGAAACAAAATACAAACGAAATTGATTAGAAATAATGGAAAAATTACAAGTTGAAAATAGAAAAAAGGATAGGAAAAACAAAGTGAGAAAGAAAAGGAAAAATGAAAAGAAGGCAACGAAAGGAAACCTGACCACCCAGAATGGAACTCTGGTATGATGAGTGAGCGAATGATCATCATGATAGTGAAACTATGGCCATCGAAGTTCATCAACGACTCAACAAAGGGGGCGACCCCGGCGTATTGGTTAACATCCATACCTCTCACGCCTAAGTCACGAGTCCGAATCTCACCCCCGGAGAAGTTACGAAAATGCCCAAAAAGTGGTGTTTGACTGACTACGACGGGAGATGAACCAGCCCGAGGCTGAAAATCTCAATAATCAAGACAAAATAAATAACGACTCAACAAAAACCGCATATCTTAATGCATTTTACATCTCTACTTTTCTTTTTTTTATATTAACGATTTTTAACACCATGGTATTCATGTCGAAATTTTCGACACATTTTGTCGAAAAGTTGTAGTAGTAATATGAAATTGGGATACCGTTTTTGTTTCTTCATAACTTGAGTCTATTCAAAAATTTCAAGTTACAGGGTGGCAAAAGTAGCCTGTTTTTGTTCTCAGTGTATCTCTTGTGAAGTTTTGTTTGCCGGGTTGTGCACATTTTTCATTGTACGTGTAATCATCTGGCATTTGGCCGATGTAATTTGTGTAGAAACATTGTTTGTTTTGGTTACGCTATAAACATGGACGCAAAAATAGAACTGGTAGTTGATTTACATTTGAAGAAATTTAGACCATGTTAGATCTTGAGACAGCTTAAACACATCGGTATGAACAAAATACAACAAGACTTGCTCTTAGAAAATCAACCAAAAGTATAGATTTGTATCCACCGGTTAGGACCAGAATGAAGGTCAAACACGCAAGGGAGCGCATTCACCGGAATTCGACACAATAAAGGTGTTTGTTGAAAATGGGTCAAGGATACTTATATTGGACCCATTATAGTCATTTAAAAGTTGTTGCAACTTGTTTGGCGGTTGTTTGCTGCTTGGAATCTGAATATTTGCCATGAATCGATCGAGAATATCATCACCCATGATGTTAAACTCGTAGCGTATAAAAATAGCGAATTTATGCATTAACAGTAAATTAAATGAAGCCTCGAGTGATTCGAAGTAAAGAGTTACTGCATCAATTTCAGCGTGCCGATTCTGATATTCACTTTTCCGTTGAAAAAATGTTTTTGCTGCAAAATACGCACAACAAACAGAACAATAGAGTAAATGCTGTGAAGCTTAAAGATGTTTCCCAAAACAGATTTCGCGTTCCACAATTTGTCGGGAGTAACGGTGAAATTTTAGAAAAAGTCAAGCTTCGTGTCAGGAGTAAAAATCAACACTATTTACTAAATTCAACATGTCTTGAAGATACACTTCTTACTCCATGCTTCAAAATTGATTCCAGACAGAAATTACTGTTTCCAACTAGTTTTTAACAATCAAAAATAACACTGGAAAAGTTTCGCCAAATTTCACAAAAATGGCCTGCCTTATCGCTAGATTAAAATCTCTTGGATTTCAGCAAACTTGAAAGCAAAATGGTCACACTCTTGAATCTTCCCATGATCTCTGGATCAATATTTGCACAGAAAATGATAATTAATTTTAAAGAGCGCGGAAAATTTCGCATTTGTTTAATTCCAATTGCAATTTGCAATTTTTCATACAATAGGCTAGATGTAGGCGTTATTTGACTTAAATCACAGAGAACAGACATTGGTATCCATATACCTTTTCTTGAAAAACGTGTTTTTTTAAAGTTAATAAGGGCAGCCGGTGAAAGTGCAGAGCAAAACAAACAAAAATTTTCAGGTTATGTATTAAGCTTTTTATTGATAAACATTTACATGACAGTTATCACACAACTGCAGCGCCGCCAACCAGGAGCTAAACGACATACATTTGATAGGTTGGTTAAAAGTTTTACACAAGTAGCAGAGCGAAGATGAACGTCTGTTCTCTGTGCTTGAATTAATTTGAATTATCCCATTATTTTCTGCCAAATCTTGCAATCCTTTTATGGGCAATAGATAATGCAGAACCTTCGATGTTTCCATTTATCTGTTTGGTACAAAATGTTTCAAGAAGCGGTACGTGCCAGTTGCGAACCATATGAAAAACTTCTCCGGTTGATAATAAAAGAAAATGGAGAGAGCTCAACATGTGTTTTTGAATAATAAAATGTAATTTTATTGGAAATAGAGAGTTTGTTGATTTTAAGCCATTCTTCAACTTTTATAAACATTTATTTCACTGACAAGGAACCGTTGCCACCCTGTTTAGTTGAAGATTATTAGTTTTGGTTAAGTAACAAATTTAAAGAAATATTTCGAATAAATTGATGCAAAATCAAATATTAAAAATTGCTTGTGATATTCCAGCCATATTATATGTTTAAATTGCTTTATGAGATTGTCAGGATTAGAGTAAAGTAGCGTTGAATCCTATTATTTTAAACAAATAACAATTCATTTCCGTGTGGCTCGTTCTTAGTTAGTCTGATGCCAAACACTCGAGTGTATGTAATTCCACGATTCCATGAAAAACTGGATGTCAAACGTTGTTTTCACTATCGCATTTCTGGTTCTGTATGTACAGTAACGTTACGACATTATTACAATCACAGTATTAAGCTTTACTACTTTACAACTGCTTGATAGTCTCCATTCTGACAGAGAAAATTCTTCCCCGGAATTCCTAACGCAATTGCAATCCATTCATTGAACAATTAATCATCCAAGTGCATTAATCACTTTGCTTGCTAACACCCCAATCAAGCCAGTCAGCGTTCCTCCCCCGGCCGGATCGAAGGCAAGGAAGGCGAACATGTGCAATTTTCAACAACCGTGTCAACAACTGAACCCGCTCCGTCCAGTCCGCAGTGTGCTGCCCAGTTGTTCAGAGCGAAGTGCAGCACAGCTCATAACACTTTTTAATTATTACCGCCAGACAATACCCCGGTCAGGCGACAGCTTCAGTTAGTTGGCTCGCGTTTTACTCTTAGTCACACATCACGCTTGCTTGCCAGGGCGAAAAATGAGAAAACAAGTTTGATTTATCGACTCTTTTGGTCGAGCTGAGAGGGTCAGTTCCTTGGGTTTCATTTTTAATTGAAAGTTCACTCCCATAACTTTGGGGAAACTTCTTAAACAGGGTTATATCGATAAATCTTTCGAGACCGTAAACTAAGAACTGGAATTGCATCTGGCACATTAGCATACTGCCGAGTCCCACATCTTGTTAGGGACCGTTGTTGTAGATGCACCTGATTAGAAGACAGGGTCTCGAAACGAACATGGCTTAGGAGAGTGAAACCGGGGAAAAAATGGATAATTTATTCACACTTCCTCGGCCTCCACGGCAGAGGGTGGCCAAGGGGGGTTTTAATTGAGCTTGCCGTAATTTGATACATTAACTCCATCCTAAATCAGCTGCTGGTTCTGTGATTCTTCTGCCCCTTGAAACAGCCGCCTTTCTCAGTTGTATGAGGAAACTCAAACTGAATGGATCGGGCTTCTGGTTTCTGATCGGATGGCACATGGCTCGACGAGTGACACTTGTTTCGTTTTCATCGAGGAAATTATCTCAGCTGATTGAACAACGTAACGAACAGCCGTAGGAAGTAAACAAAGCGTTCTTGACATTTATGTCCGTTCGTCGTGTTTGTTTTTGCCGTTTCGATCCATGGGAAAAAATAGTGCAATTAGTATGGCATCTGAAAACATGGAACAATGCATTACAGCTCACTGGCAGTGGAAATCAATCATTGAGCGTCAGTAAGTTATGATTGTTCGGGTTTTTGTTCGCCAGATCGCGATTTGAGCTTTGTGTTCCATCGAGCAGTAGCGCTGCGATGCGACTGCAAACCTGCATTGAGCCGAGTACGTTCTTTTGGAGAGCGCTTGGGTTCTCTCTCAGCTGGATATAATGATCACCGCGTGCAAAGAATGAGTATGGGGGAAAACAATGAAAATCGACGAAGAGAGCAAGAGACACTTTCAGCTGGGGTCACGTTGTGGAATCGAGATGTTCGAAAAGTCCATGAGTATAGATCTTAATAGAAAATTGAAACAATTCAATCAAAACAATGCATTAGGTCCTAAGTAACATTGAGAGACTTTCTTTGTCGACTTTCTCTTTGCGTTCCTATGGCTATATAAAAACATTTTCAAGTATTTTTAACACACAATACGGTAGTATAAAGTGTGATTAAGGTTGAAGGATTCATCATCTATTTTCAGTCATCATCAAAAATTTGAAAGCAGTTTTTTCGTTCAAAATCAAAATATAGTTCGTGAAAATGTATTCACTGTATGCTGCTATACATATGCATTTACAGAATTATAATATCAAACGAAAAAACTGGTTTAGATTTCTTGATGATGACTGAAAAATGATGATGAATCCTTCAACCTTAAGGATCCAATACGTTGACAACATCAGCAAATCGTTCAATAGACAAGCTATTAAAGTTGAAGGATTCATCATCATTTTTCAGTCATCATCAAGAAATCTAAAGCAGTTTTTTCGTTTGATATTATAATTCTGTAAATGAATATGTATTCAATGTGATCCGCTTGGCGAGCAGCATACAGTGAATACATTTTCACGAACTATATTTTGATTTTGAACGAAAAAACTGCTTTCAAATTTTTGATGATGACTGAAAATAGATGATGAATCCTTCAACCTTAACCAAAGAGAAAGTCGAAGAAGAGAAACTCTCAATGTCAATTAGGACCTAATGCATTGTTTAGCTTGAATTCAAATCAATTTCAAATTCACACCTACCCTTATAAAGCATATCTCATATGGTAAATTTTCTACGAAGTTGGTTAGTATAATACCTTGAAAAAAAATAATTTATTAGGGCTTTATACATAAGGTTGTTCTTGGATACGGATCAGGTTCTAGAGGGTTCATGTTATTGAGACGAGGAGTTTTTACTAGGATGAGTTTTTAATAGAGAAATTCAACCGATTTAATACGGTTTTTTTCTACACCGTATTTCAACATCACATGTCTACATGCTTAAACAAGTGATAAAAACCATTAAAAGTATAAAATTTGCGAACAAATATTTTAAACGAAGATTTTCTAGACCTTCCAAACAAACCATTATTTAGATCCTGATGATCTACATGATCAATGAGGAGATTTACGATGTTTCGACCATACGTATTAGTTGAATCAGCCCAACGGGACATCATAACGGCAGCCCTAAGTTTGTACCTTTTAACTGAAGAAATGATCCATTAAAAATTGAAATTCATTCCATAAAAAACGTATTCATGACCCATTAAACTCTGGTCAATATCCATAATAAAATGTCTATGATCCAAGAATTAATCAATGTGATCCATAATTATATTTATAATTTTATATATAAAATTTAGCAATAAAATGTCAAAAATGTACCGTTATATATTTAGGGTATGATCAATAAAATTGTACGGATTACCCGTAAACATATAACAAATGTTCCATTAAAGGTTCAATATCATTCCTTAAAGTTGTAAAATTGGTCCTTAGAATGTAACGTTTGTGAACTTTGATATATACACATGATCAATAAATTATTGAAAATTTTACATAAATTAATCGTCAATGATCCATGATAAGTTTGAAATGTTAACCACAAACATTTAAATATGTTTCATAGGAAATAAACTTTGGGCATCTAAAATAATATGTAGGATCCATACATTATGCCAGAATTATTCCCATGTTGGGTTTTTTTTTAAATTTTGGCTACGAGGAAATCGATCTTTGACTGCGCTACTACTCAGAGATCTATCAACATGTCCGTTTCTTTAGCTATGCGGCTCAAATATGAAATATTTTCAATAATTTATGATTCATGTGCATGTATTTTAGTGCACAAATGTTACATTCTGTGGATCAATTTTGCAAGTTTAAGGAATGATATTGAACCTTTTAGGGAACATTTGCTATATGTTTATGGGTAATCCGTACAATTTTATTGATCATACCCTAGATATATAACGGTTAATTTTTGACATTTTATTGCTAAATTTTGTATAAATTATGGATCACATTGATAAATTTAATGGATCATATACATTTTATTATGGATATTGACCAGAGTTTAATGGGTCATGAATACGTTTTTTGTGGAACGATTTTAATTTTTTAATGTATCGTTTATTAGTTTTTATATGCAAAAGAATGTTTGCCCATCATAACACTGTAATAGGCATGTTACAGTATTTCTATAATACCTAAGGTACTTCAAACTATCCTTGAGTTCAAATCTTGATGTCCCACATGATCAACAAGGCTTTTTACGATGGCTCCACAAACCAAAAATTGTATATCCTCTTCGACTCATTTACCTCGCAATCCCTGAGCAAAACTGTTCGTTATCAGAACAATAATTTTCAACACGAATTTCCAACACACAGTACGGTAATATTAAGTGTAATTAAGAATCCCGTCAAAAACATCAGCAAATCGTTTACTAGACAACCTATTAACTAAAGAGAAGTCGACAAAGAGAATCCTTCAATGTTACTTAGGACCTAATGCATTGTTCAGCTTAAATTGTCTTATTTTTGCTATAAAAGTTTGATGTTATGGACGTATTTCTGGTCGTTTTGTATTTGGATACTGGTTCCACGGGTTAGTTGAACAGCATATGTTCTGTCGAAGTTTTATTTTTGATACTTCATGCATTCCTCCCTTCGCATTGGATCTTATATTTACCTGTGCTGACGAGTTGAATTGTGAATATTGGCCTTAGTGACCGATCTAAACGAGTTTGGAACGGAGTAAGCCGCTGCTGTTTGTTCTCATTGGTAAGCTACAACGGTAGATGTCTTCCGGATGAATGTTTTTGGATACTACAGTAGGTGTTTCCCTTTTCTCTCCTCATAAACCGAATTATATCAAACTGAGCTGCAACGAGCTGTGGTGTTACAACAACGTTTTTTTTTCTTCGTTGGCTGGTTGCAGTGGATCGTGGAACAGCATTTTGTTACCTTAGGTAGGCTTATAAAGTATAAACCCAGCAACGCCTTGGCGACAATCAGTTGTTGCTGTTAAAAAATTATTGATCTGAGTACAGGTATACCTTGATAGTACGTACATCAACTTTCTCACTTCAAAACGAAATTGCATAAAAACTACTGATTGTATCTTAAATCTACTAAAGCCAAAAAAAGAGCAGAAGGCTGTTCTTTCTTTTGGTGAAATTAGATTTCAGATACAATCAGTAGTTTTTATGCAATTTTGATTTGATGTGAGAAAGTTGATGTACGTACTATCGAGGTATACCTGTAATGATAAAATTGTCAGTGGATAGACTTCCACCGGATGAAAAATACCTGTATAAAATCACACTCTAAACACTATCTTCGACAAACTTGTTGCAAATTAACTACTGTATCGGGCAAAAAAAACACTATTTGCATTTAAGGCCAGATTCTGAACCCAGAACATCATGAACATGAAGATTGTCAGAACTTAGAGACTACCGTTGTAAATATAGCTTTTCCGATTACGCAAAGTAACGATATCTATTCAAACATGTTCATTAAGTCTCCTGCAAGATCAACATATTATGTAATAATCTGGTGGGATGTTCTAGGTAGTCCATACTGTCCGGGAGTTCAGAACTTAGAATCTATAGTTGAAGCTGTACCTTTTTCGGCTATACAAAGTTACGACATGTATTCAACCATGCTCACTGAATCTTTTGAAAGGTTAACAGACATTTCCAGATAATCTGGGATGTCCTAGGTCATCCAAACTGTAATTGAGTTCGTAACTTAGGATCTACAGTTGAAACTGTAGCTTTTTGAGCTATAAATATTAGCGATATGTTTCCAATAAAGTTCATTGAATTTTTTGAAAGATCAACCGACACTATGAGATAGTCTTGGTTATTCTAGATCAATTAAACTATCCTGAAATTTATAACTTAGGACCTAACGATAGCTTTTTCAGCTATACTAATTTACGGTAAATATTCGACCATGTTATTTGAGATCTCTGGAAGGTCAATATACATTATGAGATAATCTGGGATGTTCTAGGTCATCCAAACCGTTTTAGAGTTCATAACTCAGGATCTACAGTTGCAACTGTAGCATTTTTGTCCATACAAAATTACGACATGTATTGAACCATGTTAACTGAATCTTTCGGAAGGTCAACAGACATTTTGAGATAATCTGGAATGTTCTAGGTGACCCAAACTAATCTTGAGCTTAATCACCGTGAACATGTACTATTTTGTTTTTGGTTGGTTTTTATCGGTGAAATGAAACAATAAAACAGCATTTTGTGCGTAACGGGGGTTAGATGGGAAAAAAATACTACACAGAAACAGAAGCGTTCACGAAAATGAAAACAGACCGTGAACTAGTTCACGTTTTCACGACTTTTACCCAAAAACGTGAACTAGTTCCCGATTACGTTAATCAGTTCACGGTGTATTTTTGCTTGTTCTCGAATTCATGACTGAAGTTCACGGGTCCGGGCCCGGATTTTTTTCCGTGTAGTAAAGTTTGGACATAACAAATATGATGTAGAAGGAGATGTTCGCTCATCACCATGAGGCACCAAGAGTGAACAACAATGTTTTTGGCTAGAATTAAAGATATGAAGAGAAAGTTTGATATTCAGCAGTGTGCGGCAGGCTTGAAACATAGGCAGATGCTTTATGAAAATTGAGCTGAAGAGGGCATGTGTACAGTGGTACCGACCAACGACAGTTTCGCACTAACATCCCACTGCAGGGTAGGTTAAAGTATTGACTAATCCGCCACTGCAACAGGCAAAAATGTCCGGTTGGAAGACGCTCAAGTACCACAGATTGTATAGTTATTCTAGCGATCTATTGTGTGCACTCTGTTTACTGATGCGCACATGGGAGAGGAACTCTCTCCTTTTTTGGGTTTGTTTTGATTCGCACCGACTGACGATCACTAAAGTTCAGTCGGTGCGAATCAACAAAATAATCTGGATTACATAATCTGGGATGTTCTAGGTCACTAAAACTGCCCTTGAGTTCAGTACTTAGGATCTACAATTGTAACGGTAGTGTTTTCAGCTATACTAATTTATGATATTTATTCAACCGTGTTCATTGAGCCGTCTGAAAGGTCCACAGGAATAATTAGATAACCTGGGGTGTTCTTGGTCATCCAAACAGTCCTGGGCCTCAAAACTTTGGATCTACAGTTGTAACTATAGCTTCACGGCTAGACAAATTTACGATATGTATTCAACTATGTAGAATAGTAACTAGAAATTTGAAGAAAAATTAGTATTCTCCATTTAATTCCACAGATAAGCTTCGACAGATAAGCGTATTTCGTCTACAATGTGCAGACTTCTTCAGTATCTCGTACTAATAACTCGACTCGATTAGTACGAGACACTGAAGAAGTCTGCACATTGTACAGGAATTCCACTAAACAGCTCAAACCCTCTAGGATTCATTCATGTAAAACAGATCTTCTGGAAGGTCAACCAACATTATTATGGAATCTGGGATGGTGTGACCCAAAACATAGCATCAGACTGTTCATAAGCTCAGAACTACAATTTAAACTACATTCACAAACGGAATCTAGTGAAGCATGAAATCCGTCATCCTCTCAGTTGATCATTATGGCAGCCACCGAAACAATAGTCTCTGGATCCACTTTTCCTCCACGGTTTTGATGGCTATTGCAGTCGTTATCGTGGAAGATAATGAGGGTAATCTGTTCCCGGCTCGGGCTCCTTGGGGATTCCAGTCCCGAGAGAAATTTTTTCGCTAAGCGGTTGAGTCAACGCATTAAGATGCACCGGAAGAAGGCGGGCATTGCGGTACTCGGTATTGGTCAAGCAGCATCAAAAGATGTATACCAGATTTCAGCGATGGTTCGTTCGCGAGTAACGGCTTCCTCGCTGAACATGAAGTTCCAGGTTCTCCCTGGTGTTACGGTGATTTACCCACGGCAAGGAGGAATACACAAGGTTGAACGGTACCCAACGGGATCAAGCTGGCAGATTCCACGTTTTTCAATCCGACCTCAGTAGATATGGTATTGGGCATCGAAACCGTTTTCGATTTCTTCAAATCTGATCGAAGAATCTCACTCGGATATCAATTACCAACACTAAAGGAGTCAGTGTTTGCTTGGGTAGTCTGTGGAGGTTTGCTGAATCCAAATGAATGCGTTAGCATCAATCGTATTACGGCAACTACACAAGGGCTAGAGAAGCTAGTCGCACGGTTTTGGGCTAGCGAAAAGGTTGACTGTTCCAAGATTTTTTTGTCGGACGAAAGAAAATCCAGAATGTTGGGTGATCGGACCCTAACCAACACCTCTTTGGGGGTAATTAATTTGCACCACTGTTGCAGTTGTGGGGTGGAAAATGGTGGGCGTCTCCATGATTGGACTGTATTTTGTTCGATTTGAGTTTCTTCTGGTAGCTCCATCCGACAAATCACACATCACATACATCACATCACAAATCCGTACAGAAAATTACGTAGCACATATATTTCGTCCAACATACATTTTATTTACAATACTTACAAAACGTACGAACTATTTTACGGTAAAACCACTTAACACTGAACATTCTTTTCCTTCGTGGCTCTGCTTCCATCCATCCTTTTCGAGAGTCAAAGTCGACACGACTTTTGACTATTGCACAGAGATCGAAATTCTCACTCAGCTGGATGCACGGCCAGCTGTTTCAACTCTGTTTTGAGTCGTTTTCGACTCACTTTCGTCAAAAGTGGAGTCACTCAAATTTGAGTAAATGTTACTGGCATCACAAGTCAAAAACATTGACTCAAATCAGATGGATGTTTTTGATTTGTCGACTTGTCAATGCCAGTAACATTTACTCAAATATGAGTGACTCACCTTTTGACGAAAGTGAGTCAAAAACTACTTAAAACTGAGTTGAAACGGCTGGCCGTGTGATAACCATGCTCTCTCTCAAGCAGGTTGTCGGTGAGTAGCGAACCGTTCACATTTTTATCTCTTCTTTTTCGCCGATAATTCATTATAGTCTCTCTTGCATATGCAAAAATATCTCTCTCCAAAATTCAACGAAAGGATTTTCTCATGTCACATTTTTCATTGAAAACATGCTACTTAGATCGTAAACGAGGAGCAAAAACCGAAAATAAGGCCAAGCCCGTGCACACTGGTACCGCCATGAACCATCATTATAGAATTATAATGTCAGAATAAAACAAGCATGAAGACTGATGCATTTTTAAGTGTCTAGAAGTAAGTGAAACATAATTATCGGCATCTAGGATTCACTGAAAAAGAAACGATTTATCAGCTTCTCATGCTCTCCGAAAATTATAAATTGCCCTTGCTTTTCTGGTGAAAACTGCTGTGATCGTATAATAGTCTCTCGCTTCTCACATTCCCATCTGTTTCTTCAAGCGGGTAAAAAGGACGTTTCTCTTCTCAAGTAGGCGAGAATTTCTGTGTCTGCTATTGCACGACAGATCATCCACTATACAACAAGCAGAAAATGAGAAGATACCAAACGGTGACGTCACCGATAACGATCGCCTGACAGTGATCGCTGTCGCTATCGGTCGAAATGAATAATGTCTCGATTTGGAGGAACGATCGTTGGAGGGACAGCCCTCTCGTTCGGCAGTGACGTAGCGAGGGTAGGGTGATGTTAGTCTCGAACAGTACTTATGAGTTTGAAATGGCTCCACGGGACATAAAGACTTCTTTAGTCACCTTGTTGATCATGCAAAATAGCAGAACCTGAACTCAAGAATAGTTTGGAGTAACTACAAACTCCAAATATTCTGAGAATACTGTAATATGTCTGCAACGGTGTTAAGATTTTTCTTGTGGCTTTTCTAGTTAAGAAATACAGTCAAAACACTCTAAACGTCATTGTCGATCATGTACAACATCAAGATCGGAACTCAAGGACAGTTTGGATGATCTAGATCATTATTATGACCGTAATCATATCTGTTCATTATTTTTGACAAGTTTGCACAATAAAGTTCCTCTATTACTCTAAAAGCAGAATTTTGCCAACAAATTTTAATCTTGGGTCATATATGACGGCCATATATGAACCTGTATAAGGATTTGGTCGAGTTTGTTAGTGATAGTTTGAAAAGTGTTTCAGTTTTTAATTTTTTGTTTTTCAAAAATTGGTTAAGTGAAGTGTTAAATTAAATTTTCCTTGTTTTCCTATCATAAAGCGTACAAGCGTACCTTCAAAGTTCAAATTGCTCAACAATTATCAGCAATGTAACAGATCAATAATTAGACCACAGGGCTTAAATGAGAAACCACTATTAGACCACATAGAGCATTATTATCCAATCACCTTATTATAGTGGACACCTTAAACGAAACATCCTACCGACCCAAGCGTCTGTGATGGAAACCAACCTCTGTTCAAAACCAGGTCACGGACAAGAAATAACGAGAGAATTGATCAATTGCCCCAACATCCTTTCAACTGCCAATCCCGCTTCTGTTAACAGGTGCGCGCTCGCCCTTTTCATTGAAAAGCAAAGAAAGGATCAAATTACCGATACCTAGCAGTTGCCCCCGTTCGCTGGCTATCGGATATGCTCCATCATCATCGCCGGGACATTTTCCCGTTCTGTAATGAACGCAGTAGACGGGAAGGAAGTAGATCGCCAACAAAGGAACCTAGTCAGGTAATAAACAAGCATCAATTTCCTTTAACAAACACACACACATAATATAATGGCCAACTTGGTTCGAAAGGGTAACTTCTCTATTGACTCGGATGAATGGATCCAACGCGCATCACCCCAACGTCGTCCTTTCTCCTCGATTCCCATTTGACGGAAGGGGCTTGGCTTGGAGGGAAAATTTAATTATATGGTAATTATTGACGAGGAAGTGAGTTAATTGATTTTTTTTTGCTGCCTGTCTTGAGGAAAGGAAATTTTAAATGACCTAATTTGATTAAACTTTAATGAAGATTCACGCATACAACTGAAAGGGGGTGAGAATTGGGGGTTTCAATCATTGAGGGAACATGTTGCAGCATAATGTTTCATAATCTGATTTGAAATCGGAAGTAGGGATACTAATTTTTGTGGCGGTAAAAATCTCCCTTTTGCGTGAGAATTGGCTGGAGCCCGTAAAAGTCCCATTAGCAAATGTTTATGATTTCTGCCATAAAATTTCTGCCCCTCGCAGATTATTCCTGGGGCTTCCTGGATCAAACGGGAATGCGGAGCAGGAAATAGGGGCATTGGTTTATTATTATTTTAGCCCTAATGCAGAGCTATTATGAGTGCTTGGACTTGTACGAAAGGAACAGTTTTATGAAGGCGATTTGCATTTCTTGGTTGATGGTATTAAAAAAGATATCAATTTGTGGCTGGAGTTATAACATTGTTCCAATGAAATACAAACAAGCATTATACTCAAGATAGAATGAAATTTGAATATTTTCTCTAGCATAGCCAATCAAAGCAATCATTGAAATTCATAAGACAAAGCAAACTGAAAATTGGCTTCGAAAAGGAAAATGTGGCCCATGCTTGCTTCGATCCAATATTAAATTAGGGGAAATGGCGACGACAGCTCGTTTCTTGGCGAAGCAAAGGACCAGGAAAAACTACTTCCAATAAACATTTGGAAGTTCGAGAGCCGATAAAGGGTTCTTGACTTTCACTAGCGATGACATTTCGTTTTTGTTTAGTTTCATTTCTTTTATTCTCTATTCAAATTGGTTTCAGCGAGCCCAATTTAAAAGGGATCGCATTGTGTTAAAACGATTCAAGTAACTTTGGCCGGTTTTAAATTTTATTGTTGGATTGACTTTATCCTTTAAAAGTTCATAAACCGCCCTGTCAACCATTCCGATATGAAACCATTTCCTTAATCTTAATTGAACGTACCTCACTCCTTTGTTACAAACTGCGTTCAAGCATAAAATTCCGATAAATCCTTTGCTTCTGCCCATTATTGTCAGGCCGGGGACGCTTCGGTGGATAAAAACCGATGAGAACTCCCGTGCTTTGGCTCAATGTTTTCCCTCTGGTATTGGCCTATCTTTTTCCGCACACTCTCAACCAACCCATTCAACCAACCGCCAATTCTCAAGGAAGCAACCCTAGATAAGAGCGGAATCGCTTAAGATTTGCCGCCTTTCCCGTTCGTGCCTGATGCTGATAGCATCTCCGAACGTATATTTATTTACGAATGATGCCACTTGGGCCGTATCATCGACCGGCTGCTACAGAAGTGTCCCACAAAGAAGCCCCCTGAAGAAGAGTAAAAAGCACGTGGACATGATTTATTGGCATCTCCGAGATGGCGTCACGTTTTCAAGCCGAAGAAAGCTTCCTCGGATAAAACCCCATAGACGACTCGTGCTATTCGTAAATAGCTTTGGTTGGTAGGGCTAATGTACCGACTTGTAGGAATGCATTCAGGAGAGGAAAGCCGGTTGGGACGATTTTGAATGCGAAATGACTTGGATAATTTGATTGATTTTTCTGTACGGAAATACCGGCAGGTAGCAAAATTTTGAGTGAAGAAAGTGCCATCATTTGCTGAGTTTCTAATCAACTAGGGTTTTCGGCTGACAAAGTCGCCTATAATCGAGCAATTATCCATGAACCATAAGCAACGCCTACTAGAATGAGTTGTTTACATATTTGCATTTTTACAAAAACTGGGTCAGTCGGTGCACCACTGTTGAGCAGCGTGAACCCCGGAGAAGAACATACCGACGATGGTGACATTCTGCTGGCCTACATTCTTACAGCCACAACGCCCGTCACCAATTAAGAAATGCCATAAATCACTGATTCGTTCGGCTGGCAGTCGAGTGTTGTTTAGTCTTCAAGAATCGGAAATGAATTTTTATGAGACTCCTTCGTGCTTTGCTTCGGTTACAACGAGGTGGACATACATAAATATACATATGTTATGAGTGCACTAAAGCGGACGGGTGAAGTTGAACTTTGCCGAGAATGATTTAATATATTCAACTGATTTATGACTCTTCCGGTGGGCTGAACCTTTTTTGATTCTTTGCTGGAAGAAACACTCTAATCTTGCGCACAAAATTTCTTCTTGTTCATAAAATAGATTATTTGATCGGTTTCATGCAACAACAACTTTACATAATAGTTTCATATAAAACAAAATGGCATTTTGACGCCGGCGTCGGTGGTGTAGTGGTGAACATGACTGCTACTTGGCACCCCAGTGGATCTGGGTTCAATCCCAGTCGACGTCGGTGGTTTTGCTGAGGCGAAAAAATCTGGTCACGTCTTCCTTCGGAAGAGAAGTAAAGCCGTTGGTCCCGGCTCATATTCATGAGTCGTTAGGTAGGGTCCAGGTGGTGGAGTCGTCTCCCTGGCGTCAGTGATTGTCATCATGTGAGAAATAGGCCGACGGAAAATAAAAAAAAATAAAAAAAAAATATTTTTTTTGTATTGTTACCTACTTTTGTTAAGTCCTGCTGCAAACTGGGCACGTGTCACAAGTTTCGAAAGAATCTTTAATTATTCCTATTTAAAAAATCGCTTGAAAGATTAGAGCCGACAATTTTTGTTCGATTAATGTGTTGACGATGATGATGATGATGATGATGATGAGATACTTCCATCTTTTGTAGCAAGGTAACTTTCCATAGCAGTGGAATAATCTGAAAAACGATTTAATCAGGATTCTATTGTTGTTTGTGATCATCAAGTTCGGACCAAAAACGTTTGGGTGGGCCCGTAAGTAGATACACTTACGCGAAACCCACAAATATAGGGAAGAGAATCTCCTTCCATAAGCAAGTTCACACTCACAGCATTAGAGTCAAGCCCTCGATTGACAGAATAAACCCAATAGATGGGGTCGAAGAGCCCGCCCTCGTTCCACGAAATGTTAACAATAGGTGAGGAGGCTCCGTATCCAAATCGTTTCACTTGGGTGCCCTGATGGTCCCTCCTTTTTTTCGTTATATATTAGGTCGTGGATATTCAGTATAATTTGTAGTAGTCATTTGATTGCTTACCTTGTGTAAGAAAATTGGGCTGAGAGTAAAATTTAGGGTTAATACCGTTCTATACTTATTGTTCTGTGTTGCCTCGATGTTTCTGCATTTGAAGAGTTGACTTTAGGATGTCATATGGTATAGCTCGTGGTCATATGATAGGGAAGAGAACAGCAGAAAGAAGAGAAATCATTTGTCATTGGTAACATGCTATGCGCATGTGAGATTTTCATGGTGATATTCTCACAACGGCCATTCAGAATGGTTCGACGAATGCATATGAGAGATCATTCCCGATGAGTTTCCACTCGTTTACTCAATTCCATCATGTTTGGTTATAGAATACAAGAAACATTTTACAACGTGGTACATTTAGGAATATCAGTGCAATGATCCCCCATCGCATCTTCCAATGATCAATACAAGCTGTCCATTTTGTTCAGGCACTTTTGATGGGGCAGCCGATTCACATATGAAAGTTTCCGCGACCAACTCGAAGAACGCGCTCATACCCCTTTCTGAACCGAAGAGCAGGGAGTTTCGTTCTATTAATGTGTTGCACAATTAAGAAATTTGTGTAGAACCTTGCTATAATTGGCTAGCTAATAATGTATTTTAAGAGTAAGATAATTCTTGTGATTCAGCGTTATATTTAGTGTTAGCAAAATGGAAAGAAATGTTGAGCTTAAAAATACGATTGCTGCTGTTTTTTAACTTAAAGGACTAGGTTTATCTTTTCAATACAGGATGTCATTTCAAAGTTTGAAAATTGAGATCGTTACGCTAAAGTTAATGGTTTTTGAACGCTTATAACTCTCGTCAATGACTACATTTATACATCATTTCATCAGAAAAACATTGCATTGACATTACAATCAAGTGCTTAGTTAAAAATTAAGCATGACCTACTTTTGCTCCCATAAAAATCTCCGTGTGATCAGGTTGAAAATATGTTTTTCCCTATTCGGGTCCTCAGCAACGGGTAACAAATGGTTCAATTATATTTTTCTTTTTATTTCATTAAGCTTCATTCCATGATGATGACAGAACTAGCCACACCCCTCAGCTGCAAACTTATTTTGCTTTTATACTGGTGTCTGGTTTTATAACTGAGGCCTTTAAGTGACGTAAGAATTTTGTTTCGTACTGTATTTTCGTGACTCTCTTCATTCAGGGCTGTGCTATCAACTTTAGAGCATCCGTATCGAGCGCAACTATCTGGGCGACTAAAATACTAGCGCATCGAGCTGTCATTTTAGTTTAGTCACTCAATCTCACACCGGTCGCTACTATATTTTGTTACCGTGTTCTCTATTGGTCGCTGCTAAGCTAGTGTTCCATCACCAGTTTGACAGATTCGGTGCTCGTCATAAACATAGTCAATTGCGGTGGCTCTTTCTTCGTGATTTCTCTTGGAGATACGTTCGGTTGGCACGAAAAGAACCATTGGTTACAGTGGTCTAATAAATGTCCTTTCCTATAAGTTTCGCCAAATCACCCTAGAGGTTTCCGGAGGGGCCATTGTGGCAAATAATTGTTTTCATACCTACTGAAGAACTCTCCAGGCGAAATCAAAAAGCAAGAGCTGTCGCACGACGTGGTTTGGTGCAAAAACACAAATGTCCCCTCCTACCGGTTCCCCCGTGTCACCCCAGAGGTGGCCAGAGCGGCCATTGTGGGTTCTCTTTCATTCCAACCAAAAATCTATCCAGCAGAAATCAAGAAAAAGGCATCGAACGACCCTATTTATAAAATTCTTATTATTAAACCAAATTGATTTAAAGTTGATGAAGCAATCATTTTCTTTAAATCAAGTTCAAAACTTGCCCCTAGTCCTGATTGCATAAACAAAAATAACCAACAAACCAATTGGAGATTTTTGACAATTGGCAGTCGAATAGCCACCCTCTCTCGCGTTGCTAAATTTGTGCGCCTGATGCTTTCCAAGTCGCGCCACAATTTTGCTAGCGCTTTTAGTTGCGCCCGATACGTTTTGAAGTGATGGTGAGGGCGATCATGTATCCGCAATAATCCGGACACCTCAAAACATGAATGAAACATAAATTTCACATTATATTTTCGTCGTAGTTGTTTATTTCAGATTCATGGGATGTGTTTTCACAATTCGTGAAGACAAAACATAGTTATTCGGTATTTGCATAAAACTTTCGAACTTTGCGCTTAACTCCGTCCATAAGGATTTGCACAAACTCTTAAGAAATCGTAGAAGCCGTATTTCTCCAAATTTGCTGGAAGAGATTGATGTTTTTGATTCCTTGCCTCTTTCCAGAAAGCTTCCGCTTCATCAAAGCCCAATATCTCTCGATTGGTCGTAGCTCTGGGCAATTTGGCGGTTTTGAGGTTTTTGGTACAATGTTCACTTGATTTGCTTGGTACCACTCCATCATAGTTTTAGCTTAGTGATGCCAAATCGGGCCAGAACAAAGTTTTTTCTTTGTGACTTTTGATGAAGGGTAGCAATCAATTCTGCAGACTTCTTTCTGATAGATCTCCTTGTTGATTGTGCCTATAGTGACGAAAGATTTACTCATTTGCCACAAGTGCAAATTGCTTGCCACACAAGGTATTTTTTGGGAAATTTCGATGCCTTCTTCGTTCTGAATGCTCAGCTGTAGCATTTCTGGTCATAGCAGAATAAAAAACCAGCCCTGGAAGCTGCTTGAAATCCTCCAGGACATAAGTTTCATCGTCCATAACAACGCGTGAAAACTTCGTCAAAAATTCGCAGTACAAACGTCGAGCCCATGAGTTTGCTGTCAAGTTCTGTTTGTCGTTGCGATTTGGAACTGTTTTTACGTTATACGACTTAAGTCCCAAACGTTGTTTTGATTTTTGGACAAAACCAAGCGACATCCCTATTTTACGAGCCACCGTTCGAATGGAGAGATTTGGGTTTTTCGTTAATATCCTTTTCACCTTTCGGTCCATGACAGGATCAGCAAGTTCAATGTTTTTGTCACTTCTCGGTTTCCTCTCTACCGTCAAACGTTCCGAAAATAATTTGAGCACATCGTGAACAGTGGGTTTAGGCAAATCCAATGTTTTTGCAAGGTCCTGTACTGACAAGTAAGGATTTACCGTACACCCGTACAAAATTCGCTCGCGCACTTGTTTTTCTTTCGTCGCCATCATCTAAACATGATATGTAAACATCAACCATAGTCTTTTTCATCATAGACTCTCAGCTTTACCGCAGTGAAATTTTTCATTCCTACGTGCAATATTTCAAAAGTGATTTGAAGGTGTTCGGATTAATATGGATAAAGACCTTTATTACAAAATCAAAGGTAATACTCACAAATCCATTCGTTGTTTTCTGCAACGAAGCTGATTTGTTCTTTTTAAGAAGATACATTCGTAATTAATGGCACACGCGCAACTGTCAAAAGCACGAAGCTTTTGTTGACACAGAAATAACATTCGTACATTGTAGGAAAACAATACAAAGAGCTACGAATACTTGGTCACAAATTAAAAAGAAACGTCTTTGTGGTGGTTGCATGAAGGACTGACAGATCTACTTTATCGACTCAAAAGGAAATTGAGAAATAAAGCGAAACCACGTGGAGTTTCCCAGCGATATTTTTTAATGTTTCTGACGTGGGATTCGAATCTGAATATTTGGAAAGTGCTGATGCTGAATCCATGGTTGATCTCATTAGGCCCCGCTGACTAGTGAGAACATGTTTGAATAATGAGCATGAAGTGAAAGCTCTCGGCAGCGCTTTAATTTTTATTTTGGGATGGATTAATTATTCCCGCCCATACCAGCAGAAACACCATCAAGCATGAGTACGGTATAAAAGAGAAACAGCGATTGGCTGGTCATCACGAAGTTCATTTCGTGCATTTTACAAAAAGGTGTAATGATAGAATTTCACTACATAAAAAGCATTATGAATGGCGCATACAATATACGAGACATTTGTGCTATGTACAAATACCATGCTTACGAAACGCGTGAAAGCTACTTTACGATAATAAATTTTCAGTGTTCTTGACTTCCGCCTCGACTAACCTGGCGGAACGTCACCCAATTCCTTACTGAATCAAAGGGTAGTTCAGATAATAATCATGCGCTATTGGCAACAAAAACAAGAGAGAGAAGAGAAGAAAAAAGAAATTTGATAAGAAACAATAACAAAGTAAGTGTTAATGTGAGTTGATGAAAATAATTATAATATACACTCCGCCCATCACCAAGAGTAACAATACAGCAGAAAAGAAAAGTTAGTAATTATACATAACTACAATATAACTAATCTACGCAGATGAACGTTGGTTTCGGGGTCTTGTTAGTGCTAGAACTGTTAGTATAGACCCGTACTTAAGTCCTGGTGGTCTCTCTAACAATAGTGATCGGCAGCTCTAGTCAAATCATGCGCAACTGTTTCTATAGCTATTTTAAAGGTATGATAAATCAAGTTTCGAAAAAATAAATAACCTATGTTAATTAAAATATCTCAGCTATAATTTTTTTTTAAGGTTTACTGGCGGGACTCTGAATAGAGTAGAAACCTCTACGCCAGGCCTTTGATGATATCGTTGCGTAAATCTTTTCGAATCATTTTGCCAGCCGTACACGGAGCATGTCGTCCAAGAAGACGCTGTTGCAAATGATTCGGAAGGAGCCACGTTTGAAAAATTGAGTCCGTTCGTCTTTTTCGTCAATTGTCTTTTTGTTATTTCGTTAGTCAGTGTTACGTCTACAAGTTTAATACGGAGTCTTTTCTTGTTTAGATCGTGATATGTGGCATTTATGTGCTAAGAAAGTTTTCCGAAGAATTTTTCTCGAACCAAAAATAAGAAGCTATTGTATTGTTCCTGTGTGTTAGAGTGATATAACTTAACTCCTTTTGAAGCATTTCACCAGCCGTGAAAGGATCATGTCGTCCATAGAGACGCTGTTGACACTGCCTCAAAATGTGTTACATTTTCAAGTTTGCTTCCCCTTTCTCTCAGTTTATGTCCACTGTTTTGTATGATGTCGTTTCGTCTTTTTGTTATTTAGTTTGTCAGTGTTTTTTCAGTTTTCTGTAGTTTAGAATGTCATTTATGTGCTTTGAAAGTCTGTTTGAGCAGGTTTCTCCAATCAAAAATCGTCGAAATATTTGAATTCTCCAGTTTTAGTCATGTCTGATGTCTCAGTAGTCCCAACAGTATAATTTAAATGGTTTACTGATGGGACTTACGAGAAAGAAGTTTTCTTTAAAAAATTGGGAGGACGTTGGGTCTTTTATGCTAGAAATGTTAGAGGGCATTTCTTAACTTCTTCAGTCGTGAATAGGTTAATAGATGTCTAGTTCTTATGTGCTCTGAAATTCGTCGATGTATACCTCGTCTAACTTCTTTTGGATGCCCTATCACTTTGTCCGCCTTCGTCCGTTCTTGTCTTCTGCGTTATTCAGTTAAATTCTATAGTTCTGTTAGAGAATCGTTTACGTTTACTTGTGTGTTCATTGCCTTTTATTTTATTTTTTATTGTCTAATACTAATCTCTAAGTCGTTTAATCGCTTCAAAGTCTGTCAGCAAGTGCAGCCTAACAATCTTGGTCAGCTTTTAGATTCACTTTTCGGTGGCAAGGTAAAGCTTCATCACGCCTAGTCCCTATCTATTATTGAAAAATTATCGAGAAAGAAGCCGTTATAAGATTGTTTGTATACCATTGTTATAATGTGTGGTATTTTTATTATAACTCATTGAAATGAGAAATAACAAAATAAGAATGGTGCCACGTTCGTAGTTTTAAAACTTCTACTTAGTGAATCCAACAGTCAGTTTCCTACAAATGTCATTAATCTTGAACACATTGTGTACCAATATATACCTGTCTAGCTAGAATTATAATTAAGCGTGGCTTCGGCTCATCATGTCAGGGAACGCTAAAAAAGGTGTTGCAGCCAAGAAGAAATCCCACATCATTATTACTGAGGAAAGAGCCCCACTAGACTGCCCCAGCATTCAAGGCTCCCAGACAGGATGTCCGTTGGATCACATCTGTAAAATCAGTGCATCAATGCCAGATATGTGATGCGGCATTAAATCAAAGTATTCAAGATGTGATACTACCACGTCAGGATATGTCTTTGGTTACCATCTCAATGCTGATGGCGTAGGCTCTTCCATCGCGTTAAGATCACATATCCGAGGGAAGGGAATTAAAATATCTCAGCTATAATTAATAGTATAAATCAAAAGATTGATTATATCGACACTTGACGAATCATCGTCAAACCCTTCATCCTTGGTGAGGGAATAATCATCAATTTAATCATTAAAACTCAACAAATTCAGCTAGGTGTATGAACAACGGTACTATATCACATATGCATTGAACAGGAAGAAAGTTTTTTTTATTATGTAAAATAAACAAAACCCCTGAATAACTGATGAAGATAGCCAAAAAAGAAACACAGCTGGAAGTAACAGAAATTTTAGAAAATGCCGCTTTTGTAAGCAAAAATCAACACGTCACTTATTGGTACATTGACAGTCTAAAGAAATTTAATAATTTCAACCTCTCAAGTTGCACCACCATCTAATATAACATATGCTACTTCTTTATAGAAGACACTGAACATTCGTTTTGCAGAAGATGTATACAAACATTTTGTTAGTGTTTCCAATGGTGATCCATCCTATACATCATACCTAATTTGAATTGCACAATTCACGAATTCCAATTTATGCGACCAATACATTTTCGAATTGCATTACCAAGACTAAAGTAATCTGCATTCAATGATGTAGAAGAATGCCCTCTCCTCCCCCCTTCCATTCAGAACATTTTCGAATACCCTTAAGGGGCAGCCAAAACATGTATTTAATCGGTCATAATGATTAGTATTTACGATTATTACCATGTTCTTGAAAGGCAAACCCAGCCACAAAATCACGTGGAAGGGGAGCCTCCGAATGGAATTCACAACTCCTATAATCTATGCCAAGTTATGATAGTTGAGTGTATGTGAAAGAAATATCTCCAGCAGCTTGATAGAGGGTTTCCCTTCTGCACCATGTAGCAAAGTGGGAACAATCAAATCAATTATCAATTTTACGATCATTGGTCACGCTTGGCTCCCGGAATTGATGACGGGGGAGAATTTCACCGTGGAAAATTGAAGCAATCCAAAACGAGTTGTTTACCGAAGTGGATAAGATAAGGACGACGACGGCGGTTTATGATAATCAAACATTGAAACTCAATCAATGGGTATGCTGAGCAAATATTATGCAAATAATATTCAAATGAGGTGAATGGGATCCGAGTAATAGCCTGAACTCGTATTAATAATAATCGTTTATTGGGACGGGAGTCCTATCAAATTTTCCAATCTCAACTTCCATCCCCAGCGAAATCTGCCAAGTTTCAACTCAATTTACGGAATTCTGAAAATGTGTTGAAAAGCTGTTTTGTGGCAGAATTCTCGGTGACAGGATTCATCAGAACTTCGCCTTGCTTCCCACATTTCACACATTTCAACGGACGCGGCTGACGGTGACAAACGGGCGCTAACTTTCATTCGTGCCTTGGAAGCACAAAAAGCATTCAGCAGAAAAAAGAGTTTCCCCAACCCGACACCGGAATGTTGTGACGCGGTTTCGCAAGTAACCGTACCCGTGAGGTGTTGATTCTTTTCGCGCCTTCCTTCGATACCCAAGGTGGTGGGTTTTCATGAAGTGCTGGAAGATTTTCCCCTGATATCTGTTCATTTGGTTGTTTCGTGCTAGCTCGTGCGATAAGAGCACATGCGCATTTTAACGGATGGTGAGTTCATTGCAAGTTGGATGAAGCAATATTTATCCTAGAGTGCTATAATCTGTGAGACGTAAAAATGTGATTTCAATTATTTAAAAATTCAAAATCTTTTATAGCCTTTCCTTTAAAACAGCTTGGGAAATTATCAATAATATTGATTCAAGGTAAAAGTCGCTAGAGCATGTGTTTTATTTAATTAGCTGGTAGTGGCATTATAGATAAATACTTCCAGCAACCATCTATGTAGTCTGTTAGTATGAATTATTGCAAAAAGCTTATTAACGGAAGTAAGAAGTTTATATCAAGGAACGTAAACGCAAGCTGCTTTCGTGTAGGTATTATCAAAAATGTAGTAAAACTTTCAATCAAGTGAAGGTTCGGTAAGTACTGAATTGTTAATCATATCAATAGTTGTCTTACAACTTATTCCAGTGCGTAGAATACCTGTTGGATCACGGGATGACTCACCGGTTAATCTTACGGAAAGGTTTTCGGCTTGGTCTTAGTATTTAGGCAGGCTTCTCTTCTTGTACCATTTTCTAATTCACATGCGCATCAACAGCGGAACCATCTACGGACAGAAACGCCAATACTCCTACAGTTGCAACAGCAGCAGGTAAGTTTCCAGAACAATTCCACCGAACCAAAAGCGATCATGAGCAGGGATGCCAGGTATTTTTTCCCCCAAATATCTGCGATAAAAACTTGAAATGTCTTGGAGTGTCTGGAAAAAGTCTGTAAGTTTATTTTTTTGCAAAATTAGACATTCAATAAACGAAGACGTATTAAGAGAGCGAGTAATATCTTTTTCGCTATATGTGTGATTATGTAAACATTTCTGCATCTATTTCTTGGATTGTATGCAATCTTACAATATTGTTTCATATTTTCAAAGTGACACTTAAGCTTGAAACATTCTCATAAATGACACAATTTTCTATAGTTTTTTTCTTAACTTTCTTTCCGGTTTTGTATTTCAAAATCAAAATTTAGTTTCTAGGCATCGAGGAATGTCGAAGGTGGCGGTAGCATGGTAAATCTTCTTGGAACGGTTTTGCTTGACGTTGAGGTTGAAGTTTTGATTTGATTTTGATCAATAGTGCGTTTAAGAATGAAGTTCTGTATCTTAGAAACTTCCCTGGTCCTTCAAAATAATTTGTTATCGGGTTTCCTTTCGGATTTCTCTTGAGTTCCCTTGAGAGCGATTTTGTTAACATTTTCACGCCAATATACGAACTGGAATAAAATGGCTGCTTCGCATCTCGCTAATAGCGCTAAAAACAAAACATCCAAATGATGGCGGTCGCACTTTCTCACTCTTTCTTTGTTGGTGACAGCTGACAAACTATTTCGAAATCGAAACTTTCCTACCTGCTCTCGCGGGAAAAAATTACATTGGTACTTGTTCTTGTTCTTGAGTGCACAGCCTGCACAGTTAATTGCGGTGGTAAAGGTAAGCACCAACCGACAGCTGTCATTTGAAAACAGTGTCAGTGTACCCAAATACCGTTATTTGAAATTTGAAAAATATTTCAAATGTCTGTAAAAGTCTGCTACATAAATGCAATGTCTGCTAAATGTCTGCAACAAAAATAAAAAGTCTGTAAATTTACAGACATGTCTGTAAATATGGCATCTCTGATTATGAGATTTGGCAAAAGTTGCACTAACCGAATCTGACAACGCGATAACGGAAAATGGGAACAAATCGAAATGGAATTAAAAAAAAGCCTTTTTACGAGAGCACTGAATCAAACATTCTTTCATTTTGACAGTATTTTACGCAGGGTTGCCATATGCACAGATTTATCTATACACGCTAAGAAAAAAGTACCCAAAATTAATTAAAAACAAACTCAACGTTGAGTTTTGTCAAGTGAGGTTATCAGTTGGGTGAATTAAAAAAATGATGCACAGCGTGTCCAATATATTCTCATAAACTTTTTCTTTGCATTGGTATCGTGCAACTACTGAACATGCTTCACGTATGTGTTGGTGTAATATTGTTATATTTTTATACAAACGCTTTTAGGTTATGTCCGATTGTTTTCATTCGGTGTTTATCTTTTACCAGCGATGAAGGAGTTTCGTGCTGTGGTGATAAAAAAGGTGAGCGTCCGGGCGCTATATTCAGAAATTTGAAAAACCTCGGAGTAAAGCGGGATTTTGTGTACCGAACTATCCGAAGGTACCGTGACATCTGCTCGTTGGATGACCGGAAGAGATCCGGTCGTACTCGTACGGTGCGGACTGCATGAGTTGTTAAAGTAGGCAGGGAACGGATTAGACGAAAACCACAGCGCTCTGTACGTAAAATGGCCGCAGATCTCAATGTTTCGAGATCGTCAATGCACAATATACTGCAAAATGACCTCGGAATCCAAGCTTTCAAGAAACGTAAGGTTCACGGAGTCTCGGAAACTTCCAAGCAGAAACGACTCGAAAGAGCAAGTCTGCTTTTGTCGAATTTATCTTTTCCGACAAAAAGTTATTCGTCTTGCAACAATCCCACAATGTCCAGAACGACAGATTGTGGACTCTCTCTTCGAGAACTATTCCAGAGAGTTATAGGAATATTCCACGATTCCAAAGTGCTGCGTCAGTGATGTTTTTGGGAGGAATTTGCAAGCGAGACAAATTACCACTGGTTTTCATCGAAAAAGGCGTTAAAGTGAATGCGGTATATTATAAAATGGAAGTTTTGGAGAAAGTTGTCTAGCCATATGTACAAGAAGTGTTTGGAGATTATCACCATTAGTTTTAGCAGAACGGAGCGAAATGCCTATGGAAGTCGTGCCTGTGCTGGTTTCAAAAAACGTCTGGAGCTGGTAAAGAAGGTTAAAGGCGGTGTTATTCCAACACTTATGATGTATTTGATCAGTATTATATTGCAGTATAATGGGTAAAGTTATCAATATAATCTGGATTATCGATTTGAAATAAATAGAGTTTTATTTTGTATGAGAATATATTGGACACGGTTTAGGTAGAATTCACCCATCTCGTCATTAAAGATAGAGGAACCCAAATTTAGTTATTTTTGGTGTTCGATATTTTATTCCAATTTTTAAAAAAATATTTGGCGAAGTTAAGTTGAAGCTACTCAATCATCCCGTTCCCTACGCGCAATGAACGGTTGAGCATTTTCAACTTAATTTTCGTTGAAAATCGTAGCAACCGTAGGCGGTGTTGACGATTGTCATTTATTTGTTGGTCTTATTTGCTCGTCGCGGTTCTCTTTGGTTACCCGGATATACAAATCCACGCTGTTTTTTATCGATTGTCAACGTATTATGTACAAATAATGAGCTGTTTCATTGATTTATTGTACCGATATTGACAAATAATACTGACCGATTCATCTATTTGTGTATTCTAATATTCTGTTCGAAAAAAATATCATCAGGGATTTATATTTAAGAAAATTTCACCCATTTAATGCGATAATTCATTAAGTAAATTTTACCCATTCGCATTTGAAACGTTAGTACCCAACATTAGGTAAATTTTACCCATTGGTATTAGAAATATAATAACCCAACATTGAGTTTTCATCTTATAGCTAATTTTAACTTAATACACAAAACATGTGAGATGGTAACTAGAAATTAGAAGAAAATTAGTAACTTCCATTTAATTCCAACTACCTTTGCTAATCTTCGACAGATACGCGTATTTCGTCTACAATGTGCAGACTTCTTCAGTGTCTGCAAAGTCGAGTTATTAGTACGAGACACTGAAGAAGTCTGCACATTGTAGACGAAATACGCGTATCTGTCGAAGATAAGCAAAGGTAGTTGGAATTAAATGGAAGTTACTAATTTTCTTCTAATTTCTAGTTACAGGTATTCTACTAAACAGCTCAAACCCTCTAGGATTCATGTGAGATGGGTTAAAAGAAACTTAATGTTGGGTACTTTTTTGTTAGCGTGTAGATTAGGAGGGTTTAAAAAAAAAATCATATGGTGTTTCCGCTTGATTTAACCCATCGAAATGCTAGTTTCTGCTGGAGTTTTTTTCTGCGTGTACAAATATCTATATGTAAAAATTCCAGATTTCTGATATGAACCAAGATTTTTGGCAGTCCTTAAACCTTAAACTTAAAACAAAAATTATTATTAGGATCCAACTTTTTACCAATTCTGCTTTCAGTTTACTGTTTTGGGTTCATTAAACAAAAGAAAAAAATTGACACTGCCCGAATAAAAAAGTATTGTAGATTAACAATAAAGTTTATTGTAACCGTACAATAGAATAATTAGTATTTACAATTGATCATATTTTTCGTGACGATAAGATAACATCAGAACTTACTGTTTTTACAACAGAATCAATGGTAATTTGAGATATCAACAATAGAATAAAGGGGTTGCTATGTATCTTAACAATAAAAAAATATCACTTTTTTGTGAACAAATTTCAGTTGGTAACTATTAATTGTATTGTTTCACAATTGTTGAAAATTCTAGCATATGGGATGTATTGTACATCTATTGTAATTACAATGTGCACCCATGCTACACAAAACAAATGTCGCAGCTGATACTAAAAATCGAACAGCTCCCCCCTGAAATGGATTTAAGATCTACAGTAGCGCGAACAGAGCTGTTTAAACAACCTTATAAGTGAATCCCACTGGAACTCTGGACAACTGAGATACGGTTAAAAGTTACGAAAAAAAAAACGATTAATCACTGTTTTTCTTTTAAAATTTTGATTTTGTTTGAACTGCGGAAAATACACTTCAACCTTGTTGAACGGCACAGCTTTTTTCAATTTATAATGAAGGTCGCAAGTAAGTAAAAACATCCAAATTATTTCCAATTTGCATCGCTACTTCGGTTTTTTAAGGCACAAATTTAAGAACCTACAAAGATTTCCCATGCCAAACTCATAAGAAATACTTGCTGCAGTATACAAGTTTTGAGCCAAAATCTTCAACTTATCAAGCCTGCTGTAATCTCCTCCTTGTGCGGCAATGTTATGTTTTACATTGTATCATATTAAGAAAGTTTGCACAAGCTATCAAGTACACATCCCCTCTCCCGGAAACATCAACAGTAGCTGCAAGTGATAAACCCTCCGACCACCATCACGATAATGACATTTTATCACCTTCCATCCACGATAGAGCACAAAAGGCAGCCAGAATCACAACCCCACACGAAAGCGAGAGAGCTCCCTAGATACCAAGCGGATTACCGACGATGTGAATCGAACATATGCAGCGACCATAAAATAGGATCTGCTCTTGTAATCCGTGCGGGCGCTAAGACGGTTGCATTTTCATTATATGAATGAATGACTTTTCTGACGCTCGCCCACCTCGGTCGTCTTTCACTCTGTGAAATGAGAAGGGGAAATGGAAGGTTACTATGTTGTGCGGTGGTCGGAGGTGGAAGACAGTTTTGTATGGTTTTCCTCGTCAAATGCTTGCTTTGACCGGTTTATTGTTGAGGATGGCACTCATGTTAGGAAGAAATTATCTGTTATGGCAAATTTATTTTTCGAAATGTTTGGAGAGACTTGTTGGTGTTGGTTGGCAAGCGAATAACTGAGCACAATGTCCTTGCATACTTTTAATTTATTTAGTGTTAAGTTGAATATACGTGTAATTTGTCGATATAGCAAATGTAGTTTCTCTAAAAAGGAGGGGAACGGTTTAATCAGGGATGACTGTTTTAATCAGTTGTTAGGAAATAGGACCAAAAACCCAACATTTTCCGATTTATTTCACTTTTAATGATACGATTATAAGCTCTATCTATCGGGCTAATGATTCGATGTTTAAATCATGATTGATAACCAATTTATTACTGTCATTTTGAAGTCGTACACCATCAAGAAAATCACCAGTTTCCTACCTGATAAAGAAGTTCGCTCAAAGTTTGCCTTTGTGTATTTTGAATTTGTTATTTTATATTTTTATGATCTGAAATCACTATTTATTTCATGTTTCTTCCAGTCATTTGAGGTTCATCTATATTGTCCATCATCTGGCACTATCATATGCAATAAAGAAAATAATATTATGTTTCGGAGCTGTCCAATACAACTCAACGATAAATAATGCTTCACTGTTGAGCGGCAGCTATGGCATCACTGTAGCTTTTGAGAGAGCCCATGTTTCCTCTCTTCTTTGTTAACCATGCGTATTATTAAGTCGGTCACACGAAAAGGTAATGGGATTAGTGGTGGCACGGGGACTGGTTTTCAAAATTTTTTTGGTAACATTTGACACTTTTCGTAATGACCAAAGTGAACACAAGGAATTAAAAAATTACTACAGTTGAAAATGTCATGACATTCTGCAAAAATAAAATCATCTCGAGCAGAAATTTACACTCAAGTGCACCGAACTTTTTCCTTACCGTGAATTTTCAAGGCACAGTACAATCGTAAGAAGTGTATCGAAAAGTAGTTATAAACATTCGATGCGTTATTACGCATAAACTACTGTATATATTTTTAGCGTGTAAGCGCCATTTGCTTTGTTTACATGTCAAAAATGATTATTCGGTTCATTCATTTCCGTTGATAAAGTTGTATTCAAAATGTCGCGAATTGAATTTGAGACTAAAAGAAAATTCTGCAGACTTGGTGCACCGAAAAGGGTGTTACTTACAACCAGATTGCGAAAAGAGTAAATGTTCACCCGGCAAGTGTAAAACGCATCATCGAAAAGTTTGGTAAGGAGTGCTCCTCAAGGATTTACCAAGAAGTGGCCGGAAACCCGGCTCCAGCAACCCCGATTTGGACCAAAAAGTTGTGGATTATATTCAACGGAACAAATCTGCCTCTACTCGCGATCTAGCCAAGAAGTTCAGGACCAGCATCGGAATGATTCAACGAATCAAGCGCAGGAATGACTTGAAGACGTACAAAAAGCAGAAAGTGCCCAAACAAACTCCGGAACAAAAAGTCTCGTGCCAAAACCAGGGCTCGAAAGCTGTACAGCTGCATTTTGGACAATGTCGACCAGTGCATTTTTGATGGATGACGAAACATACGTTAAAGAAGATTCAAGAACGCTACCGGGGCCGCAGTTTTATACTAAATCTGTTGGGGAACGTGTGCCAACCGCAGATACGACTGTTGCGATGGAGAAATTCGGTCAGAAGGTGCTCATTTGGCAAGCTATTTGCACATGTGGCTTGCGTTCTTCAATTTTCTATACAAAAGGAACTATAAATGCTGAGATTTATCAAAAGGAATGTTTGAAGAACAGGTTGCTACCATTGTATAGAAAGCACCAGTCCCCTCCTCTCTTCTGGCCAGATTTGGCATCGGCACATTACGCCAAATCCACTCTACAGTGGCTGACGGAGAATAACATCAAGTTCGTAGAAAAAGACATCAACCCACCAAACTGTCCCCAGTTGCGACCGATCGAACGCTATTGGGCAATAGTCAAGCGTATATTTAAGAAGGATGGTACAGTGTCCCAAAACATGACCGATTTTAAGAAAAATTGGGCAGCGGCATCCAGGAAGTGCACAAAGGTCACTGTGCAGAATTTGATGGCAGGTGTCAAATCAAAGGTACGGGCATTCTACAGAAATGAACATGATGACTAGTTTTTCCGTTTGGATCTTTGTAAACATGTTAAGCTATAATATACTGAAATAGTATGTTAGTTTTAACCATGTTTTCATGCCTATTTTATTATTTGGAAGTTTATAACTACTTTTCGATACACTCCTTATTTCTTCTTTTCGCGTTATATTTTTCGCAACAATACCATCACGTTCTTTTGCTGGTGTCTTTTCATCACTGCACATTATACAAACCAACACATACATATATCACCGAACCGTTGCGTTGAAGTCCAGTAAAAACAACAAACAAGAAGAAGAAGAACCAAACCACGCACATATTGAACCGTTGTGTATCCAACAACAAAAAATACCTCTAACACGAACGTCTCCGAACCTTATTAGAGAGAAAAACATAAATTTAAAATTAATACTACTCAATTCTTAGCAATTGGATTTTGATGCGGTTTTTTGCAGTAGATTACAAAATTAGCATTTTTTGTGTATCTGCACTAATTATTCCGAAAATATCAGAAGTTTTGAATTCCAAGGTGGGAGTACTGGGATAAGTTACCTCGTCCAGCGATGGTATAGGCAAAAATTTTTGCCTACGGGATCCGAGTTTTTCCATAATCAAAAGTTTTCAAAACCTGTCTTTCGACATATCAAACTTCATGATTTTGCAAAACTTTGTATGCGAAGGACATGCTGAGGGTGTTTGACCACACTAGCAACTTAGGAAGGTCCTACAAGATCCGAGTTCCTCTGGGAAAGTGACCATATTCAAATCTTTTCCAAAACCTAGCTTGCGACATAGGGAACGTCCATTAATTGTGTCACACAAAAAGTTTAGACTTTTTATAAACCCCCCCCCCCCTCTTATCACGTTTTTGTATGGACCTTCAATTTTTTTTGTATGGATTGTCACTCTCAAGCTCCCCCTCCCCCCTTACTGCGTCACATAATGAATGGACCTTCCCATATCAAACTTTTTGATTTTGCAAAACTGTGTCTTAGGAGGACATTCTGAAGTTTCATGCATGCCCTCCGGAGTCCGTGTTCCTCCGGAAAAGTGGCCATATTTATATCATTGCTAAAACCTGGCTTGTGACACATCAAACTTCATGATTGTGCAAAGCTAGGTCATGAAAATACGTTTGCAGGATTTCTAACCCTATTGGCCACTTAGGGAGACCTTGCAAGATCCAAGTTCCTCCGGAAAGTGGCCATATATAAATGTTTTCAAAACCTGGCTTGCGACACATCAAACTTTACGATTTGAAAAAAAAATAGGTCTACGGAGGACATTCTAAGGATTTATGACCACACTGGCTACTTAGGAAGGCTCTGCGGGATCCAGATTCAGCCTGGGTGGAAAAGGAAATTGATCCAAAGACAAAGTTTTGCAAACTCATGCAGTTTGATATGTCACAAAGCTCAGGTTTTGGTAACGATTTCAATATGACTACTTTCCCGGAGGAACTAGAATCCACACGACCTCCCTAAGTAGCCAGTATGGTCAGACACCCTCAAAATGTCTTCTGAAAACAAAGTTTTGCAAAATCAAGAAGTTTGTTGTATCGCAGGCCAGGTTCTGGAAAAGATTTTGATAAGGCCACTTTTTTGGAGGAATTTGAATCTCGCAGCACCTCCCTAAGTGGCCAGTATGGTCAGGAATCCTCAGGATGTCCTCCGAAGATCTAGTTTTAATAAATCATAAAGTTTGATGTGTCGCAAGCTAGGGTATGGTAAGAAATTGGTTATGACCACTTTTCTGGAGGAACTCGAAATCCTGCAGGGCCACCTCAAGTGGTTAGTATAGTCACAGTATAGTGGCCAGTATATTTCCAAACAAAAAAAGTTTAGCAAAATCATGAAGTTTGATGTGTCGCAAGCCAGGTTTTGATAACGATTCTAATATGGCCACTTTTCCGGAGGAACTCGGACTCTAAATGGCCTCTTTTAGTGACCATTATGGCCAGAAATCCTCAGAATGTCCTCTGAAAACCTATTTTTGCAAAATCACGAAGATCGATGTGTTTGCAAGCCAGGTTTTGGAAAAGATTTGAATATGGCTACTTTCCCGGAAGAACTCCGATCTCTTAGGACTCCCCTAAGCGGCCAGTATGATCAGACACCCTCAGAATATCCTCTCAATACAAAGTTTTACAATATCATGAAGTTTGATGTGTCACAAGCCAGGTTTGGTAACGATTTGAATATGGCCACGTTCCCAGAGGAACTCGGATCTCGCAGGTCCTCCCTATGGTGCCAGTGTGGTCAGACACTTTCAGAATGTCCTCTGCAGACCTGTTTTTGCAAAATCAAGAAGATCGATATGTCGCAAGCCAGGTTTTGGAAAAGATTTGAATATGGCCACTTTTCCAGAGGAACTCGGATCCCACAGGGCCTCCTTTAGTGGCCAGTGTGGTTATAAATCCTCAGAATGTCCTCCTTAGACCTACTTTTGGAAAATCACAAAAATCGATATGTCACAAGCCAGATTTTGGAAAATATTTGAATATGGCCACTATTCCAGTGGAACTCGGATCCCGCAAAGCTAGTGGCCGGTATGGTCAAGAATCCTAAGAATGTTATCCGCAGACCTGTTTTTACAAAATCATAAAGTTTGATATGATATATATCGTCAGAAATGAAGTTTGATATGCCGCATGCCATGTCTCATGTCCATGAGACAATTCTAGGGTTATTTTTCATTGGGGCGAATCTACAATTGAGAGATTCTCTCCGGGATCGCTCTCTTTCATTCATTACAGCGCCATTATTGAACTTTCGAGAGATTCTTTAGTACAGATCGAAACACAACAGTGCTGGCTAGCATACTCTACAAATAGTAGAATGAAAAACGTAAAGGTGATTGGTTTATGAATGAAAGAGAGCGAGCCCAGAGAGAATCTCTCAATTGTAGATTCACCCTAATGAAAAAAAATCCTAGAATTTTGAGAAAGTGGTTGAGTGCCTGAATCCAAAGTTGCTGAAAGAATTCTTATCGGTTGTATAGTTCCATAGTAATGGTAATTTTAGTTTTCGTGATAAAAATGTTTTTTTTTCGGCCTTTTGCGTAATAAAATAAATAAGAAGGCCCCTTGCTTTGCACTCATTATTTTCCTCCTTTAGAGTTTCAACATCGTACTATGAAAACATAATGAAATCTCATGTCTACTTATCGAAAATGGCGAATTTGTTCTTTGTTGGAGACATAACGGTTAAAAAATATGTTGTGAAGAGATTTTTCGATAGTTCCAAGTTGGTTCGTTTACTGAAAAGAAATGTTTTCTACATTTTTTTTTTTCTGAATGTCATGACATTTTTTTACATTAATATAAGTAAGAGCAAGGGGAATATGACCAAAAGGAATCGAAAATATAAATGTTTTGTCTTTCAGACGACACCGCACACAAAGAGCAAAATAAAAAAGAATACAGGATGTTCGTGTTATTTGCTTTTCGCCTTTTGGTCTCAAAACATTACAACTAGCTTGAAGTGGGAGGTGTCAGCAACAATTGTTAGCTTTGTCTAGTGACCATTTTTTTTCAGAAGTAAACCGTTTCTGAAAAATGTCAACCGTTACCATCACTGAATGGGATCAGTGTCGCGAGTGTGAAAAGAACATAAATAGCTACATACATTAATTGTTATGTTATATATTCTCCGTGCGAGGAGTAACGATTATGATGTAGAAGGAGATGTTCGCTCATCACCATGAGGCACCAAGAGTGAACAACAATGTTTTTGGCTAGAATGAAAGATATGAAGAGAAAGTTTTGATAGTTCCGCTAGTGTGCGGCAGGCTCGGAAATATGACAGATGTTTTTAGGAAAATTGAGCGAAAAGGGCATGTATACAGTGGTACTCGAACCAAGGACATTTTTGCCTAACATCCCACTGCGGGGTAGGTTGAAGGAGCACGGATCGTCAGTCGGTGCGAATCAAAACAAACCCAAAAAAGGAGAGAGTTCCTCTCCCATGTGCGCATCGGTAAACAGAGTGCACACAATAGATCGCTAGAATAACTATACTAGCCACAGTGGTACATGAGCGTCTTCCAACCGGACATTTTTGCCTGTTGAAGTGGCGGACTTAGTCCGTGCTCCTTCAACCTACCCCGCAGTGGGATGTTAGGCAAAAATGTCCTTGGTTCGAGTACCACTGTATACATGCCCTTTTCGCTCAATTTTCCTAAAAACATCTGTCATATTTCCGAGCCTGCCGCACACTAGCGGAACTATCAAAACTTTCTCTTCATATCTTTCATTCTAGCCAAAAACATTGTTGTTCACTCTTGGTGCCTCATGGTGATGAGCGAACATCTCCTTCTACATCATAAATAGCTAGTTCGGAAGGAAAGTCGTTGTAAATCACGCCGTATTTCACTGAATGCGAAGAGTTTTTATGGGAAAATTCCGTCACAGTGTATGGAGTTAACCGGTTTTGTTATCGGGCGTAGTGTGTTATCTATTGTTTCGATAATTGATTGTTTGGTTGCAAACAGCTGCGGTTGTAGTGCGGTATGTATTGTTTCGATTACATATTGTTCGGTGGCGTTGAATGATCCATACTATATGAAATGAAGATCCGGGATAATGTGAAGTGCGGAATTATGTTCGGTGCTGTGCAAATATGGAAAAGAGCGACCATAAAAATGTTAACAACAAATGACATGACTTGAACCGGGCCGAGAACGACAACCAAAGGTAAGTGGTATTTGTCGCAGATGCTGAATCTGAGAGAGAGAGAGAAACTGAGAGAAAGAGAGAGACCGAGAGGGAGACTCTATTTCCTGACACATGCAAGAGAGGTCGTGGAGTTCTCTGCATCTCTCTCATTTATGCAATGCGATACTTATTTGATTTTCAACATTTCAGCGGTTCATTTTTAATTGTTTTAATTTTTTTTTGTATTCAAATTGTTCTTCCGGTTGCATGCAATAACACAAACTTCCATGCCTTTTATTAGAAGTATAGAATAATATAAGAATATGTTCTTTAAAAAGTTATTAAAAAGGTACTCAAACTCGATATTTTCAAATGTTTTTGTATTCCATTGAAATAAACCACTTGCATATGTGTGTGGTCCCAAAAACATCCTTAATGTTGATTTTTGTCGGTCCTCAAACTCGATATTTTAACATTTTTTGGTATTCTTTTGAAATATACTACCAACACTTGTGAGCAGCCCCTGCAGCATCCTTTTTGTTGGTTTGAATCGGTGCCAAATTTTCTTATAACTTCACTGTGCACCTTTGTGCAGAGAATAAACCCCTTTTTCCTTACCGACGTCAAATGAGCTCAGCACATCGTTCACCAAAACGGATCCTGCTGCAAACCTAACCTTTTTATCCAACATCCCAGTGATTTCTCGTGGAACTGCAGAGGATTTCTCGTCTTCCTTCAAAGCGAGTACCACGTCAACATGTTCTTGCCCATTCTCTAGTTGACTTGCATTATAGTGAGGCCGGCGCCGGTATTGTCTTAGTTTGGGATCACCAGTAGTTACACATTGAGGATGTATGCTAGTCCCGAAAATCATCTGTTGGTTCTTTATGTAATAACAGCTGATCTGGCAATAACAAAGTAGCAACCTCGGGTGGTCAATCATGCTCATGCTCATGCTCAAGCGCTGGACAAGCGTGCAAGTAGAATCATCGAGTAAACGACTCTCCGAGTCGGTGAACAGTTTGAAACGGGTCTACTATGGAAATATGGCGTCTTCAAATTCACAGACTACTACAATATGATAATGAAACGCCTGGAATGTTTGAAACGTTGAGTGCCCATGATAAAAACGAATTTAAAAATCAAAAAGTTGAGTACCAGCTAAAAGGCTAAGTACATCAAGCGACTGAAGCAGAGTTTGGTCGAGCAAACACGAAGCCCGTATGATATCTGCCGTTGGGTGCAGTGGCTAATGCTCGAATCCCTGGGAAAACGTGATGGTATTGGACGATGCTGCCTATGAATTTCAAGCTGCTTCATGCTCCGTCTAGTTTAGCTTCGCGTCCAGGTGTTCTGTCATGATTTTCACTGTACGTAATCGGAGTTCTGGCACAAATAAAAAGATGTATCACCAGCTGTTGATTCGAGAAGCAGACTATCAGTCTTAAGCGTCGCTCACAATAGATACGTTGGCATTCCGTTGACGTAAATTTGACAGAAAACCTATGGGACAACTTTAGTTATTATTCGAGAAAAATTAAATGGAAAAAATGAGTTGTGATATTTTTATTAATATATGTGATGTCCAGAAAAACCAGATAATTTTAACTCGGATTACCTGAGAAAACTCTCAAACCTGATTTTTCAAAAAAAATCTTTGAGCAACTCTCTGCGTGTACAAAGCTTCATAAAAATTTGATATTGATAATATAATATTCCCGATCATATTCATATGATTCTTGTTTGTTCAGTTATTGCTTTCACAGTTTCAAGTGATATTGGATGTCTTTTAAAGTTACTCGTCGGTATCTTCAAGTTGTACTTTTCCACGCATTTTTTAACTAGAAAATGAGAAGAATGATTAAGTCCATTGTCCATTGAATTTCAACTACTTTTATTGCTCATCTTGATAGATAAGCGTGTTTCGACTACAATGTGCAGACTTCTTCTGTGTCGTGTACTAATACATACAAATAGTACACGACACTGAAGAAGTCTGCACATTGTCGACGAAATACGCGTATCTGTCAAGATAAGCAATAAAGATAGTTGGAATCAAATGGAAAATACTAATCTTTCTGTTCATTTTCAAGTTACAGAGAGGGAAGATCCAAGTAATCTTGGTTTTTTCGAAGTTAGAGGATATAACAATTTTTCGTATAAGAAGATAAGATTAGAACTAACATACTGTTATCATGAACCATTTGAATAAACAGATTCAGTTCTTGTTATTTATTTGAATTTCTGGTTGTTCTCTGTTTCAATTCTCTAATGGTAAATTTTTTTGACTGTATAAAAATAATAGATACTTCTACATCATATTTCCGACACTGTAAATACCATCACAAGGTTCTGATACTGATTTTTTTATATATTTCAATGGAAAAGAAGTCTTTAGAAATTAAATTATATATCATGTTATAGAAATATTTATTTATAGCCACCTACAGTCAACATTTCAAACCACCATTTCGTTCTCAACGGTGGTAGTCCCGGAAAATAAATGGCACTCATTTTTCTCCTTCTTTAGCCATCGCAGTGTTATGCTGTCAGTTGCTGTTCGGTAGCAGCCAAACAATCATCGGATTTTCCCAAGGCACGATCCATTCCATTAACGTACGGTCAATTAAAATAATCCAATATTGTGTTGAATGTGATTCTGCAATGAAAGAAGTACAATTAATCACTGTACTGATTGTGCTTACAGTGACAAGAATTACTTGTCGCTTTTCTAGTGAAATTCAAAGGAATTTGTGTTTAAGCATTTTATACATTTTTTTAACTTAATTTGGATAGCAGAGCATCACATGTACTATATTAATTCCGGATAGTCTCGTCGCTGCGAATGGCTAACTTCGGATAGCGAAAACCTTATTTTCATCTTGTAAGCAGATTTGTATGGGAAACAAAGATAATCCTGAAGTAAAAAATTGAACTACTAAAACTAATAGCACTGCATGGAAATTTCATTATTGAGAAAATGTTAGTTTTTCTGATCAAATGGAGTATGAATAAAGTCATTCTGTTCAGCAGAAGGAGAGATATTAGCGTTCAAAAACCCTTCCAATTTTGAGTAACAGAATACTTGTAACAAAGGAAGTCGAGTTATTAGTACGAGACACTGAAGAAGTCTGCACAGAAAAAAATAATTAATTTTAACAAGCGCGTAAAAATTCGCTTCGTTTAATTCCAAGCCAAAGGAGGCGTAAACAATGTTTGCATACAACAATGTTTGCAATCTTTCATACAACAGGCTAGATTCAGGCGTTATCTGGCTTAAATTTACATGAATTATCCTATAATTTTATGCTAAATCTAGCATTCTCTTTATGTGCATTAGAAAACGCAGAAAATTCAATGTTTATTTTTATCTGTGTGCACATTGAAGACGAAATTCGCGTATCTGTCAAGATATGCAAAGGTAGTTGGAATTAAATGTAAAATACTAAGTCTTCTTCTCATTTCTAGTTACATCTTTGTATGTTTTAGCCTAACATACACAGAAAAAAATAATGAATTTTAACAGGCGTGTAGAATTTCCCCTCGTTTTATTCTAAACCAAAGCAAGCGTAAACAACGATATTGTTTGCAATTTTTGGAATTCTTTCATACAATAGACGCGATTTAGGCGATATCGAGCTTTAATTTACACGAAATATCCCAGTATTTTCTGTCAAATCTAGCATTCCCTTTATGTGCATTAAATAACGCAGAAAATTCAATGTTTCTTTTTATCAGTGTAACTTACGTGATGTGGTATGATTTTGTTACTGATTGTTACGGAGTTCACGTTTTTTATGACAGTAGTTTTGATGATTTTCATTGATTACACTAGTTGGCAGTTGCCGGTGTCGGTCGTGTAGTGGTAAGCGTGACTGCTACTGGCTACTCGGGTCTGGGTTCAATCCCAGTCGACGTCGGTGGTTTTTCTGAGCCGAAAAACTTCTTGATCACGTCTTCCTTGGAGGGAAGTAAAGACGTTGGATGCCGGTTCATGCAGTCATGAGTCGTTAGGTAGGGTCCAGGTGGTAGAGTCGCCTCCTGGCGTCAGTGATTGTCTCCATGTGAGGAAATAGGCCGACGGAAAATAAATAAGTTAAAATAAACTAGTTGGAAGTATTTCATTTCCACCGAGTGTTAAATATGTTAAATTTTATAGAAATATGAAAAGTATAATTTTATAAATTTGCCTCACTGAATACAAATATCGGCTCAGAATTACCTGAGCACATCTGGTTTTTCAGAAAAATTAGATCTTAAATCACAAAACCAAGTGTTTCCGTTGAAATATGATTTATTTGTTTAACAATAAGAAGATAGGCTCCACCCTTTTGTATGATAGAATTGGAAAATCGAATGGACCCCACTGAATCCATTTGTGAACAAATGTTTTTCCTAACTCGTAAGATTGGTGAACAAAATGAATTTTTATTCGCAAAAACACAAAATTTCATGAAAATTAAGATTTCTTGTATTAAAAACATGATTTTTTACTCCGCAATAAAAATCGCAAAAACGTTGAAAATTGCCAAATCAACCGTGAATGCTGAGCTGAAATGTTTCAGAGATCGAAAGAGCGTGGATCGAATGCCTCAAGGTATGCGTCGTAGTGGAACATATGACCGCAAGCTGAACGAGAAGGTGTTGCTGCTTGCAGTTTGCTAAGTTTGCTTTTATTAACAAATTTATCAAAAAAAAAAAAAAACGAATGATTCGGCAAGGGATATGCAGCTGCGGAGCAAAAACCAAAATGTTCGTGACGAATAAGATGATGGGCTCGAAGCTGTACAATTAATAATGCCTCAAAAACCGCGTAATACCTTTCATTAAAGCCCATAAAGATCCCGTGAAGTTTTGGCCAGATTTGGCGAATTGCCACTATAGCCGAGAAGTCATCCAGTGGTACCGCGATAATAACGTAGATTACATTAATAAAACATAAATTCACCCAACTGCCCACAGTTCCGGCTCATCGAGAGATTTTGGGTAATAATGAAGCGGAAGCTTAAGAAAAGTGGAAAAACGGCTCGGGACGCGACTCAGATGACCAAAATGTGGAACAAATGTGCCAAGTAAGTTGACTCCGGAGATGTGCAGCGTTTGATGGGAAGAATAAGAAAGTATAAATAAAGTGCAAATTATCATTGGAAACGAAGATAAAGGATTAGTATTGATATTTTTTCCTCAAAGAAGAGTGAATAACCTTTGTTTTGATGTATTTAACTTATTTGTACGTCAATTCGTTACCGAGATACAGATGATTTTATTATTCCGGATTCTAAATGGACATAGCTTTAAACACATATACTGTCTGCTTTATAAAAAAAAGTAAGTTTGAAGACTATGGTTGTATTCACCAATGAATCTAAAGTGTCGCAATAATTGTTGACTTTCCTAAGAAATGTTTACCATACAGGATAATTATCCTTTACCATACTATGCCTCGATAAATTGAAGTTTTGATAATTCAGTTTAAACAAGCTTCTGTTGCACATAGCATACACGCATATGACTCATGTGTTGATGAGTGCGATGTGTAGAGTCCAGGTGGTGAAGTCGTTTTTCTGGAGCCGGCGATTGTCCATGAGGTACCATGTAGTAACACACCGATTGCCTGTCAATCTGCTAAATTTGCAAGATGTCTGCATTGAATTATCTCAAATTATAATAATACGTCCTCTATATCACAAAACATTGAGATTGGTTGAGCGGATTGGAGATAATGAAATCATTGTGTAGTCTTCCCAAGTCTCCTACGGTTGGTATCAAACCGATGAGCTTGGAAATCAATAGAAGCATAAGGTTAACAGAAGGCACGACATTCTTCTAGGAACTCTTATTTTATCAAATACTTTAATCGTTATTCAACACAGCTCGAAAAAGTAGTGTGAATTTCTGTTCAATATCGTGCACATAAATAGAGCGTCACAAAACATACACATTATTATTTTGAATCATGTAAAGTTCTGGGAATTCTTTGCGGATCATGTTGTATTTAAAAGCTCGTCTTTATTACAACAATTTCATGCATGTTGCTGCTTCCCGTTGAAAGAATTACGATTTGATATGCTGTGATAGTCACATCATAATGAAAATTCAGTTATTTTTCTGTGAATGTATAGATTGCTCTTAAGGACGTTCAACTTGCTCGATACAGAGATTTCAGTTATAAAATAGTTTGTATAATGCAGTTATACAAATTTAAAGTTTGCATCAAACAATTAGTCTGCGTTGGGCATCGGCTGTAAACGGTTGTGTTGATGCTTATTTACGCAATATATAGTGTTCGTTCTCTATTGCTTAGGTTGCCTATTGTTCGGGAGTGTGAGTGATTGAGCGAGCACAAAGGAAAAAAGATAAAGCTGCTTGCCGGTGAGGGGAATCAGGATCGCCAGGTGTGGTGAGCTGGTGCTGGGGATCATCATTATTTCTGATCCATATTACTTCGACATACTCGCTGAGCCAGCATATGTTGGAAAAAATAATCCACTATGTTACCAACGAATGGGAACAATAGTTTGACACAGTGCAGAGTGTTCAAGCGACTAGGTAAGGTTAAGGTTAGTTATATTTTGTTGTTTAAGCTAGTTTTGTTAATAATAGATATTAAACATTCTTCTGGCACAATTTGAACATGTATTCAGAAAGAACAAATTCAATGTAAATAGATTAGAGTTTACATAAATGTAGATTGTAAATTTTCACCCAGCCTTTTGAAAATTGATTGTAAATTTATGCATGCAGAATGTATATATTCTGTAAATAAAAACAAAAGATCGGACCAAATATTGAATACCATAAAAAGGTTATTTACTAATCCACTAACCCCTCAGTGACGACTCGCATCTTGGCAGGTGTCTCTTGACAAGTGGCTTGTCAAAGTTGGCATTCGTGATTCCCGGAAAAGGTGAGCAGGAGAGAGAAAAGAGAGAAAGTGGGAGAGAGAGTTTAAAGAAGGAGAGGAGAGATGTGGAGCAGTTGGTTGTCAAGCAAAAAGGAAAGAAGGTGAATCCAGGAGAAGGTTTTGGATCGCGAAAGTGGATAGACGTAGAAAAAGTACAGAAGTAGAAAAAGTAGAAAGGAAGCGTTCCAGTGGGAAACCGGGAAGTGACTTTTTGGAAGCGGTTTCGACAGAATCGGATACTTGGTGAGTCCCTTGCTGGTGGTTGGCCAGTTGACTATAAATCCAAGCCACACGTCACGGGTTAGCTGCAGCCATCGTCTTGGCGGTGTGGTGGTTTCGCCCCCGCTTACTAGGGACCAACATCCTATTGGCTACGGCCCCGTCGGCAAGCACATGGAACGTCGGGTGTACTACGGCGAAATAAGAGCGGCTAAACGATTGTACGGCAAGTTTTTAAGCCCGGGAATACGTAGATATGTAGCCGGTCACTTGGGCAGTTTTATCTACGTAGCTGAGAACCATCAGTTCGGAAGACCGATTTTCCCAGACAATCCATGAAGTGATGCGCCGACTCTGAGCCAAGAGTAAACCCTGGCCTAACCACTGATTACAACTGTGCCATTTTGTGAGTGGCTCCAGAGAATTCGCATTGTTGGTATTAATCGGTCCATATTGGCTCTCAACCGTACATACAAGTTATTTTTTTTCCTAATGAAACTCTACCATCACACTTTTTCAGTGGCCTCAACAGCATCCTTGAATCGGTTCAAATCGGAAATCGGTACTAATATTGGAATATATCAGCAGACAGTTTACCGTCCAAGAAAACGAACCCTGCTGACACCCAATTCTGATATCTAACACCCCAGTAAAGTCTCTCGGAAGTGCAGAGGACTCCTCGGCTTTTGATAAAACGAGTATCGGGTGGGTCCGGCACCGGTACTGCTTTAGTTTGGGATCACCAGTTAATACACATTGAGGATGTATGTTAGTCCCTAGCATCATCTGTTGGTTTTTTGTGTAAGTACAGCTGATCTAGCAATAATAGAGTAGCAATAAGTTCCAGGATTCCGAGCTCTTCATGTGTCACGCCTCGCTGCCAAGTTTGTCAACTTATTTTGCTGAAAAAACGTTAAAACATTCCATATTCCAATTAAGAATTTATTTGCCTTGAAACCAGTTTGTTATCTTTCTCTTTTTGTTTCTGTAACAATGGCATATATCACAAACAGTACGTTGGTAGCTTGGGATGACTTATACTCGAGATGGAGCTTGGAATATGGATGTCCCAGATGGTGTAGTCAGTCAGACGTTGTTTGAGTCGCACCTCCAGACCTCATGGACAGAAGCTCGGGTTGGCGAAGCATTTGTAGTATACCTACATTTTTCCTATGAAATTTACTCAGCACTTTGTCAATGTGGAATCGATCGCTATTATCGTATCCTACTGAACATTCAGTAACACGATACCAGCAGCGCAAGTTTATTTGATAACACAGTATTTTGACAATGTGGGAACGACCGCCTCCATCGCGAAAACCTTATCTGATTCTGAAAGCAACAAACTTTTATAGTTTTATTACTCATTCTATAATGATTTTTATTTTGCGATTCAATAAAAATCTAACCTACTAATAATCGGATTGGTATTTAACTAAACTTGTCCAAGAGAACAACCAAATCTTAAAACAGAAGAAGTTGTTTCCACTCACAAGCTCGCTGAACTAAATTCACTCTTAAATGCCAAACCTAAAGTCAACAACAAAGTTTCATTATTATGTTAATACCATGTACGTATCCACTGAAAACTTTCCAGAATCACTTAGTCTCTCTAGAGTGTACTTTCGACCTCGTAAACCCAGTAAGGCTGATGCTGACAATATTGTTCGCCTTGCATCAGAGACAAGATGCTACAAGACAAAGGATTAGTTGTACCCTTTCGACACGTGCTTCTTACTTGGATTGAAGCTTGGAATAGTTTTGGGATAGCACCGAATGGATGATGGTCTCTCTATAAAGTGTAACTTTCTCTCACTGCTCGTAAAGTGTTAGTGAATGGTTCTTGTTTTCACAGCTGCAAGGTTAAAAAGTTCCATTCGAGTCTTAAAAGCGCCAACTTGCCCCCAATCCAACATACGTTTAAGGGATTTCTTATGTTAAATTTCTCGATTTCCTTCCCCATACTATGATTACCATCCAAAACAAAAATCCTCACTTCAATCCCAGTAATTAAAAGGTGTGCAATAAATTCGGACATTTCATTTCTTACTCCGTACTTTCCAACAAGAGAAACTTGTATCCCCAATTGCTTCCACCCCTCGACCAGGAAGGAAAGTCCTCCGCCTCCACCTCCAGATCAAATCCGAGAAAAAACACGAAAGATTAAACCTTACACCAGAGGATTAAACATTCGCAAAGAACGGTGTACGTTGTACCTACCGAAATGCCAAAAGAAAAGGAACCACATTTCACCAGACTAGTCTGAACACATTCAATGGCTTTGACTTACTTTCAAACGGAACCTCCCGATTTTTAAGAGGGGAATCCAGCCCCGATCAGACATACAAACAAGTGAAAATACCAACTTCCCTCCGTCCCTGGAAACCCATTGAAGACATCGTTCGTAGCGCCTATTTACAGAAGGCGAGTCACATCTATCCAGCCGAAGCTTTTCTTTAAATCCCGCACCGCGATATCGTCGTCTGTTACAGTCTCGCTATGCCTTTTTTTTATTCAAGTAATCCTCGATTCAGTGCCAGGGGGAGACTTGGGGCGTGAAATGGAAGTAACGCATGTGTTGGCTGGCGAAGCAAAATGGCCAAAGCAGTGGAAATATTGGAGAAAATATTACCGAACCTTTAATGGCACGAAAAGACAATTACCATAAATGCCACTTGCTGCCCCAGTGGGGGAGGGTTCCTGTTGGAAAATGTGATTCGAGACGGTCACTTCATCGGGAAATTCGGTCGAAGGTAATTTTTACAAAACTGTGAGTTCACTGCATGTGCTCAAAAGTATCACTAACTTTTTCATTTCTGTAACCGAAACCAAATGCTTCAGAAAAAAAAGAATCCACAGAAGGCAAATTGATTGCTGCTGCACTCGTTCTGCATTCATAATTAATATTGATGGTTTGAATTCCCTTGTTTCCTAACTCCCCCGTCAAAATATATGCCCTCCCTTAAAAATTGATTTTAATCTACCGAAATGGACCACGTTACTCATTCCAGCGGCGAAACGACACGGACCAGTCAGCTTCCGACAACCAACATGTTACCGCGACTTCCGTTCCACATCCTTTGGCGCTTTTCAAGGCCATGCAGTCAATTTACAAGCTCGGAAAGCCGTGAAAACCTTCATCTATCATCTATATTCGGTCATGCCCGAAACCACGTGCAATTCGTTCGCGAATTCTCTATATTCCCGAGAGGGGAGGGCGAGAACCTGTGCGAGCAAAAAACGAACCTTGCACATTTTTGTCGTCACCACCGAAAGCATGTCGATAAATTAATATTTCCAACCCTCTGTGACATTTCGCAACTGTTTTCCTCCGGGCGACCACACTTCCGTTGTGTGGTTTGAAATAATAAATGTCAACCATTTGGAACAGTGTGGAGTTATGCAATTGTCAATTCGCTTTCGCTTTAAATGTTGTTGTTATTCGACCAAGGACACACATTTGCAAGTGGCTTTCATCCATGGACCACTAATTCTGTTGTTGAAACTAAGCCAAACAAGCCACTCTGCAGGCGCCACAGAGCAACTCTAATTTTCCACGCTCTCGACCTCCGATGAACCTCGACCGTCTTTATTACAGTGCAAATCAAATCTCACTCGAAGGCAAGCTAATAAAGTCAGCTGCCATCGTACCCAACTGCTAAGACAAACAACTAAATTTTCCCAACCCTGAACACGAGCAGACGACGGCAGACGGTTCCGAACCCGCTGTAGCAAATCAAAAAAGAAAATCTATTGAATATTCAAATGTAAGAGCACGACTGGAAAACGCAGAGTCTTTGATTGGCTTTGCCGGATGGAAAACAATGTGGGACTGTGTGCTCGACAAAGCCACAAAGTGCCCGAGGATATTTATCCTCATCTGGGTGCAGGGATTTCAAGATCAAGGAACTGCATGACCCTATTTGGGGAATGGGGGAGGGTTGTGGATAAGGTGTAATATGTTGAGTTGTTCCGTTCATGCAAAATTTATGAGGGTAAGGAAAAATATATTTCGGTGGTTTTCAGCAATGGCATTATGATTGCTAAGAAAAGACTTGCCGAGAGATGCCATAACTTTCCCAGTCAAATCATGATTGATCTTAACAAAACAGCTTACCCTTTGCATGTATCTATTATCAAATTTCATCACGGAAAAAATACAGTAGAAAATCACCCATTAGGTATTTCCTTTTAAATATGTGGGTAGAAGTAGTTTAGAGTGTTTTTTTGTTGTTGAATTTTTGTCGCTGTAAGTTTTTCGCAAATTGTAAAAAATGGCGTCACTCGAAAAGCAACCCGGAATATCCTCAACTCTCTCATCGGGACAATGGAAAACATCTTCGAATAGTGTAGAGGGCGAACACGAAATTATTGCGACACATTCAACAGGGTATAACTTTTTCACCATTGGGTAAAAATCAACCAAATTTTGCACACTTTCTCATTGATGTGTATTGTTTACATGCTGTCAAACTCAAAGTCGTGTTTTTCGATTCAACGAAAATGGAGGTGAACCAACGCGAGTCGAGAGAACAAATTCTTTCCAAACACCTGGAATTTCCTGACCTGTCGCACCGGCAGTTGGGAAAAATATTGAACATTCACCCTTCAACCGTCTCCAGAGTGTTGAAGCGGTTCCAGGAGCGGTTGACGTTGGGCCACGGCAAAAGAGCTGGAAGAAAATCGGGACCGGAGAACAAAAAGACGGAGGGAAAGGTGAAGCGGATGATTAAAGCAAATCCCAACGTCTCAAGCCGTGATTTGGCTAAAAAGATCGGCATGTCGCAGAGCTACGTCCAAAATGCAAAGAAGAGAGCTGGAATACATACATACAAGGTACAGAACTTCCCAAACCGCGATGAGCGGCAACAATCGACGGCTAAAACTCGGCACGGAAGCTCTACGAGAAGTTGCTGACAAAATATGGCTGCTGTGTGATGGACGACGAAACGTATATAAAAGCCAATTTTAAGCAAATTCCGGGGTTGGAGTTTTTCACCGGCAAGAGCAAGTTCTATGTGGACGACAAATTTAAGAAGAAGAAAATGTCGAAGTTCGCCTCCAAATATCTCATTTGGCAGGCCATCTGCTCTTGCGGACTGAGGAGTGAGCCTTTCGTGACAAAGGGCACAGTAAATGGCGAGATCTACAAATATGAGTGCCTCGAGAAGCGCCTTTTGCCGTTCTTGCAGCAGCACGAGAAAGCTCCGCTATTTTGGTCAGATTTGGCATCATGCCACTATTCTTAAAGTGTTCTGGAGTGGTATGAGGCCAATTCTGTCCATTTTGTTCCAAAGGACATGAATCCGCCAAACTGTCCGGAGCTGCGCCCGGTGGAGCAGTACTGGGCAATGATGAAGCGGGAACTTCGGAAGAGCAAGAAGACAGTCAAAGACGAGAAGGACATGTTAAGAAAATGGAAATAAAAACTGAGAAACTGGTACCGGATGCCACTGTAAAGACTTTGATGGAGGGCATCAAGCGAAAATGCGTTCAATTTTACACTCAAGGCTCCATCGATTAACTTTTCTTTTGATTTTTGAAGTAAATATATGTATAAAACTACCCTAAAATTTTGGTTTGATTCTAAACATTATAAGAAAATTGGCATTACATTTTCGGTGTCGCAATAATTTCGTGTTCGCCCTTAGTAAACGGTGAGTCACGTGATGAAACTCTGAGTATCGAACGGAAGGAGAAACGTGGTGCGAATGGAAGGCCTATTACTGATCAGGATCACAAGCGTGTCGTGAATGCGTTTAAGCGGAATCTCAATGCTTCGGCCAGGGATGTGGCAAAAAAGTTGAATCTGTCCAAATCTTTCGTTCAGAATGCCAAGGACCGGGAGAGGCTGCATACATACGTCAATTGCAGAAGGGTCCAAATCGTGATGGCAAAATACGGTGTGAACGTCACGGGCCCAGAAATTGTACACCAATTTGCCAACGAAGTCTCATTGTCTCATCATGGATGATGAGACTTACACCGTGTCCAATATATTCTCACACAAAATAAAACTCTATTGAATAATATTGAATTGGTTCATATTAGATGCCCTGTGGTAATTTACCTTTGCCAGCATGTATGACCATACGAAATAATCCAAGGGATCTGGTGAACTGGGAGGCCTTTTTCGCCCTGAACGAGATTTGCAATATGCGATGGCGCTCCGTGCTGCTGAAAAACATAGTGATCATATTCAAACACCTCTTGTACATATGGCTTGTCAACTTTCTCCAAAACTGCCGTTTTATAATATACGGCATTCACTTTAACGCCTTTTTCGATGAAAACCAGTGGTAATTTGCCTGGCTTGCAAATTCCTCCCCAAACCATCACTGACGCAGCACTTTGGAACCGCGGAATATTCCTATTACTCTCTGGAACAGTTCTCGAAGAGAGAGAGAGAGAGAGCCCACAATCTGTCGTTCTGGACATTGTGGGATTGTTGCAAGACGAATAACTTTTTGTCGGAAAAGATAAATTCTTTCCCACCGTGCCGCGACAGAAGCAGACTTGCTCTTTCGAGTCGTTTCTGCTTGAAAGGTTCCGAAACTCCGTGAACCTTACGTTTCTTCAAGGCTTGGAATCCGAAGTCACTTTGAAGTATATTGTGCATTGACGATCTCGAAACATTCAGATTTGCGGCCATTTTACGTACAGAGCGCTGAGATTTTCGTCTAATCCGTTCCCTGACCACATTAACAACTCGTGCAGTCAGCACCGTACGAGTACGACCGGATCTCTTCCGGTCATCAAACTTGCAGGTGTCACGGTACTTTCGGATGGTTCGGTACACAAGATCCCGCTTTACTCCGAGGTTTTTCAAATTTCTGAAAATAGTGCCCGGGCGCTAACCTTTCAAAAACTTTTTTATCACCACAGCACGAAACTCCTTCATCGCTGGTAAAAGATAAACACCAAATGAAAACAATCGGACATAACCTAAAAGCGTTTGTATAAACATAGTGCAAAACTACACCAACACATACGTGAAGCATGTTGAGTACACAGGTAAAAAGAAACACTGAATTTTCTGCGTTATCTAATGCACATTAAGGGAATGCTAGATTTGGCAGAAAATAATGGGATATTTCATGTAAATTCAAGCCAAATTACGCCTGAATCGAGCCTGTTGTATGAAAGATTGCAAACAATACCGTTGTTTACGCTCATTTGGCTTGGAATTACACGAGGAGAAATTTTACGCGCTTCTTAAATTAATTATTTTTTCTGTGTAGTTGCACGACACCAATGCAAGGAAAAAGTGTATGTGAGTATATTGGACACGGTGTATGTCAAGGCGGACTTTCAGCAACTTTCGGGGCTACTGTTCTTCACCGCCCAGGACAAGTTTGATGTTCCGGAGGAAGCAAGGAAGCAGAAACTTTCAAAGTTTTCCAAGAAATACATGATTTACCAGCGCGATCTACCTCAAGGAGTGTGTACAGAAGCAAGCGTCTACTTCCTCTGTTTAAGCAACACGAGGGCCCTACGACTTTTTCGTCGAATTTAGCTTCGTGCTTCTATTCAAACTTATACTAGGGCTGGGCTACTGGGCTATTATGAAGCATACCAAGGAGGTCTATTCTGAGGAAGGCAGGCCGAAAAAGTGAGCTTCAGTACAGAAAAAGCTGCAGACAGATATTGTACAGAGCATAATGAGTGGAGTTAAGGGTAAGGTGCGGGCGTACGCATATGGTATTGAAGTTGAATGAAATAAATAAGCCAAAAATTTAGTAATGGATTAAATGTTATTGTTTGATAGTTTGAAAAGGATCGGTCAACCAGTTTATTTACTACAGCATTTTTTCCGTGATGCAATTTGATGTGAGACACCCTTAAGAACACGAATATTTCTACATTTTGTATTAAGTTTTACATTTTTCGTTACTATAAATGAAAATTGGGGATCCCATCTAGAGTCACCCAGTATTATTCTGCCTAAGACCAATTGGTCAATAATGACATGCTGAATGTCTTGTAGGTTAAGACGTCTTCGGTGAGGTGATGGGGAGCGTACTATCGTGCCCAAGTAATCTGAGGTCTTAGCAATCTCGAATGAACTTGAAACGTGTAACGGGTGGCAACTAAAATTTTGGAATTTCTATCTCGAGCACTTGACACTGAAGAAGTCTGTTAGTCGCAGACGAAATAGGCCTACCTGTCAAAAAATAGACTTTCTCTAGTGAAATTTAAATGAATTTGCTCGCGTTTACTAGTGATAATTTGAAAAAAGTGTTTCCATGTTCTATCTATTATTTTTTTAAAAGGAATCAAATGAAGTGTTACTTTTACATTCTCTTTGTTTCCCAATTATATCTCAAGTAATCAAACATACATGAAAAAAAAAACTGATTTATTGATATTAAAGATGCATTGTCCATTGTTGAAAAAAAAGTTAACATTCGAAAACGGCCCGTTATCGGCTGTTCGGTGAAGCATGCTTTTGATGTCGGAATAGGTGCGTTGTACGGTAATCAACTGCTTGAAATGTGTTGCTCTCCAGTTACTTTTGTACATCAAGGAGTTCTTGGCGGTGATGCTGCAGTGAATTCTAGAAAACATGGTGAGATCCAGGATTCAAGATTCGTTCATTTTTAGGTCACCATAAAATACATGGTGAGGAGGCCAGTTAAAGATTATGAAGCCAAAAAAAAAAACATTGTTATTTATGTTTTGTGCTGTTAAGCAAATAAAAATAATAAAGTAATTGTCTGAATGTAAAACTCTCTGCCTCCACTTTCACTTGTGTTTGAGTGATGTCATTTTTACTCATAGTAGTCTCTTGGTTGATGTCCTTCTGTAAATATTTTTTAAATTTCTGTTTACTCCGAAAAAGTTTATACATTAATTTACTTTTTTGTCTTTTGATTTATTTATACATTTATTTATTTATTTTTTTATTTTTTTCATTTATTTTTTTATTCATTTACTTCTTTACTAAAGTTTTTTTTAAATTTACAATCATAATTTTTTCATATTTCGTTAGGCTCTTGTAAATTTCGCGGAAACAAGTGAGTTGATGAAGTTTGCAGAAGCAGATAATTTTTTTATCTCCATGCGAAGCGCTAGGAGTGGACAGTAATTTATTGCTAGAACGAATAGACATGAAGAGAAAGTGTATTGATAGTTCCGTATAGGGCAACGGCAGGCTTTGAAATTGAAAGATACAAGTTTGAAAATGAGTGGAGGGCATTTGAGCGGTAGTATCCGATCAGGCGCATAGTGAGTTGCTAAGATGTTCAATTTGTACATGCAGCCAATGAATGCCAATGAATGTATTGATGATGAGCATGATAATGGGGAGATGTAATTGTGCTGAGTAATCCACCCATTAGGCTCAGTGACTTTGAACGCACGCACACTACAGCGCCATTTAAAACAAAGGAGTGCAAGTAAGAAGGAGAATATTTTGGAGAAAAACAAACCATCATTCCTCTTCATGTGCTTGAAAGGGAAAGGTGATTAAACGTCAAAAAGCCTGATATAAAAGGGAGTCGCAAGCTTACACGGAGAGACAATTTAACTCAATTTGAGACGCTTCTTTACTCAATCACATGGGAATTGCGACTCAGTTTCGTAAAAAGTGGAGTTACTCAATCTACGAGTGACTCCACTTTTTAGGAAACTGAGTCGCAGTTCCCATGCGACTGAGTCAAGCTGATACTCACATTTACTTCAATTTGCGGCCGTGTACATTGTGCAAAGTCCGTAAGAGTAATAAGAGACTGTCGGTCCGCGAGTTAGTCGGTCACCATACTGACCACGATTGTTCCCAATTTCCAAAGCAGTTCGAAAAATCCGAAGTTAAAATACCGAACGAAAAAACCCAAAAAGTCAAAAGGGTCATCGAAAACCACCACTAACGGTTAGAAAAGTGCACCATTGACAATAACGTAAAGGGCTATTCATAAACCACGTAGACTTTTCTGGGGGAGGGCCGGGTTTGACAAAATTCTACGCTCCATACAAAATTTTAAAAAAATGTATAAAGAAAAGTCTACGTGGGGGGAGGGGAGTGGGAATTGAGATTTTCAAAAATGAGTCTACGTGGTTTATGAACAGGCCCTGGTTTATGAACAGGCCCTAAGTTCTAACCGCGCTAGTTTTCAATGATTATTAACGTATGCGCTAGAATCGAGTGAGCCAGTGGTGAACAATTGTGCAAGACTAGAGTGCAGTGGCTGACCAGACAATAGAACGTAATGAACAGTGGTATTCCGTGAAATCTGTGGTTGTCTAACCATTTTGTTGTGCATGCTGGCTCGAATGGCCACTCAGTGAAAACGCGCGCAATTTACGCCTCCGTTACACTTGGCCCTAACGACACAATCTGACGTTCACGATGCAATTTGTCAGAATATGTGAAGCCTTTACACCAATTCCATGGATACTAGCCTTAATGCAGATCTAATAGAAGTTGTTGTTCCGCCAACTGGTTTGTATGCTGACACAGTACCAAAGTCGAATCGTTTTAGCACGGATTGCTACAAGCGTTGGAGTATAGAAACTTATGATCTTCGGTAGCAGAAGCAAACGGAATCAGAGCTTCAGAATGTTTAAGACCAGATGGGGAATTAGGCGGGACGTAAATTTAGCGAACCATATCAAGCAACGGGATCGTAAAAGTTGAACTAACGGTTTGTATTGGAGAAACAATTCGTCGAGGACTAACTCAATTTTGTATAGCCCATAAAGCTATTGTTACAATTGTAGATCTTCAGTTTTGAAGGACAGTGTGAATGATCTGAAACTAACAAGGTTATCCTATGATGTCTATGGACGTTTCAGAATATTCATTGAAAATGTTTGAATATTTATCGTAGCTTTGTATAGCCCAAGAGACTACAGTTACTACGGTATATCTTAATTTCTGAACTCAATGTCAGTTTTTATAACCCTGAACCTCCCGAGATAATCTGATAGTGACTGGTGAGCTTCACTGAATGTGTTTGAATGCATATCGTCACCTTTTATATTTTCAAACCCTCTAGGATTCACCTTTTATAGATTATAAAGCAAACTTTATGACCATAGATCCTCAATTCTGACCTCAAGGGCAGTTTTGATGACCTTCTACATCCCAACATATTTCATTATATCGGTTGACCTCCCAAAAGACTCACTTAATTTGGTCAAATACATATTATTACTTTGTTAAGACCAAACTACAGCTCTAGATTTAAAGTTTTGAATTCCAGGAAAGTTTGGATAACCTAGAATATCCGAAGATTATCTCGTAATGGCTATTGTTCTTCCGAAATATTCAATTAATATGTTTCAATACATATCGTAGCTTTGTATGGCCCTGAAAGCATTTGTTCTAATTGTAAGTGCTATGTTCTGATCTCGAGGATAGTTTTGATGACCAAGAATTGCATTATAATGTTTTTTTTTGTCTTTAGGAATGTTGATTGAATATGATGGAATATTTACTGATACTTTGTATATTTAGTCAATATACAGTTAAAACTGTAAATCTTAAGTTCTGAACGCCAAGACAGTTTGGATGACCTAGACCCCCCTGGATTATCTTCTTGTGTATTTTTATGTTCGACAATATTTACTGAATATACTTGAATACGTGACGTAACTTTGTATAACCCAAAAAGCTACTGTTACTACCGTTGATTCCAAGTTCTGTAATCCAGGAGGGTTTTGATTACCAAGAGGATCTCGAAGTTATAAAATATTGACTAATGATCTTCCAAAAGATTCATTGAATATATTTGAATACATATGATCACCATATATAGCTCAAAAAACTACTGTTACAACTTTAGATCTTATATTTTGAGTTTAAGGAAAGTTTGGAGTGCCTAGAATATCCAAAGATTGTCGCATTATGTATGTTGGCCTTCCACACTATTCGATCAATATTGTTAAATACATATTGTCCCTTTGCACGCTCCAAACATCGAACGGGTATTTGTAATCGTCATTAGCGCGTGTGTATTTGCTGTGTTTTTTTTTCAGAGCAGCCCTTTTAACTCGTTTCAAATGATCATTAGAATTTATCAACGCCGTACAGCAAAATACCACACACTACACAGAAAAAATATCGAATTTTAACTGATGTCGTTATTTAATTGCAAGACAAAGTAAGCGTAAACAACGTTATTGCAGACAATCTCTTATACAGCATACAACATTGTTTGCAATCTTCCATACAATAGACCTTATTCCAACGATATCTGGCTAAAGTTTACATTAAAAATCCCATTAATTAATGCCATCTCCAGCATTCCCTTTAAGTTCATTAGATAACACAGAAAATTAAATGTTTTTTTAAAACTGTGTAGTCTAAACAGCGCATCTCTCTTTGCAAGCATCGTATTCCAACCCACGCCGGCGAAAAAAGTTGGTCATTTCTTCGAAGTTGGCATGGGTGAAGTCATAATAAACGTTTTTTATGTTGCCATGGTAGCTGTACTCAGCACTAAACTCCAGTGTCAATAGAAGAGGAGAATGATTTCTACCACTTTTGACAAGCGGTGTTAGAGCTTGAAGAACAGAACATAGGTATTGGACCCAATCCTTCGCTAATAACACATAGATCTAGCAAACGGTTATTCGCGTTCGGAATGCCATTAACTTGCCCAAGTTTTTCGGTAGAATTAGCATTATACACACTTAGAATTTTATGCCGAGTTTCGGCTTTCTGAAACCGAGATCCGCACAGCTGACCTCTCGGTTTCGATCTCGGCTTTTATATGTTAACCGATAATCTCGGTTTGGATCAAACTGAAAACTCATTTAGAAATCTCGGCATGAGCAAACTGATGTACCGGTTAAAATTCAAAACAAACAAAAATTAGGGTTACCGAGATTTTGGTTAAATTGTGTTTAAATTCTCGAAATTTTCACACTTAAAAATTATTCACGGGCTCGGTTAAACATTTAGCTGAATTCACTCGGCATTTTTGTATTTAACTGATAACTCGGCAAAACTGAACGATGCCGAGTCTCAGCATCACTTCAAACTGAAATATCGGGTAACATCATTATTAAACCGATTCTCGGCATCACTAGGGAGCCGAGCACAAACGTTAACCGAAATTAAACCGACTCAGTTGCCCATCATGCTGAAATATCGGTTTAGCAGTGGTGTAAGCCGAGGTTCAGCTTTTCTCTTTATCTGTCAACCGCCATGCGCCATATTGTTTTCATTCGCAAGTGCCTTGAGAAAAAATAAAGTCATATCAATAATATTCCGGTCCCGATCAAGCATATTTGTGCATTGACTTTATATAATACTTTTTGAGATTGTTTCACGCATAATACAATAGATCGAAGAATAATGGAAGCTTCAATTAAACAGAATTGATGATCAAATTAGAGCATGAAATAGGGTTGAATCAACCATATTATGCTAACATCAACAATATTCATTGTTGATGATTTGACAGCTCTCTGATTCTCATGATAAAATCAATAATGTTTATGTTTAATTTGACCTAATTTTGAGGGTTGAACTAATGGTATCGGATGGTTGGTTTAAGCATACACAGAGATTCGTTCAAATGATGTTATGGTTGGTTCCAAAAATCAAAAAAATCGTTAAATTTACGATAAAAGTTCCTATAATGGTGGTATTTTAGTGCAATATGTTCTAATTGGAACATTTTGCACTAAAATACCACCATTATAGGAACGTTTACTCAATTAGCACATATTCTTTGGATATTACGAAATTAAACAACTGTCCACGCCTAGGGTCGCATGTTGATAAGAATGATATTTCCAATTTTCAAACATTTTAATTAATTACGTGCTTCGTGCAATACAATCGAACATGATTACTTTAAATGTAATCTTCTTCACGCTCGATCGTCTTCGACTTCTTCACGCTCGATTAATTGTAGCGCATCAATGTCGTACCCGTTAGCTGAAATCAAAATTCATTAAAACTACTTTAAAGAATAGTTACAATTTGCTTACATACCTACAAACTCTTCGATGCCCGCCGCGGATAATCCAAACGATTTCAATAATTCTTCCACTTCTTCGTCAACATAAAACTCTTCAACCAGGTCGTCGTCTAAGTCAACCGAGTTATCTGCCGCCGCCATGATATTTTTTTCTTCGCTTTGTCGTTGAGTGCGGATGGCAGCCACGAGGCTCAGTAGAGCTGCTATATGCCCTATTTAACCTTCCAGTATGAGTGATTCAACGATAAACACGGATTCAAATAATGACATGTATGCTTGATTTAAGCATTTAATGGTTGATGTTCAATAACGTTGATTCAAATGAAATATATGCTTGATGTAAACATCAAATCATTTTCAAACAACCATTTAAATTGACTATGTCAAGAATATCTTCGAAGCTTGGGATAACTATGGCAAAAGTTATATCAATCATGCATCATTTCTGTCCGTGTGAGTAAGTCATATGTTGTTTCGTGGAGCGTATGAAAAATATAGCATTTATTGGCATCCATCAATATATGGTAAAACCTCTCAATAATTCTCACGCTGATTCACCGGGCTAATGGCTGCTTCTCTCCATGCGCCTCGTTGCGGCCACGCTCTCCAAGTCTTGGCTTACCTGATGCATCCATCTAGCTCGATGTAATCCACGCCTTCATGTTTTACCAGCAAGCGGATTTGACGCGAAACACGATCCAGGCAGGTATTGCCTATAAGCACGAAATATTAATATCTCGAAGAAAATCTTATCCAAAGTTTCGAAAGAATTTAAACGCTGAATTTAACCAAAATCTCGGTAACCCTAATTTTTGTTTGTTTTGAATTTTAGCGGTACACCAGTACGCTCATACTGAGATTTCTAAATGAGTTTTCAGTTTGATCCAAACCGATGATTATCGGTTAACATATAAAAGCCGAGATCGAAACCGAGAGGTCAGCTGTGCGGATCTCGGTTTCAGAAAGCCGAAACTCGGCATAAAATTCTAAGTGTGTTGGATAAGATTTTCTTCGAAGTATTGAATATTTCATGCTTACTAGGCAATACCCTGCCTAGATGGTGTTTTTGCGTCAAATCCGCTGGTCTTGGCAGAACAAGAAGGCGTGAGTACATCGAGCTAGATGGATGCATCAGGTAAGCCAAGACTTGGAGAAAGCGTGGACCGCAACCGAAGGCGCATGGAGAGAAGTCAGCCATTAACCCGGTGAATCGGCGTAGAATTATTGAAGAGGTTTTACCAGTATAATTGATGGAGTGCCAATAAATGTATATTTTTTCACCGCTCCACAAACAACATATGACTTACTCCACACGGACAGAAATGATGCATGATTGATATAACTTTTGCCATAGTTATCCCAAGCTTCGAAGATATTCTTGACATAGTCAATTTAAATGGTTGCTTGAAAATGATTTGATGTTTACATCAAGCATATATTTCATTTGAATCAACGTTATTGAACATCAACCATTAAATGCTTAAATCAAGCATACATGTCATGATTTGAATCCGTGTTTATCGTTGAATCACTCATACTGGAAGGTTAAATAGGGCATATAGCAGCTCTACTGAGCCTCGTGGCTGCCATCCGCACTCAACGACAAAGCGAAGGAAAAAAATATCATGGCGGCGGCAGATAACTCGGTTGACTTGGACGACGACCTGGTTGAAGAGTTTTATGTTGACGAAGAAGTGGAAGAATTATTGAAATCGTTTGGATTATCCGCGGCGGGCATCGAAGAGTTTGTAGGTATGTAAGCAAATTGTAACTATTCTTTAAAGTAGTTTTAATTAATTTTGATTTCAGCTAACGGGTACGACATTGATGCGCTACAATTAATCGAGCGTGAAGAAGTCGAAGAAGATCGAGCGTGAGGAAGATTACATTTAAAGTAATCATGTTTGATTGTATTGCACGAAGCACGTAATTAATTAAAATGTTTGAAAATTGGAAATATCATTCTTATCAACATGCGACCCTAGAAGTGGACAGTTGTTTAATTTCGTAATATCCAAAGAATATGTGCTAATTGAGTAAACGTTCCTATAATGGTGGTATTTTAGTGCAAAATGTTCCAATTAGAACATATTGCACTAAAATACCACCATTATAGGAACTTTTATCGTAAATTTAACGATTTTTTTGATTTTTGGAACCAACCATAACATCATTTGAACGAATCTCTGTGTATGCTTAAACCAACCATCCGATACCATTAGTTCAACCCTCAAAATTAGGTCAAATTAAACATAAACATTATTGATTTTATCATGAGAATCAGAGAGCTGTCAAATCATCAACAATGAATATTGTTGATGTTAGCATAATATGGTTGATTCAACCCTATTTCATGCTCTAATTAGATCATCAATTCTGTTTAATTGAAGCTTCCATTATTCTTCGATCTATTGTATTATGCGTGAAACAATCTCAAAAAAGTATTATATAAAAGTCAATGCACAAATATGCTTGATCGGGACCGGAATATTATTGATATGACTTTATTTTTTTCTCAAGGCACTTGCGAATGAAAACAATATGGCGCATGGCGGTTGACAGATAAAAAGAAAAGCTGAACCTCGGCTTACACCACTGCTAAACCGATATTTCAGCATGATAGGCAACTGAGGTCGGTTTAATTTTGGTTAACGTTTGTGCTCGGCTCCTAGTGATGCCGAGAATCGGTTTAATAATGATGTTACCCGATATTTCAGTTTGAAGTGATGCTGAGACTCGGCATCGTTCGATTTTTTGCCGAGTTATCAGTTAAATACAAAAATGCCGAGTGAATTCAGCTAAATGTTTAACCGAGCCCGTGAATAATTTTTAAGTGTGTATACCATGAAATCGCGCTGAGGTTTTAATAGAGTTTTCTCCCATGACGACGATGTTGTTGCTGTGTCCCATTTGTGACACGATTAGATCAAAAGATAGAGCGTACTTATCGATAAGGCTGCTGTCGCTAACACGATCGAGGACAATATAAACTAAGCAAATAAACTGAGTCCAGGTTTTAGTGGATATCGACACTCAAAGATGTTCAACAGCTGAGTCTTCGAGAGGCTTCAAAAGGCGAGATTTGAATTTTGAACGAATGGCAAGAAGAACTCCACCACCAGATTTCTTGTTGCCACAATTGAAAATCACAAGCAGTTTTGAAAACGGCGGTAATGTATGTGACTTTATATCATTTTAATTACTCATCAATTTGTAAAGTTAATGAATTTGAGAGGTTTAATTTCATAATTCAACCTAATACTTTTCGGATACCTTTATCACATGGGATTTGAGTTAATAAGGGCAATAGTTTCAGGACATGAAACAAAAACCCGAACATGGGAACCTACAAACCGATTCTGAGTAACGGCGATTTACATATTTACTATAACTCTAGTTCGAGTAACGTTTCAGTCGAGCCATGCCGTTACCCGCCACAGCAATATTCGAAAATGATGAAAAACCAGAATGTACACATCATATGGAAACTCAAACAAGCTAAATTTTATAGCAAGTAACGCCGTCTATCCACTTTATGGTACACTGACATAAGTTCAACTAGTCACCGCTAGAGTACTAGCCTGAATTGATTGGAAATGTATTTCAGAAATGTGTTGCATAATTTTAATATAAAGGGTGATACGGTCAAAATTTGGTCAAGGGAAAACGCGTGTAAATCGGTGAAATCGTTTATTTAAAAAATCAAATTAAATTTCTTTTTCAAGTTCAATTAGTATAAAATTCAGGAAAAATATTCAGTTAGGCTTCCGCTTTTCCAAATCCGAATTGCCGGGCCTTACGCTTGACCCCTGCCATCAGATTTTGTACAGCCACCTTGTCCACCTTCTTCGCCGCAGAAAGCCAGTTTGCCTTGAACTGCTGCTCGTCCTTAGCAGTTTTTTGGTCTTCTTTAGGTTCCGCTTGACAATAGCCCAGTATTTCTCAATTGGGCGGAGCTCTGGCGTGTTGGGGAGGGTTCTTGTCCTTGGGAACCACCTGCACGTTGTTGGCGGCGTACCACTCCATGGCCTTTTACCGTAATGGCAAGATGCCAAATCCGGCCAAAACAGTACGGAACAACCGTGTTTCTTCAGGAAAGGCAGCAGACGTTTATTCAAACACTCTTTCACGTACATTTCTTGGTTGACAGTCCCGGAAGCTATGAAAATGCTGCTTTTCAAGCCACAGGTACAGATGGCTTGCCAAACCAGATATTTCTTTGTGAACTTTGACAGTTTCGTGTGCTTGAAAATATCTGCTACCTTTCCCCTTCCTTTTGCCGTTTAAAACTCCTGTCCCGGAAGCTGCTTGTAGTCGGCTTTGACGTAGGTTTCGTCGTCCATTACCACGCAGTCAAACTTCGTCAGCATCGTCGTGTACAGCCTCCGGGATCGCGCTTTGGCCGTCGTATTTTGTTTATCATCGCGATTTGGAGTCACTACCTTCTTGTAAGTCGATAGTCCGGCTCGTTTTTTGCTCTGATGCACGGTTGTAGACGATACACCCAGCTTATTTTGCGGCATCTCGGAGAGATAGGTTAGGTTTCGCTTGAAACTACCGGCAACTCTCTTTGTCGTCTCAGCGGCTTCCGGTTTTCGATTTCCCCCCGATCCAGACTTCCTGGCTGTCGACAAACGTTCCCCAAACACTTTAATTACATTTGTAACGGTTGATTTGGCAACTTTTAGCGATTTTGCCAACTTTGCGTGCGAGTAGCTCGGATTTTCGCGATGCGCGAGCAAAATTTTGATACGCTGCTCTTCTTGCTTGGACGGCATTTTGACAACTGAAGAGTGAATTCCAAAATCAAAATAGGAGCAACATTCTACACACACACACACCTTCAAAATGAGGGGTGTTCAGGTTTTTTAAATGCAAAATTGAAACAAATACGTCAAGTTGATATTGACCAAATTTTGACCGTATCGCCCTTTATTAGTAAGTCGAAAGTCGAAACGAGCTTTGTCAGGAAATGATGTGACACCCTAATTGATTTGAAGAGTCAGTTCTTATTCCAATCCTCGCAGTATTGGAAAGTTGCTAACGGTAGAGTCATGTTATATTCAGTCAGTCTCAAAATTGAACGTGAGAACTTTTCTGTTTATTATTTCTATTGTAGTTCAATTCTATAATTGCTCAAACTTGCGAAGCATGGACTTCAATGATTGAAAAGGATAACTACAAAATTATAACGGAATAAAATTCCGAGAATGCGGCATTTTTGATGTTACATAATTGAGCGTACACCTCTACTATTTTCAAACCAATTCGTTTTATAAACACAATTCTGGGAATTTGAAGTGAATTTTTCTAGCAGTGCATACTGTGAACTACTCTCGGTTGCATTGGCAGCGATCTTAGTTATTTACATCTGGAAGTATATTGTGTTTTGATCAAAATGGTGACTACCAGGAAAGAAGCCGATATTGCCACGCGCACTCAAGTGATCAGAATCTGCCTTCATAGAAAATCGTTGTGGGAAACATTCGAAGAACACATTTCACAGTGCAAAAAATCGTAAACAAGTGGAAATTCAAGGGAACTATGAAAAACCACACACGCCAGGGCCGCAAACGGATCTTGACCGCTGCTGACGAATGAGGAATCGTGCGAATAATAAGATAAGAACCTAATAGTATGTTTAAAACTACTGCTTATATTACGTGATATAGAGTGTCTTGATATCAGCCACTATACATCTTGTTTTCACTGGAAATAATATACATGTCATTTGATATCAAGATACTCTATATCACGTAATATAAGCTGTAGTGTGAACGTACTATAAGACAAGTATTTCGAAATTTTCCAACGTGGTCGCTGACAATATCGGGAGATGTGCTCAACCTATCCGGCGTGTGGCTCACAGACACAATCTGAGGGGAGGGATTGCTCGGAAGAAGTCTCTTCTTTCAGAAGCAACTTTGAAGAAGCGACTGGATTTTGCGAAGGAGTATATTGACAAGCCTTTGGAGTGGTGGAACAAGGTGGTTTTTACGGACGAGACGAAAATTAATTTATTTGCATCCGATGGAAGATAGATGGCTTGTAACGAACCGAACTCGTCGTTGGAGGTCAAGCATGAAAGCCCTACTGTCAAAAACGGAGGAGGCAGCGTCATGGCTGTGGGGTTCAATGGCGGCCAGTGGTGTGGGTGCTATGACGTTAATCGACACTTCTTCTTCTTCTTCTTCTTCTTTTAGCATTTCAAGTTGATTGCTTTCACAATTAGCTTATTGCTTGCTCTCAAACTAAGTGTGTTCTAGATGCACTTCCACAGTTATTAATTGAGAGCTTTCGATGCCAGGTACCATTTTTGCATTAGTATGATTGTGTGGCAAGTACGCTATGCCCAGGGAGTCGAGAAATTTTCTTTAACGAAAAATTTCTAGATCAGACCGGGAATCGAACCCAGCCACCTCCAGCATGGTGATGCTTTGTAGCTGCGCCTTTACTGACTGAGCTAAGGGAAGACCCGACACTACGATGGACAAAATGGGCTATTTGAACATAGTGAAGTGTAATCTGTATTCAGTGCAAAACTTGGAGCTACAACGGGATTATTTTTTTCAGCAGACAATGATCCAAAACAGCAACAGCAACAAGTTCCTAAGCAACTGAGAACCCCTCCGCAGTCTCCGAATTTGAACCCCATTGAGCATTTGTGTTGGAAGGTTAAGCACTGATTGAATAACACTAATAGATCAAAAGCAAGAAACAAAAAGAAGCTAAAACTGGCGATTCAGGAGATTTGGCATAGTATTCTAGCAACGGTGACCAGGATGCCGGTGGAATCGATGCCCCGACGCCTGAAGGCTGTTCTCTATGCCAGAGGTGGTTGTACGAAATACTAAAGAAACGAATTTCAACGATTTCCGACATTGTTTAAACTCATTTTCTATGATAATCATGTACTGCACGCTCAATTATGTAACATGTTTAGCGAATCACAAATGCATTTGTTGCTGTTTTTGTTTCTTGCAAGCATTAAATATAAGAGAAAAAGATTGTTTCTACCATGTGTACAAGTTGTTTGCTTTTATTCACTCATAACCCTGAAAAACTTTGAGATTTTTTAATCAATCACACATGTACGCACAATTTTGAAACTGACTGTAACTGTGAATATCGATAATATTAAACGAATAGTATGAACGCGGACTTTACAAGGTGTTAGTAAACTAACATGGACTTTAATATTTTGCAACAATCGTGATTGGGCCTGTCAGAAAGCTTGGTACATAAAATAATCAGTCGTTTTTCATACACACAAATCAACTTTGCGATGCTGTACACAGAATTTAATTCTAGACCAAAGGAGGCGAAAACAACGAAATTGTTTGCAATCTTTCATGTGCCATACAACAATATTCGCAATCTTTCATACAACATGCTGGATTCAGGCGTTATCTGGTTTAAATTTACATGAAATATCCCATTATTTTCTGCGAAATCTTATGTGCATTAGATAACGCAGAAAATTCTATGTTTCTTTTTATCTGTGTATATTCGTAATTTCTTGATAGATTTTTTTACTGTTTGAAGGACAAATGAAGATAATAATTAACAAAAAAATTAACTTTAAAATAAAACATGTGGACCTTGAGCGAATTATAAAAACTCGCATTCTCGTTCGCTAACTATACTAACTCTTATTTCAATACATTTTTACTTCATAAAATCGACTGCTTCTTCAAGGCTGAGGTTTGAATTGGGTTAATAAATTAGATTCTAACTGTTTTTGATACCAGTTCGCGCGATTCGAAATAACTCATTTTCAAATTAGTGGGCAAGTTTTGGTTATTTCACACCAGAGGATTGCCTGCTAGGCGGCCGCTTGAGTTGTTTGCATCAATTAAATCTTAACTGCTTCCTAAAATTATGAGAATGGTTTACTAGCAGCTGAGTGTTGGATTATTTTTTCACACTGTAAGAAATAGTATCCACTAATTGATAAAAATATCAGCTCATTAGTCCGATCTACTTTCTACACGTTTCTCAAAAAAATCTTATTCAGGTATAATTTTTTCATGAATTTTACAAAATATTTTCCCCTTGGCCCTTTGGCCTTTGGCATAACTTACACTACCAGTGATAAGTACGGACTCGCTTGGAAAAGTATTTCAGCACTCAGTTGAATATTGCATAACCTCGAAAAGTTTAGCCTGAATCACTTGAATTTGAGATGAGTCAATCCTGTATCACTTGAATATTATGGGAATCAGACCTCAATCATTTTAATGCGAAGTAAACAAGACCTGAATCACATGTATGTGATGTGAGTCAGTCCTGAATGACTTGTATATTAAGTTAATCATACCTGAATGACTAGAATACGAAATTAATCTGACCTAATCACTTGAATGAAAAGTTAGTCAGTCCTTAATCACTTGAATTGAGGTTAGTTAGTCGTGAATCACTTGGATACGAAGAAAATGCTCAATTTTCCATGCTCACTACCGCCACGTAGCGGTGAAAACCAAACAAAACGGTCCATCTTTCGATTGCCATTGACCTTTTGAACAACTTTGCTGGAGACCGCACCTTTGCAGAAACATATTAAAGGTCTCGAGATATAGCATCATGAACGTACCTGTATTTAGGTGATGCTAAACTTTTTGGGAGGTGATGCAATATTTAACTGAGTGTTGAACGATTCGACAATTCGACGATTTGACTGAAAGTAAAAATAGTTGCATACCTATAGGCGTTATCTGTGAATTATTATTGAGGTAAACACCTTTGCAAAAGTTAACAGTCGTTGTTAACATCTGGGTGCGTCTTCGTTAACGTCTTGTATGGTAATTTGCATTGAAAATATTCACGTAACAGACGCCAGCTTTAACAAATACCAACCCTGTTTAGGCGTTACCTAGCAAAAAGGGAGTATTTTGACTCAAAGACAACTCACAACTCAAGACTGAAGAAGTGCAGATGTCGAAGTTCTCTGGTATAAGCCAGGCGTCGATTTATTGTTTTGACATGCTAGCAGACATTAATGATACATCTTGCCGTTCCACTGGACAAAAACTAAAAAAAAGGTAATTTGTGATCGAAAATCTACTTTTTCACAGATCGTAAAGCACGCATCGTAGCGAGTAAATAGATTATGATTTATATGGAATTTTCTAATCTAAACTCATGAAAAACTGTGGAGGTACAATGCATAAATATTATAACGAAATGCTTTTGAACACATCTCTATTTTAACAACTAGTTTGAAAGCAAAACTGGTTACTGAAAAGAGTATGCTAACGCTATGAAACTTTCAGCAAAATGACACACAACTGGGAAACACCGACTTCACAGAAAAAAATAATGAATTTTAACAAGCGCATAAAATTTTCGCTCGTTTAATTCCAAGCCAGAGAAAGCGTAAACAACGAAATTGTTTGCAATCTTTCATGTGCTATACAACAATGTTTGCAATATTTCACACACCAGGCTCAATTCAGGCGTTATCTGGCTTAAATTTACATGAAATATCCCATTATGTCCTGTTTAGCATTCCCTTTTATGTGCATTATATAACGCAGAAAATTCAATGTTTCTTTTCATCTGTGGCTGTTTTGTCCACACTGACGAATTATTAACCTTTTTTATTAAAGTTAAGGAATGATAGGATGGTATTAAGATTTAATCGAGAACTGTACCAGTGCCAAATTTGCTGAAACATAAATACTTGTTGCCATTGAAAAATCAGTACCATAATAATCGCTCCCTGATAATTTAATTTCAATATTCGTTCACATAACTCTGATCGATTTTACGATGAATTGGTACAACCAACCCGACACTGTCCAAATAAGTATATTTTTCAACTGACCAAATAAGTCTAGACTTCAACTGACGCTCTTATCAACGAACCAACTTTGACCTACTCTAAACTTAGTATTATAGAAGCACTTCCACATTCATCAATTGAGAGCTTTTAATGCCAAAAACAAATCAAGAAATTGATTGTTGTGTAATTCTGCCCAGGTAAGGCGAGAAAAGTTCAAAAACAAAAGATTTCCTCGACCAGATAGGGAGAAGAACTAGTCGCCTCCGGTTTGGTAAACCGTGCTTCAATCCAAATCCAATCCAAATCCAATCCAAATTCAAATCCAAATTCAAATCCAATGCAGTTGGAACAACTTAAATTTGTATTGATCGACCGCATTATAGTTTATGTTGATAGCTAATTGTATTGTTTGTTAGCATGTAATCCAAATAACCGAATGGTTATAATCCATCTGTCCATCAAAACAAAATATAGCAACGTGAATAAAATTATACGATCGATTTCAAACTCAAACTGAACAAATTTCCCCAATCTACAAATCGAGATGGGTAGATGAGATTTATCTTCAAATTCTACCCATAAACCAACTCCGACCGATGCCACCCTCGTATTAATCACCTTTTAATTGCTCAACCATCATGCCAATAAAATTCAAACCACAACCTATCAAACAAGAAAGAACGGAAGCAAAGCAAAACTGCTCACGGGGTCAAATCCCGCCGAACATGGATGCTGTCATCATTGCAGCCATTAGCGAGAGATATGTCTTTTTCGATCATTCTTTTTGTCATGTTCCAATTCTTCCCAACCCATATATACCTATATTTCCAGATCTGATCGCCGATCTTGGCTAACATAACCCGAAGGTACGCTTTGCAAATATTAATTCGCTCGCCAGCATTGAATATTTATTTCCTTTCGATTACACATGAACATGCTGCGCCCTGGAAAACTGAACTCTTCGCTGTAGGCAACTCACGATGTGACCGGCTGGCGTCGTCGTCGTCGGATCTGTGATCTTTCAACCTTCCTCCCTGCGCTCTGATCGGATTCCAAATGACAACTGCTCCGAAAGCCCGTCGGATCGCATTTGAAATTTTAATTTAATTTGTTCCGAATTGACCCAATGCTAATTGGTGCGATTTTTTCTTCTTCTTCTTCTTCAACTTCAAATCTTGTTTCGAGTTGAAGTCTCCGTGTTGGAAAATATCAATTACTCGGGTGCAACTTGAATGTCTTTAGGGCATCAGGAACTACTTTGCTGGGGAACGAAACCGGAGTGAGGTGATTGTGACTTGCGATGGCTTGAATTTGAATTTATCGGTGGATGTGGATTCATTGGATGGTGGGTTTTCTTCAAAAGCATTGAATTTCAAGTACCGTTTGAAAAGAGCCATTGGAAAGCCATTTGCTCAGAGGTGGCTGGAACTAAATGAAGCATTTGTTTTTCGCGCCAGACGGTGGCTGATTTCAATCTGATTGAGCTAGATCTCCTACCCACAAATCGGAACGAGTCGCAAAGCTTGGAGGCACAATGGTATTTATTTTGTGATGGAAGTTGTGAAAGCTTGTCAAGTTTTTTGTTTTACCTAATATGCATTAAAGCTATGGATGAATCATTGCCAAATTGGAGAGAATTAGCATTTGGCGGCAGATTTGTCAACAAAATTTGTCCATTGTCATTAGAGGCGCGTTTACACTAAGGCAACTCGTAGCAACGTAGAAAGGCAACATTAGTCCCAAGGGGCTTGTGGTCTAGCTTTGAAAGCAATGTTCTGTTGGGTTCATGCAAAAAGGGGTTTTGGGATATTTCCCCAGAAGACGACTACCCCCAAATCCATATTACCCCGAAATAAATTTTGAATGAAAACAGTCTGGAATGCTTTGATATTTTTCAAAAGTGAATGGTACCTTTTCTATTTATTTCTTCATATTAACGAATAAATGCAACATCGATAGAAGCATTTTTTCGAAAATTTTATCTTTTTCATACACTCAGCAAAACAAAATTAGCACCACCATATTTAGAAATATTTCTCAGCTGTCCTTATGGTTACATTAGTTTTTTTTTACATTGTTTTTGACTTATTTTGCTGGTAATTTTATGGAGCATTAACATTTAAGCCCAACAATTCATAAAAAAATGTGCGAAATAAAAATAGCACCACCCTGTATTTGCTGAAAGTTCTTTCAGAGTCTAAGTCCTCTTCAAATTGTAGTGATTTTTGAATATTTTTTCCTGCAATTTACCGACCATAGGTCAATCAAAGCATCTTATGATGCACGTCTCTCTAATAGAGATCCCAAGTAACATTGCCAAAACCATCCAGGTATATAAAGTTTAATTAAAGTTTTATGAAAGCAACTGGAAATTAATTCGGTTTTATAATGGTACCAAGAGGTGCCAACAGGTTTTAAATTTCATTCTGGTTTACGAGAACCTACACAGCTTCTTTACAACGATCTTGAAACCTTGTCTTCTTCAAGTCCTTTACTCTTATCAAGGGTTTTATTTTGACTTCATGAACTCGTAAAATGCTGTTTTGAAATGCCGTTTTAGGACTCATTCATATTATCTTATTATGGTCAGTTTTAAAAGGATTTTAAAACCATTTCCATCATCCAGTAAATACATTAAACGACGAATATACATTGAAGGAAGTCACCAAAATGACCAACTAGTTTTATAGTAGTCATTGCGAAGATACATTGGCTATATGGAAAAACTGTGGTTTCTTAAAATCACCATATTGAAATATTAGAAATAATTGGAATGTGGAAAAAGAAATGCGCCAAATTTTGAGTTTAATCAAATGAACTGTAGATCGGAGACCAATTTCAGCATTTTTTAAAATTATCCATAAATTTTCGCGAAATTCATGATTAACCAAACCCCCGCCCCTTACTGCATGACATAATTAATGGACGTTCCCTTATCAAATATATTTACCATAAAATTGAATGTGCATATGATTTAGAGCACGATACGCTGTAAAACAACCAATTTGTTTTAGATATTTTGCTATCAAACAAAATTTCCCGCAACATAAGATTTTTTTCATAGATATTATTTACTGCTAAAAGATGAGCAGAGAATCGAACAAAACAGATCAACAAAAACCAACTACGATATCACAGTGAAGTTTGACAACTGTGGCCATTTGACCATATGGCGGTTTGCATAGCAGCCAATAGGTTTTATGAAGGTACTCAAGTGCTCATAACATCTTTCACTAGAACATTTTCAAAATCTCTATGGTCTTATAAAGGTTATCTATGGTCTCATAGAGTGGGCCACTTTGTACAAATTTCAACTTTAAATATGCATAGAGGAGTAAGTGGACAAAACAGTTGTGAATGTAGTATTATCAACAAAGCCGTGAGGAGTGCTATACGGCTGGAATAAAACTATAATTGTTACTTGGGGTTTAGGTCGGAAAATCTTCCGATCACACACTGCTGTCGGAATCTTCTTGAAAAATGGCCGCATATAGCAACGAGGAAGGAAAAGTATGCTTACAGCGAAGGATACCCAGAGAATTTTTAGAATCGCAATGAACCAGAAGAGAACATCATCGCAAATCCGAGCGGAGATGAAGCTTTCGGTTACCACACATCGTGTTCAACAAATTCGGTTGAGTAGCGAGAGCTGGGAGTGGCGGGGACTTCCAACAAAATGAAGTACGAAGATCACGTGGAGATGCTTGAGATAAGCTTAATTGAACACGGCGAGTCACTAATGGGTCCAGATTTAATTTTTCAGCAAGATACAGGGTGCGGCAGAAAATATACGAAAATATGTTCTTTTTCTTTCCAATCCCATTTTCAACTAATTCAAGCAATAAAATTATCATTTTCGAATGCAGTTATCTTTATAAAGTCCTTTTAAACAAATTTATTTAATGTATTCTCCATTTTTATTAATAACATCCTCGAGCCGACGCCGGAAGCCAGAGCATGCCTTTCGGATGTAGTCCTCCGACATTGACTGCCATGTGCGTGTTATGGTTGACTTCAGGGTTTTCACACTAGGGTGTAATGTTTTGCAAGCTCGTGCCTCAACATATGCCCAAATCGAATAGTCCAACGGATTAAGATCTGGACTGCTAGGGGGCCACAAACTTCATGTTATCGTTCAACTATTGTTGGATTCGATTGGACGTGTGACACGGCGCTCCATCCTGCTGTAGGATAACGTTTTGGTGCTCGGAGAAGTTGGCCTTTACCACTTCACAGCACTTGGTCCTTTAAAATACCGATATACACTTCGCTATTGATTTTAACTCCAGCATCAATGAAAATAGGCGGCATTTTCAAACCGTTGGACGCCACCAAGTCAAACATCATGACTCCAGCCGGATGTTTGGTTTGAAATTTGAATTTCACTTTTTCCGGAACGTTCTCCATTTTCTGCGGTGAAATGAACCGGTCCGTGTGGCTGTTGGCCACAGCATCGATGCTGAAAAGATTTTCTTCGGAGAACAGGATTATCATTTTTTCCTTCTTCGACAAGGAACGCAATCTCTTGAAACGAGTCACTCGTAGTTCCTTGACCCGGTCCGTAATCAAGTGGCGTTTCACTCTGGCTCTGGAAGATGCATGCAGGTCTTCTTTGATGATTCTCCGAAATATTGGCTTCCTTTGCAAGTTTTCTTATGGAACGCAGCGGGTTGCGAGCAATTTTTGCACGGGCCGATTTGATCACGTTCGGCGTGCGTGCAAAGCGCGGACGTCCGCTTCCCGGCTTCCGCTGCGCAAGACCATCCTGCAGGGACTTTTTTATGCGGTAAACTGCTTCCAAATGGCACCCACCACCTTGGCAATCTGTTTCAGCTTCTTCTGGGCGAGCAACAAACTGGTGATCACATCTTTCGTGAACATTTTGATGCAATAGAACAAATAGAATGTTTGGATGCAGCACTTGAAAGTAAACATAAACAAATACACTTTCGACAGAAATTAATCACTAGCTACACGAATTAACCCAATACTCAAGTTTGAACAAGTTTCGCATTATTTTCTGCTGCACTCTGTAATGCGGTCATTCACAACTCAAAACTGATTCAGGAGTGGTATTCCGACAAAAGCATTGAGGTTCTTGACTGACCAGCTTTTTCTCCGGAACTGAATTCTAGCGGGAACCTCTGGTCTATTCTTGATGGTCGCAGCAAATAGCTCTCAATTTGACAACGTAAACATGCTGAAACAATGAGTACGAGCATCCTGAGGGCAGATTAAGCAGGATACACTGGAATAGCTGATTTTGTCCATGAACTTGCGACTAATTGAAGTTATCCGAAACAACAGTTTGTATACACATTACTAAGTACTCCTTCAAGTTGAATTTTGGGAAAATAAATTGTATTTTATTGAAATTCACATTTAAATCTGAACTTGATGGTTCCTAGCCAAGCATTGATATGAGCGAGGGGCAAGTCAGAGGAAATATAAGCAGATCTATTATAAATATCAGTCTAACGTAACGTTGCCTCTCCAGATGTAGTGGTGGTAGCAGTTTGTTTCAAACAAACTTAGGAGAGGAATTACGTGCGATACGACTCACAGAAAAATAAATGAATTTGAACAGGCGCTTAAAATTTCACCTCGTTTAGTTCCAAGCCAAAGGAGGCGTAAACAACGAAATTGTTTGCAACCTTACAAGTTCCATACAACAACGTTTGCAATCTTTCATACAACAGGCTAGATTCGGGCGTTATCGGGCTTAAATTTAAATGAAACATATCATTATTTTATTCCAAATCTAGCATTCCTTTCATGTGCATTAGATAACGCAGAAAATTCAATGTTTCTTTTTAAGTATATCTATAGGAATAATTGGTGGATCACTGATCTTGATTTCCTGAAAAGTTTTGCTATGATATTTCAATGTTTGTTTCAAGTTTTTATTATTTATTTTTAATGTTTGACAGATTGCCCCATTGTCTCAATGAAAAAGCCAAACTACGTTAAGTTGCCTCAATTTTGTGACAAGTTGTATCCAAAAAAGGGCAAAAAGAAGATATCTAAAAGATTTGTTTTATATAGTAAAGACTAAAGTTGTTATTACAATCTTCTCCGTTTAATTAAGAACCCAACCTAAAGTTCTGTCCAGTTAGAATCCGGAATCACTTATTGTATTTTACAGCGGTTTGTTAACGTAGGTGCCAACTTTCTGTGGTATAAATTTCACGGTGTTTCGTGCAGTGAGTGAAAAGTTATTCCAGATAGAAGCCGAGAGTAGAGAAAAAAATTCAGCACACCCTCGTTGATAATACAATAATACAATAAAAATCGCACAAACGTTTAAAATCGCCAAATCAACAATGTATGATGTGCTCAAACGTTTCAGGGAGCGAAAGAGCGGGGATCAAGTGCCTCAATATAAGCGTCGTAGTGGAACATTTGACCGCAAGCTGAACCAGAAGGTGTTGAGAACCGTCAGAGCAAACCCTGGACTATCAGGAGCCATCAAGGAACCAAACAGAACGTTGAAGCAAAGTTTCATCACCAAAACTCGAGCTCGGAAATTGTACCAGCAGGTTTTGATGAAGTACCAAGGATGCCTGCTCATCGACGATGAAACCTACGTCAAAATGGATTTCGGACAGCTTCCTGGCCAAAAATTCTACATGGCAACGGCACGAGGAACATCTGTTCCTACGATGTTTAAGTTTGCTTTTATGGACAAATTTGCCAAAAAATTGATGATTTGGCAAGGGATATGCAACTGCGGAGCAAAGACCAAAGTGTTCGTGACGAATAAGACGATGGACTCGAAGCTGTACAAGAAAGAATGCCTCAAAAACCGCGTACTACCTTTCATTAAAGCCCATAAAGGTCCCGTGAAGTTTTGGCCCGATTTGGCGAGTTGCCTCTACAGCCGGGAAGTCATCCAGGGAGTCATCCGGGAAGGTACCGCGATAATAACGTAGATTTCATCGATAAAAACATAAATCCACCCAACTGCCCGCAGTTCCGGTTTATCGAGAGATTTTGGGCAATAAAGAATCGGAAGCATTAGAAAAGTGGAAAACGGCTCGGGACGCAACTCAGATGACCAAAATGTGGAACAGATCTGCCAAGGAATTTGACTCCGGAGGTGTGCAACGTTTGATGGGAGGAATAAAGAAGAAAGTGCAAATCTTCATTAGAAACGAAGTGAAACGATTTGTATTGATATTTTTTTCATTAAATATAGTGAATTACTTTTGTTTTGATGTATGAAACTTATTTGTACGTGAGTCCGTTACCGAGATACAGATGATTTTATTATTCTGGATTCTAAACGGACATACACAGAAAAAAATAATTAATTTTAACAAGCGCGAAAAATTTGCCCTCGCTTAATTTCAAGCCACAGGAGGCGTAAACAACGCAATTGGTTGTAGTCTTTGATGAGCCATTCAACAATGTTAGCAATATTTCAATTTAGCAAAAAGCAATTTTAGATTTAGGCGTTATCTGGCTGGTATTTACATGAAATATATCATTAATTTTTGCTTTTTTTGTGCATTAGATAACGCAGAAAATTAAATGTTTCTTGCTATCTGTGTATAAGTGACAATAGTGATGCAATGTGAACTCTAATATTTCAAGCAATTAATCTTGGTTAAATTTGTGTGGATAGTGACGATTTATAGACAGTGAGTGTGATTTATTGCTAGTAAGATAGTGAATTTTGAATAAGGCTAGTGAATTGAAACATCATCGGTGGCAAGAGCGACATCTACAAAGATAGTTCAACGGGATAAGAAAATTCATCGATCAGTTCAGGATGGAGAAACATTCTAGTCTGTTAGAAGCTGCAATGAAGAAGTCCTTCTCGATTCGGAGAAAAATCGATCAAATTTCGCATGAAAAGGATGAATAAGATGCAGCCGAGTCGAAGAAAAGTTCTACTGGGTCACATTCCATGACATGTTCAAAAGCTTGATCGGTCGGAATTGACAGCTTTCCGACATGAACAAGTTTAGCTTTTTTCGGTCATCACTTGTCGGCGAAGCATTGCCAGATATTGAATCAAATTATATTATTTCGTGGCATCTACTGCAAAGACGCTTGAAAACAAAAAAATCATAATTAAAGCACATCTCGAAGCCCTCTTTGCTGTTGAACCAATGAAACGGGAGAGTTACGAAGCTTTGAATCATATTATCAGCGAGTACGACAGGAACCATCAGATGATGGAAAAGATCGGAGAGGATACCAAAAACTGGAGCACCATCTTGGTCCATATGGTATGTTCCCTCGACTTTACTACTCTTCGCCACTAGGAATCACATCATTGTTCCAAAGAAGTGCTCAAGTTTGACTATGTGTTGACTTTCTAGCGAGATCAGCGTTCTCTATTATTCTCTATTATTAGAAATCTATTAGCTTCGAGCTTCGTAAAACGAAATCTATAGCAAGTCAACCGTCCACTTACTTCCCTTTCTGTGGAGAAACTCAGCATTCAGCATTCAAGTTCCACAAAGGAGAATGTGAAAAAATGTGGATTGTGTTTAAACTGCTTTTCTTCGTCACACCTGGTGTTTGTCGTCATTCTCACCGGAAATACCATTTTCTTTTGCATATTGGCTCAACAGAAGGCGGAGGACATCGTCCCAGGATAGTTCCTCCGTACCCCCAGAACAGACTCGAACACAGAAATCGAATATCCAATAGTCACAGCCACACGCCCAGAACTAAACCATTCCAAATCAAACCCAAAGGCCTTCAACAATTTCAATCCCTATCATAAGCATAAATTCACACCCATCATCCACCATAGATCCTACTCACATTCATTGCCATGCGCACTTCATTACTTCAAGTCCTATTATCCACCACATTGGTGCGCATAACGGATCAGTATGGAAACGTGAAACTAGCAAGGGCTTTGCTCGGTTCATGCTCCGAATATTGCTTTGTTTCGAAAAACATTTGCAACAAACTCAAGCTAGAAACTGCTAATCACCTGTCTATAGCAGGCATTGGATGTTCCTCGGCAAAATCAACGAAGATGGTGAATGCCACAATAAAAATATCTCCGTATTCGGAGAACATCCAACTACACGTGCTACCAAAACTGACTACCTGTCAACCATCCGAGTTCGTCGATATTCAGCAACTAGCGATTACAGAGCATTTGACTCTTGCAGATCTGGAGTTTTAGGAACCTGGTCCGATACAGTTGATTATTGCCACTGAATACTATTACGACCTCTTGGCTGACGGTAGAATAAAGCTCTTCGATGTTGTATCTGGGCACGTACCTTGAAGTTTTCTGGCTCCATCGCGGACTGTGCTGCACCCATGTGCTACACTCGATTTCCAGGAACTTTTGACCAAATTTTGGAAACTGGAGTCCTGCACCAACAGAAGCACGCTACCTGCAGAAGAATCTACGTGTGAGGAAATCTTCGATCGAAATACGTAGCTACACTTCCCAAAAAAAAAGGTGTTATCCAGCAGCTTGTAGATTCGAAAACCAGCGCTCTTCACCACAAACAGTAGATTGAAGGATCTATACTGTGATTCCATCGACGAGTACTTGGCCATAGCTCATATGGAGGAACATTCAGGAACTACTTATAGCGCCAGTGTGCTATTTGCCACACCATGCCATATTGAAGCCTGATAGCACAACCACAAAACTTCGTGTCGTATTTGGCGTTTCATGTCGGACCTCATCGTGAATTAACGCTAAACGATGAATTAGGTTGCGCAAGATGGTTAGCATTCTATTACGGTGCGCTTTCGCTTCTGTAGATTTGTAGTCGTTGCAGACGTTGCAAAAATGGATAAAACTGAATGGCTTTGAACAGGAAATCCTCCCTTGTATTCTGATATTCAAACAATTTCAAATTGTCACTTCAGTTACACACAAAGTTACCTTGTACTTTTTCAACAGGTTCTGGAAGGTTGAGCTGTAAGTTAGTTCGCCTCCCTGTGATTCAGCCTGGGTAACGCTAAATGAACTACATTCGAGCGTCTGATTCCAGGTCCGGGACGGATCAGGGCAGCGTCTGTTCTTCACTAAGGAGTGTATCGAAAAGTAGTTATAAACATTCGATGCGTTATTACGCATAAACTACTGTATATATTTTTAGCGTGTAAGCGCCATTTGCTTTGTTTACATGTCAAAAATGATTATTCGGTTCATTCATTTCCGTTGATAAAGTTGTATTCAAAATGTCGCGAATTGAATTTGAGACTAAAGAAAAATTCTGCACACTTGGTGCACCGAAAAGGGTGTTACTTACAACCAGATTGCGAAAAGAGTAAATGTTCACCCGGCAAGTGTAAAACGCATCATCGAAAAGTTTGGTAAAGTGCTCCCTCAAGGATTTACCAAGAAGTGGCCGGAAACCCGGCTCCAGCAACCCCGATTTGGACCAAAAAGTTGTGGATTATATTCAACGGAACAAATCTGCCTCTACTCGCGATCTAGCCAAGAAGTTCAGGACCAGCATCGGAATGATTCAACGAATCAAGCGCAGGAATGACTTGAAGACGTACAAAAAGCAGAAAGTGCCCAAACAAACTCCGGAACAAAGTCTCGTGCAAAACCAGGGCTCGAAAGCTGTACAGCTGCATTTTGGACAATGTCGACCAGTGCATTTTGATGGATGACGAAACATACGTTAAAGAAGATTCAGAGAACGCTACCGGGGCCGCAGTTTTATACTAAATCTGTTGGGGAACGTGTGCCAACCGCAGATACGACTGTTGCGATGGAGAAATTCGGTCAGAAAGGTGCTCATTTGGCAAGCTATTTGACATGTGGCTTGCGTTCTTCAATTTTCTATACAAAGGAACTATAAATGCTGAGATTTATCAAAAGGAATGTTTGAAGAACAGGTTGCTACCATTGTATAGAAAGCACCAGTCCCCTCCTCTCTTCTGGCCAGATTTGGCATCGGCACATTACGCCAAATCCACTCTACAGTGGCTGACGGAGAATAACATCAAGTTCGTAGAAAAAGACATCAACCCACCAAACTGTCCCCAGTTGCGACCGATCGAACGCTATTGGGCAATAGTCAAGCGTATATTTAAGAAGGATGGTACAGTGTCCCAAAACATGACCGATTTTAAGAAAAATTGGGCAGCGGCATCAGGAAGTGCACAAAGTCACTGTGCAGAATTTGATGGCAGGTGTCAAATCAAGGTACGGGCATTCTACAGAAATGAACATGATGACTAGTTTTTCCGTTTGGATCTTTTGTAAACATGTTAAGCTATAATAAACTGAAATAGTATGTTAATTTTAACCATGTTTTCATGCCTATTTTATTATTTGGAAGTTTATAACTACTTTTCGATACACTCCTTACAGAAATGGCTGAGCTAGCATCTGGTCACGATGGTTCTCCTGGTTGTGGGCCCTGCTAGCCGACTCCGATAAAAAAGTACAGCAACGAATAATACAAAAGGAAAAGATTCGAACCAGAACAACCGACATGGACCTAGACTACGGATAAGGACTAACGATTGGAAACTCATGACGTGGAACTATCGATTCCTCAATTTTCTTGTAATTATTTGTGTGCTTTCCGACGAATTAGAGAACTGGAAGTTCGACATCGTAGCGCAGCAGAAGGTGTGCTAGAAAACATCCACGGTGCTAACGTTTCGGGATGATCATACAGCTTTTAACGTGATGGGTGATATGCAGAAGCGAATTATAGGGTGATGACCTATCAAGCCAAGAATGTGCTGGTTGAGGATTAAGGGCCGGTTCTTCAACATCGGCATCATTAACGTGCATAGCCCTCACCTCGGAAGTACTGATGATGACAAAGAAGAATTCTTGGCGCAGCTGGAGCATGAAAACGACAGCTGTTAAAAGATTTGGAATACCAAACTGCTACCGGAGAAGTAGAAGGATAGGGTTGCATCCTGTCCTACCTACCTACAAGAAGTGCGACAACCTGGACTGTGAAAATTATCGTTCGATCACCGTCCTTAATTCGGCCTATCCATGTGGTCGTGATTTTTTACTAGCATATAAAATGTATGGAGAACCAAAAAAAAAAAAGTTCAGCTAAGTATTCAAAGCACGCTCGTGCACATACTCCACAATAGGCTTATTTTAAAGATTTTTATTACAGATTTCTGAAAAATCAGGGTTTGCCCAATTACGGTTCCAGAAGGCCAGAGTCCTGGAGTGTCTGGGAAACCCGTAAGACTTGTTAATTAATAAATCTCGTACTAGATTACCCTTCTTACAATGAATTGTACATATATATCTTAGAAAACCGACTGTCCGAACCGAACTCAGTTCGATGAACTGAGCACACGTGTGTAGTGTGTGTGTGAAACTACTGAACCGATTCGAATGAAACAACCGTCAAATAAAAGCTACTGTTGCTCTGTTCGTCGCTTTTGAGAGATACTCTCGGGAAAGAGGCCAATTTCTGGCTTAGATCAAAACCCATTATGCGACACCTCAAAATACATGAGAATTCAAAAATAAGTCCAAAATAAATAAAATAAATAAGTCCATCAAAATCCCATAACCACATTGGCCGGGTTGATGTTCCTGCTACTCCCGAGAAAGTGACCAGATTTGGATTTGGATCAAAACCCATCATACGACACATAACATGAGAACTCAAAAATAAGTACAATGGTGACGATATCAAGTTTTAAGGACCACAATGACCACATCTGAGTTCATATTCCTAGTTCTAGGTCGTGTTTTTTCCGCAGGAAAGCGTTAAACAGGTCAGATTTCACGAGAGGTGTAAAATTTAGGTATTTATTTTCAAAAAAATCTACATGTGAGGACGAATTCACTTTAGTAGCCCATTTGTGATTTCGACTGATCACTTCATGGTCCTCCGTGTTAGCCGAAACATCCAAAATACCAAATAATTGTGCATCACTTTTGTACTAACGAAACTCAAACAAGTTACTCGGTTTATTATAACCTTTTCAACCACATTTAGGATATATAATAACCACGGATGATATGAAAAGTTTTAGGAAAGTCATCATGGAGCGGGAAAAAAAACTAAATAAACTTGAATTACCCAATAATGGGTAAGTAAAGAAAGCAAAATCACACATTATGTCACAAATTATGTCACGCAACATTGAAGAAAAATGTAAGTCACAACAAAAATATAAGTTTCAACTCCCTGGGCATAGCGTATAATTGTACTTACATATCATACTAATGCAAAAATAGAACCTGGCAACGAAAACTCTTAAATAATAACTGTGGAAGTGCATTTAGAACAGTAAGTTAAGAGCAAGCAATGAGCAATTGCGAAAACCTTTAAGACAAAATGAAAAATTCAAGTCATAAATTTTCAAAAAAGGAACAAACCTTCTTAATATTGCGAAGTTCTAAGGTCCACTTCATCTTTTTTGGTATGAAATTGCTTAATTTTCATATGTTACGGATGATCCGGAACTTCCGGAAGACCATGCAATAGCCACCCAAATCCATATATTGTTCTCCACCTTACTTTACTTTTTACATTTTATGTGCAAATGGTTTTGAAAAAAAAAAAGTATTGCCTTAGACTAATGAATTCACCCTCTTATCGGATGTTCCGGATGTTCCAGGGGATTATAAAGCGGCCATATCTGGGTAATGTAACCTAATACGAAAATTAAGATAGTATATTCGAAATAAGCAACCCAAAATTACTTGGAAACACACAACTTAGCTACGTAAAATCCATTTTTAGATTTTATCCGCCTTTTGTATGGAACTGAATCACTGTGTGTCGCCACTAGTAAATGGATTCGTGGGAAGTGATCAGGCCGGCTTCATCAAAGGCCGGTCTACAACGGACCAAATTTTCACATTGCGGCAGATCGTCCAAAAGTGTATGAAACGACAAATTTTACGCCGGAAATGCGCCGGAGTACCCTTTCGAGCTGGCAAACCGATTGGAACACCGGAAATCTAGGACAGTTGCTGCATTCCATCATTCCTATTGTTTCATCGAGGGTGTGGTTCAAGGATCAGCACGTAAGTCGTGATTTTATCCGTGTGATGAGTAGACTTATATCCAACCACTACTAGTTAGATGCACTCCTCTAGCGATTTAACCTCGTGGACAGCAATCGTTGCCGGAGTGGAAACGGTTATGATGACACTGATCACGAAGCCTGGCAATGCACGGATAATGACGCCGATCTGTGCTATATGCAATCGATTTATGTGTTTCTTCAAATGCTCAATCTGCTTGTGAGTTTTGATATTCTTTATTCATTAGTTTGTTTGTTTTGTTCCGACACCTTCTTTCTACTCAATTCTGAAACATCGTAGTAGAACATCAATATTTTCTTCTGTCTGATGCTGTTGTTGATTTCCGCAACTTAGTTTGACATTTTTATATTCGAAAATTGGAATTGGAGGAACTTAGTTTTGTGTGCATATAATCGAGGTATAACTATGCATCAATCATTTTCCAGGATGCTTTCAAGAACATGCTGTGTTAGTATTAGATTTGCTTAGAATAGATAAGGAAATTAGATGTTACGAAACTGAAAAGAATACTAAGATTTCAAGTTCTTTCAAGAAAATGCAATCAGTTTACATTACCGGACTTCAAGATTTATTGACATCAAAGCGTTACGAAACATTTCACCACCAGTGCTTCTTCTCGTGCTTCTTGATGGTGAAGGTCACTGGCACGTGCTTTTCGACATACACTGGCTTGTGAACAACCACTGGAACGTGCTTCTCAACATGAACTGCGTACGGTTTCGGCACTTCGACGTATTCCTTCTGGACAACTGGGACCTTGACTTCAACTGGGTATGGGACTGGACGGTCAACGTGGACCGGGACCTTCTTCTCGACATAGACTGGCACCTTCTTTTCCACATAGACTGGAACCTTCTTCTCGACATGGACTGGATATGGGACCTTCACTTCAACGGGGACGTGTTTCTCAACCTCAACTGGGTATGGAACTGGGACCTTCTTGGTGATGGTGGTGTGCAGATGCTCGACTTCATGATGATCATGATGATCATGGTGGTCATCGAAGCTGAGAGAATCATGTCCGTATCCCAGATCCCACAGGCCACGTTTGTCTTTCTTAGAAGAGTCGTCAACTGCCGCGCAGGAAGCAATGGCCAAAGCCATGGAAAACACAACGAACGCCTAGAGGGAAAAAAATAACACAATTGTAGATGGCTTGCACACTGAAATTTATTGATAATTTATGACTTGTTACCTTCATGCTGGATGTTACCGTCGACTGGGTTACACTTCAGTGGTTTTCGGACTGAACTTCGCAGATGGATTGAACACAGTTGAGTGATACCTCCGTTGTAACAGCAAGACTCTTTTATACCATATGTTTGCTCTTAATTGATTTGTTTTCTTCATGATCGATTTCATTTACCAATGTCATGTTTAAAACATAAACCTTGTGCAGCTTAAAAGTTGCGATAAACGGGCGTGAGCTGACCACTGCAATGTGTTTGAGGTATCATAAGAGTGATAAATCAGATTACGCCTTTCCGTTGATTTAGAATTGAACAAGGAAATCTGTTGGATGGATAACGAGCAAATTGATGTTTTGAACAAACATTTTGTGAAATAAACAACGACCAATATGAAAGAAGGCATGGTTCTAATATAACCCTGTGGAATGAGCGTTGGGATCAATGATTAAAATATGTAATCTGTTCGACTCAGCTGAACTCATTTGACAACAACTAAAATAAGAAGCTGAAATTTACTACCACTTAAACGACAATATATTGCATGCTAATGTTAGTTCTTCATTCGCTACAGAAAAACTACTAAACAACTCAATACATATTAAAATTATCCAAGGCCAAAGAAGCTGCAATATGGAACAAACTCAAGCGTGAGTTTTAAGAATTTGGGTTTTTTTCCCAACACTGGGTGTATGATTTAATCCTTGGTTATTATTAATCTCTTATATCTTAAGCGTGGGAGTGTATATGATTCATGTTATTTAGTTGTTATGTTAAATTTTAAGATTATTCATACTCAAAAAAATCCCCGTTTAGCATATTTTAAAAATTATATTCTGAAATTTCGAATCGGATAATGAACCTAATTGATCCAGAGCTACTTGCAGCAGCCGACTCGAGCTAGTCGATAAAAATCGTCTGTACTTCAAATTTGTATCAAAATAATGGTTAAAATCGATCACGCTTAAATAAGGCATTCAATTCAGGGAGTGTTTTTGGTGTCCTAGAACATTCAGTTATTTCAATATTTGTTTCAGCTTAGATCTCCGTGGTCCTGTCACCTGGTTGTGAATCTAGCATGGAAATAGACAATCGTAGCAACCCTGTCATGTACAAAAAAAATATGACAGCGTTATCAGTTGATTTGAAGCAGCCATGGTGAAAACAGTTCAGCAACTACGCTCGATGGTTTGTTTGTTCTGCAAGCTCTACACCGAAGCGAAGAATTTGGACACCGTGAAGCACCTCGTGTCTGCCGGGAATAAAAGATCCGGCATTTAAAACATCCTTTCTCTTCTGTTCCGACCGCCCGACAGTGCAGCATGTCTGGCAAACGTAGCAGAAGCTGAACAGAAAGACAGAGTCAAGGGGTTAGTGGAACCGGCCAAATGGTGAAGACCTGGAAAAGATGGACATTGCAATGTGGAAGCGTCAGTTGATCCCGGCCGTATCTGAACAGCAGGCAATCACCTAGAAGAAGTGGCTGAAGGTGCTGGTGTTGAATATCCTTCCGGCGAAGCTCAACGTCGTGGTCATAATGTATGACGAGACCTAATCAACACTGGAAGGCAACGACTGACAGGGGACCAGGTACTTAACCAAGTACACCAAGGAGGTAAGCGTTGCCATCAGTCTCCCACACCAAGTTCATGTAGGAAGTCCTTCTGTGCCAGGCGGTTAGCGTGAAGGCTATTTCCAAGCCGCTGTTTTTTCCTTCGAAGCTTGCGGTGAACGGGGAGTACAATAGAGTAATTGAGTACGAAGTTGCCGCCTTGAATGATTTCGTGGCCAAAACGGAGAATCAGCTAATTGCCAAGACCACAGCCATTCCAGTGGCCATGGCTAAAATTCCAGCAAACTGTCGTGAAGCTATCCGGCAGAGCAATGTAAATTTGATACACTGCGAACTATACTGTGTCTCGAACCAAGGTACCTTGTATCATCATGCATGATTGGACCACTGCCTTTGCTGCCTGTGCTATAAATTATACGTTTGAATGCTATGAAATATGTGATTGACCGTTTCAATCCTGTATTGATTGTAATTGTTTCAATTGTAAATAAAATCTAAGCATTATACGATAGCCTTATATTTGCACTAAATGCAGACAGAAAGCATGCATGCTGTGAACATGGATAATGCTAAATTTTGGTTAAAGCTTGAATGCATTTTTTTATGCTAATATAGAGCTTGCATGCATAACATAGGCGTATCTAGGGTTTTTTTTCACAAGGGCGAATCTACAATTGAGAGATTCTCTCTGGGCTCGCTCTCGTTCATTCATAAACCAATCACCTTTACGTTTTTCATTCTAAAGGGCGAACACGAAATTATTGCGACACCGAAAATGTCATGCCAATTTTCTTATAATGTTTAGAATCAAACCAAAATTTTAGGGTAGTTTTATACATATATTTACTTCAAAAATCAAAAGAAAAGTTAATCTATGGAGCTTTGAGTGTAAGATTGAACGCATTTTCGCTTGATGCCCTCCATCAAAGTCTTTACAGTGTCATCCGGTACCAGTTTCTCAGTTTTTTTTTCTCCATTTTCTTAACATGTCCTTCTCGTCTTTGACTGTCTTCTTGCTCTTCCGAAGTTCCCTCTTCATCATTGCCCAGTACTGCTCCACCGGGCGCAGCTCCGGACAGTTTGGCGGATTCATGTCCTTTGGAACAAAATGGACAGAATTGGCCTCATACCACTCCAGAACACTTTTAGAATAGTGGCATGATGCCAAATCTGGCCAAAATAGCGGAGCTTTGTCGTGCTGCTGCAAGAACGGCAAAAGGCGTATCTCGAGGCACTCAGATTTGTAAATTTCGCCATTTACTGTGCCCTTTGTCACGAAAGGCTCACTCCTCAGTCCGCAAGAGCAGATGGCCTGCCAAATGAGATATTTGGAGGCGAACTTCGACATTTTCTTCTTCTTAAATTTGTCGTCCACATAGAACTTGCTCTTGCCGGTGAAAAACTCCAACCCCGGAATTTGCTTAAAATCGGCTTTTATATACGTTTCGTCGTCCATCACACAGCAGCCATATTTTGTCAGCATCTTCTCGTAGAGGTTCCGTGCCCGAGTTTTAGCCGTCGATTGTTGCCGCTCATCGCGGTTTGGGAAGTTCTGTACCTTGTATGTATGTAGTTCAGCTCTCTTCTTTGCATTCTGGACGTAGCTCTGCGACATGCCGATCTTTTTAGCCAAATCACGGCTTGAGACGTTGGGATTTGCTTTAATCATCCGCTTCACCTTTCCCTCCGTCTTTTTGTTCTCCGGTCCCGGTTTTCTTCCAGCTCCTTTGCCGTGGTCCAACGTCAACCGCTCCTGGAACCGCTTCTGGAGACGGTTGAATGGTGAATGCTCAACATTTTTCCCAACTGCCGGTGCGACAGGTCAGGAAATTCCAGGTATTTGGAAAGAATTTGTTTTCTCGACTCGCGTTGGTTCACCTCCATTTTCGTTGAATCGAAAAACACGACTTCGAGTTTGACAGGATGTAAACAATACACATCAATGAGAAAGTGTGCAAAATTTGGTTGATTTTTACCCAATGGTAAAAAAGTTATGCCCTGTTGAATGTGTTGCGATAATTTCGTGTTCGCCCTTTACTATTTGTAGAGTATGCTAGCCAGCACTGTTGTGTTTCGATCTGTACTAAAGAATCCCTCGAAAGTTTAATAATGGCGCTGTAATGAATGAAAGAGAGTGAGCCCGGAGCGAATCAATTGTAGATTCGCCCTAATGAAAAAAACCCTAGATATATAGATTTTTTATGCAGCGCATTTATTGGGCTATAGCTTAAAACTATTGATTACTTCGGGATCTTTCCGTTTCTAAGAGTTATAGACGTGTCAGCCTTCTCTAATAATGATCAAAGTTGTTTGAGAAAGCGATCTACTGTCAGCTTGTTAGATCTGACAAAGAGCGCAACATCCCGCTCGACGCGGTCGTTCAACATGATGACGATGATTTAATCATCTATTGTACCAAGGTAACTTTCCATAGCAATGCAATAATCTAAAAAACGATTTGATAAGCTCCGCTTATTGCTTATCTTGACAGATACGCGTATTTAGTCTACAATAAGCCGACTTTTTTGTAGACTCGACTTCACATTGTAGACGAAATACGCGTATCTGACAAGATTTGATCAGGATGCTATAGTTGTTTGTGATCATCAAGCTCCCGTATGAAGTGCCAAACACATTTGGGCGGGACCGTAAGCAGAGACACTTACGCGAAACCCGTGAATATAGGGAAGAGAATCTCCTTCCAAAAGCAATTTCACACTGACAGCATTAGAATCGAGCCCTCAATTGACAGAATAAACCCAATAGATGGGGTCGAAGAGTCCGCTCTCGTTCCGTGAAATATTAACAATTGGAAGGAGGCAGTCCCACGCACCATATACAAATCGTTTCACTTGAGTGCCCTGATGGTCCTTGCGTTTCCCCGTTTTATGTTATTTAATATTTAGTTTGTTTTGTTGTGGTCATTTGATTATTTTCTTTGTGTTAGGAAATTCAGCTTAAAGTAAAATAGGTTAGGGTTATACACCGTTTTTTACTCATGCTTCATTTGAACACTACGTTCAGGTTGTTTTCATGGAGTGTCATATGGTATTGCTCGCGGCCATGAGGTAGGAAAAAAACAGGAGAAAGGAGAGAAGCGTTAGTAATTGTTAACATGCTATGCGTATGAGAGATTTTCATGGTGATATTCTCTCAACCGCCGTTCAGAATGGATCGACGGATGCATATGAGAGATCATTCCCGATTAAGGAGGGATAAACAGTTAAAACGAGAAAAAAAACTCATTTTTGAAAAAAAAAAAACTAGGGGAAGTTTTTACTCAAATCAATCTAAACTTTTTTTCAATTATAAGTGTATCCATGTAGAATACAAAAATATTTAAATTTTTTTTTTAACAAAATGGCGGCCGTTTGAGTGCGTTGAAAAAGTTGTTGTATTTTGCATGTGCCCTATCTCCTGGTCACAGTTTTAATCTGAAACCTGCTAACTCAAACAAATTACATTAATAACATTTACAGTTAGTAGATGAATTAAAACAAAAAGTAAAAAAAATGCACTTTTAGCGTTCCTGTTGACGATATATCTTACCGTTCACTCGAAATACACTAAATCCCGTGTGAGGACTTTATCGTTTCACTGAAAACGAACAACCGAGCGCGCAAAGTTAAAGTTGGGAATTTTGCTCAACACTTCAAGCTGAACAATGCATTATTAAACGATTTGCTGGTGTTTTCAACTTATTAGATCCTTTATCACACTTTATACTACCGTGCTGTATGTTGAAAGTACTTAAACATGTTTTTACATAGCCGTAGCCGAACATTTCCAATCGTGTTTGCTTCTCCGATTTCGACAATTCGGTTCATTTTGATTTATCCATGAAGCAGGAACTTCATGGAATCCCAGAGCATCATCGTCCTATGATTGCTCCGGTGATATTTGCTGCAAAGTTTGGCCAAGTTGATTCCACTAAATCGTTCTTCACTGACGGATCTTTGATAGAGGAGTCAGCAGGCTTTGGTATATTTAATGAAATTTATAGCGCCAACCGTAAACTTCAAGCTCCTTGTTCCGTGTCGTCGCTGAATTAGGCGGCAATACATTTTACGCTAGAAATTGTTGCCTCCCACTAACACCGGATCATTTTTTCATTTTCACGGATAGTCTCAGTTCTATAGAGGCTATTCGCTCATTGAGGCCGGTAAAGCACTCCTCGTATTTTCTCATGAAAATACAGGAGCTTCTAAGTGCTTTATCTTCGCGTTATTTTATCATCACCTTTGTATGGGTCCCATCTCATTGTTCAATTCCGGGCAATGAGAAAGCGGACTCGCTTGCAAAGGTGGGCGCTATGGAAGGCGATATTTATGATCGACAATCGCCTTCAACGAATTTTTTCCTATTTTTCGTCAACAGTCACTCGTCAGCTGGCAGTATAAATGGGGTAAAGGAGATTTGGGGCGATGGCAACATTCTATCATCCCAAAGGTGTCGAAGAAATCTTGGTTTAGCGGGATGGATGTGGGTCGAGACTTCATTCGTGTTATGTCTCGCCTCATGTCCAATCATTATTCTTTGAACGCTCATTTATACCGGGTTGGGCTGAGCGACAGCAATCTCTGTGAGTGTGGACAAGGCTATCAGGACGCAGATCACGTTATTTGGTCTTGTGCTGAGCATCGTGGTTTCAGATCGAGGCTTTGCGATTCCCTTCGGGCTCGAGGTAGACAACCCAATGTGCCAATTCGAGATATTTTGGCTGTACGTGATTTGGAGTACATGAAACTCATTTATGTGTTTTTGACTAACATTAGCATTAGATTGTAGTTAGTTTAACATGTATGTTTAGTATAAGTTTTTTTTTTCTGTGTTCGTGTGTTTTTTTTCTCTTTCAAAAATGTTCCGATTAAAAAGAAAACGTAAAGTTGTGTAGTTATAAGTGTTTCAATAATTTAGAATTTAAATTTAATGTGTTATGTAAACCATACTTTAAATTCCCACCCTCTTTCCCATCCGTAATTTGTAATTCCTATTAACCTCGAGATGGCCGCGAGTAATCGGCTCTATCCTCCTAACTTTAGTTTTAAGATAAATGATGTATAAAAGTATGAAAATTTGGCTCTGTAAAGTTTATTCGATTGAGCCTGTACAAATAAATGATTTAAAAAAAAAAACATAGCCGTAGGAACGCAAAGAGAAAGTCGACAAAGAGAGTCTCTCAATGTTACTTAGGACCTAATGCATTGTTTTGCTTGACTTAGCAGGATTTGTCATCAACTAACATAAAGAACGAACAACCGTAGTACTGTCCACTTCAGTTTTTATTTTGTACTGATTTATTTATAATATTCCTATTCCCTTCACAGCGGCGATAGGTGACCATTGATTATCGGTCGTGCGAAACACTCTCTTGCTCTCTTGCGTTTAGATGAGTCAATTAAAGGGTAATGTTGGGTTCAATAGGAAATCAAATTCAATTAAGTTTACATTACTATATACAGATGTGCCCCTTTGTCTTATGGAAAGCTCATACTTATATCAGAAAGGGAATGTCATCCAATCAGCAGTAATCCAATTGATTTTTAGTTGGTAGTACATTCTCCTTAAGCGCCCTATACTTACGCTTTATTGAGACAAAATCAGAGTTGAGTCCTGACAGCCTCGACATACTACTCACGGGAAAGATCAAAATCGAATTTCCGTACAACATTTATCTGCCCCAATCTTTGCCCGGATTTGCATGTCTGGAGAAGCAAATTTCAAATGCCATTCAGCTTGACAGCTTCAACGATGGTTTGGAATATTGTTACATCCCCCACAGAAAACCTGTATTCCGTGGGTTCGTCAGAATAGCTCCCAAAATTGGGTGATGACTACCACAATGTTGTTACAGTAGACTTTCACGACAGAAATTTCTTGTTTTGACTATGCAATTTCACTGTCAAAACCAAGCTTTACAAAAGGTAGGAATATTAAATATGACAATATGAATCCGGTGAATAAGAGATACTCATATTTGCTCAGAGTTACTCAGGATTGCTCAGTGTCTTGCCCCTAGTTCGATGGTTACTAATAAGTCACATGGGATTGATGTTTGAATTTAAAACTTTGAGTGAGAACAGTAGCTTCGGTCGGCAGTTCGTCAAATGAAAACTCATCTCGTGTCCAGAGGTTGACCTGCAATGAATTTTACATTCCTCTTTCACGCAAACTAAAACTCTGGAATCGATTGTTGTTTTCGTCTGGAGCCGACGCTAATGAAGACGATTGGAAATTAATTGCCACATTTCATTTGCAGCTTCTCCATTCGTCATCCTTTTCCGAGATAATCAAATGACGTAGAACGCAAATCTTGTGCAGCCTTTTCACTGAAATTAGCACTACTGCTGAAACGGGTCAAACCGCAAAACGGCAAATCCCACCGGCCAAAGAAAAGCAAACATTCTCAAGAAGGCCATGAGTCAACAGTCATTGAGGTTTCTATGCAAACTTAATTTTGAAGAGCACAGGCGATGTAAATAAACATCAGATCTCATAAGAAGATAGGACGGTTCACCATTTTGATCATTTCACTATTCACGAGTGGTTTTCCACGAAGGATTCCTTTTCACTTACTCAGATTATCACCAGACTTGACTAAACCCAGGTCATTCCCCTTCTCCGCCTGTGGACTAAATCCCGATTAATGTTTTCCCTCATTTACAGAGCAAAACAGAGCCAGAGACGCATTTCTGGGCTGTCATCCATATCAGTAAGAAAACACGGCTGAACTGCTACCGAGTTGCTGTCTCATGCTAGACATGGAAAAGCGAACCGCGAAAGGTTGGTATCAGTGTCAGTTCCCAACCATTTATTTCAGAGTTCAATGTACTGGGCTGTAAACAAAAACGAGACGGCTTGACGCTACTGGTTCGCCTGGTGTCTCTCCATTCTGTCTTGGCCGGTGAACAAGCCAAAGCACACTGTTCCAACACGGCCAGCCGCCGGTGTAACAATATGCTTTCATCGCTCCTGACACCATACAAAGCGAACGTCTGTGTCCGAGCGTGTTTACATATAGTTTTTGGAGTGTTCTTTCGCCACGGTTCGTCTACCACTATAAGCAGATCCATTGTTGGTGGTTGTGAGGTATGGCTGTTTATGCTGCAGGAAGCGATTCATCGCCTTGAACTACCACCACAACTGCCAAATGAGGAACGTTTGGGACTGGTGAATCATGTGGAAGGAGCATGGCGCATAGTCCCCATATTCATGTTGGATGAATGAAAGCTTCGTGAAACATAAAATTCACTTGATTTCAGTGCAATCAATTTCGAAGCAGCAATCGGAACGGAGGAAGAAACCATCGCGCGGTGCTGTCTGTTTGAAGCCTCGATATAGTAATATCCACCAATCGATCGATCGTTGCTTGTTACGAGAAAGTGAATCGCGAAAAAGGTTGTGCTTTCCCTCGATCACGCGCATAATGATTCCCATGCGAACGATCTCCGAAAAAGGTTACTAATTGACCAAAACGGTGACCCTTAATCGCGATTGACTATTTAGCCTTCCGCGAGGAGGCGAGGTGCTCTTCGGCAGAAACCGACTGGACGTCAGCGCGCTGGACCTGTTTCCGCGAATAGAGGGCTCGTCGTCGTCGTCTCCGTCGGTGCACGGCTCTTGAGTGAGTCGCCATCAAGATCGCGTGGTTCGCTTTCAGGTGGCCTGTCTGGCTTCTTTTCCTTCCTTATTGGTGAGTGACAGCCGGTCAGCGGAGAAGCAACGTGGGGCTCATTCATCCGGCTGTGTGGATGGAAGATGACGTTCGATATCGATTCGATTCAGTTGCATTGAGAAAAGACGACGAAGCTCATTGAGATGCGATGCTGATAAAGACATGGCGTTGACGTTTATGGGTGCGTTGTTGAGACAACATGGCCTACAGTGTCGGTCTATGGTCAGGGCAAGATGCCACAAGATCTGCGCGCCATGTTTTGCAACAGCGGAGGAATATGATTGTGTGAAAAATGGAACTGTTTACTGTAGGGAGAACGGGTGAGGGTGCGGAAGAGAATTGTCATCAAATGAGATGAGGAGAGTCATGCAAGGAGAAAAAGCGCGATTATGAGGAATCTGACACTGACCATCGATATGATGCGGCGCACGTTGATGACTTCGGTGTGAAGCACCTGCTGATGCTGGCAGGTGCTTAGTTTGGAAGTTAGTTCTACGTGGATGACGTGTGGAATTTATTTTTTTATATCCACTTTGCGTGTCAATCAGTTGTGCATTTGGCGAATTATGAATTTCTAGCGCTTAGTAATATTTGCTTCTAGTTGTTTCAAATGCAGCACTGAATTCAACTGCAGGGTGTCGACTCAATGCTGAAGGAAGTTCCCTTCTTCTGGTTGAAAAAAGGTGATGTTATTTTGTGATTTTTGTTTTCAAACCAAATAGTAGTGCTGAATCCGGTTTTCAGTATTATTCCTTGTACTATCTGCGTCGTACGTTTCCTGTAACCGGTGATTTTGGATGGATCTCTTACACACTCATCTTCAAAAGGTAGCAAAAGAAGCGCAATGAAATTGTTGCAATTTTTGCAATCATATCTTAAGAAAATTGCATGATTTAGAACAGCCAGTTCTCATCTTGATCCACAAAGCGTTTTATAAAACAAAAAAGGAAGCCACATGGTTTTTTTGACGTCAACTACGTCTCACGGCAAGGGTAGGGTGTCAATTAAAAATCTAATAATAATTGATCGTCACGAAATCTTGTTACAAATTAAACGCTTATAACTTAATAAATTCAATAAAGTTGGATTAATATTACTAGTTCTTCATACAAAACTTTGAATGGCAGTATTGCAAAGCCAAAATTAAAAAACCATGTATTAAAAATTTTGGGGCCTATCAGGACCCAAATTGGCGTCGATTAAGCTTAGGGGAGCAAACATTTCGAAATATGCATCAGCCTAGAAGAGTCTAAGTACTCTGAGGCCTCGATTTTGAGTCATCTGGCGTATTGCTATATGCCGTGGGAATGGAAGGGCCTCGATAGGTGCGACATGCCGAAGGTGCGGAGGGAAATATCATAGGGCCCGGGTCTGTAAGGAGCCCCCAAATGCATGATGTGCTCTGGGAAAATAGACGACAAGCACGTTACGGAGGCCCCCAAGTACCCGACCTACAAGGGTGGTGAAAAAGAAAAAACTCAATGCGGCTTCGCTGGAAGCCAACCCAGTCGTCAGTCCACTGGCGGGTAGCTCAGCATCTGCGGTGTCAGGCAGTTCGCGTGTAGGCAACGGATATCGCCATAATATCCTACCCATACCGCACCCCTGCCGGCAACGAAAACTGGGTTGCGGATAGGTCGTTGTGTCCACCTCAAACGAGGGCTTCGCGGTCGCCAAAGTGAATTGAGTGTTCCTCTGCAGCTGCTATGCGCCGCCAAGATGGCCATTTGACCAGTTTTCACAAATGGTAGCTCGGATGAAGAAGTATTCAAAGTGGCGCTTGAGTAGGAACAGAGAACCGAGCCAGCTAGGCGCAACCATGTCTAGGAAGGGCAAACCTAGGGATGAGAAGTCGCCGGTGGATTTGTTGGACAGAGACGATCGCCGATCTCCGGAGAATCTGCCTACGAGCTGGAAAGACGATGCAGAAAGCGCGGTTGGACTCAAGAAGAATGGAGCGTCGTGGTACTGGTCGCCAAGGCCACTGAAGATGGAGCTAACGAGTTGTCCACTAAATAATGAGAACGAAAAGAATGGGTCAGGAAAAAAATACCAGTGAAGTTTTGTTCAAACTGATTTATTTTATTAAAGGGTCAACTTAAATCTTCAAACTAAGTTTAGTGAATATTGTCATATGGTCCGTGGTCCGCCGTGCGGCGCTAGCTTAGTCGTTATGCTGGAACATGACCGTTGGACGGCAGCCACATCGATTTTTCGGATGCAGCTTTTGATCCTGTTGGTAAGTTGCTTGGTGTTCTTGGCCTTCCAATTATCCTTGTATACCATGGAGCTCAAAAGACCGAAGAAATCCTCGATAGGACGGCACTGTAGCAAATTTGTCGGATTCCGGTCTTTTGGGACATATGGTATATTTTGGCTCTCCAAAAACGTTAGCGTTTTTTGCGTAGTGCGATGATGCCTTGTCCGGCCAAAACACGTATTTGCCATCCGAGTGATGTTGTTTAAGAAATGGGATGAGTATTTTCTGCAAACACTCTCTTTGGTACACCTCCTGGTTGATGGCCAAACCGCTTGGTTTGAACCACGGCTTCGAAATACCCTTATCGGATATTACGATGTATAACATAACCTTCGATTCAAATTTGTGCTTGAACTTATACATTACTTTTGGAGGAGTAGTAGATTTGTCCTTAGTGTAGAATCGGTCGTTTCCCGGTATCTGAGACTTCGAAAGAGGAAAGTAGCTTTCGTCGTCAGAACGAAGATTTTCCGCCGTAATTCCAAGTCATCCAGCGGCATTGGGATTTCACGGTTTGAATCTGCTCATCTGTGTACTCTGGGGATCTGGTTTTCTTTCTACACACTATTCCTTCTTTCTTTAGCGTCTTGCAGATGAGTGACTTCGAACAATGGAACTTTCAGGCTGCTTCCCGTTGACTTACCGAATCCTTGTTGTTGAACATGCTGCGCAGCGGCGGAGCGTTTTCTCATTCATTATTTTTCGCTGGACGGCCGCAACCTTTCTTCCGGGTTACTCTCATGCATGCCAGGATACGGTATACGGTGGATGCCGGAACTTTTCACGACAAAAATGGTCCACCGTGTATTTTTTCCACGATCTTCGTTCGCTTGAAAGAATTGTACAACGCGCGCGCGTAGTTCTTCCTGTTTCGACGGCATGCTGAACACGACTGAACATGTTAGAGTGAAATAAGAGTGTATGAAAATTTTCTGGAGAGTTCAACGATTCATTCATCTAAAGTGACATTTCTATGCGGCCGTTTTTGTTCTGATGGAAAAGTATTGAAATCATTCTCATTTTTTAGTGGACACCCGTTAAAGGCCAGTAGACGAGCCTGCTTCGAGGGTCTATTACAAAACCAAGGGCACGGCAGCTCCAACCGAGCAATCACCAGGCTACGGCAGGTGGTCATTGGGGACTCTTTTCGCGCCACGACCACAGTTCCTGGCCTCCTATAACTGGAAAATTGTCCCATGACAATAACAACGGCACCGCGGAAGAAGGGGATGAGAGCGACTGCTACGAATGGTGAAGTCATCGCGATAGGAAAGTCGTCAGAAGGCAAACAGAGCGCCTGACCGCCCGAGGACCCTGACGGCATACTCAAACCTGGCCATCAGGACGGCTATTTCACTGGCTCTCGGAATGTTCGGTGTAGTGATGCAAAGATATTTGGACGAGGGTGAAAAATCCAGACTCTGGGATTGCTTACCGAAGGCATCAGCATACCGTCCGATATGCTTGCTGGATGCACAATGGGTAAGGTTCTGGAGAGGATCATCCTCAACAGGTTGTCAGAAGTACACATAGGGTACAGATGTTCTGTCCAACAACCAGTTTGGCTTCCGTGAAGGGAAGTCAGCTGGTAGGATGCCATCAAGTCCTCCACGAAGACGGCAGAGGAGGCAACCCAACGCAAGAGGCGGAGAGTTCGCTACTGTGCAGTAGTCATCCTGAATGTCAGGAATTCGTTTAAAATTGCCAGTTGGGAAGTTCTCACCAACTCGCTCCAAAGCCTTCAGGTCCCTGTATTCGTGGGAAGATTGGTTCTTCCGGAAACTGCACCATGCACAGCCCATGATGTGTCTGACTGAACAGCTGTCGTCCAGTCGTGTTTTGCTGCTGGTTCCACCATGCCTTATGGCGAGCATTCGGGTCTCCTTCGACGAAGAAACGGGCGCCAGCACTGGTGGCAGAACACTGTAGAGGGCTGTAAGCTACAATGATCCGGACTTTTACAGAAGCTGATTCCATTTTCACACTCAAGACATCGATGATAGCTGTGCGGACATGAGGCAAGGTGCGGTATTTCATCCTTTTCATGACGATGACTGTAACACCACCTTCCGAATGAGCGATCAGGCCGATAGTGTAACCTGGTATGGTCCTTTCGTTATAGATGGGTCTCGGTTAGCAGTCCTCGTCGATGTTGTCCTTGCGGACAAAGTCAGAATGCTTCAGGTAGAGATAGTGAGCGCTTTAGGATAATTAGGATTTCAGGGCAGTAAGATCTGCTCGATTTGCTTTGATACGTACGGAGAGCACTGAGCATGCTGATGAAAATTTCCATCAGCTCGCCTGCGGAGAATCGGTTGGGGTTTGAGATTTGCACTACTGGTCATTTTCAAAATCCAGAAAGAAGGATTTTTGTTGGCCAATGGTATCTTGAGTGGAGGCAGTATGGTCTATAAGTCCTGGTTAAGCTTGCCTAGAAGATACGGTGGAAATTCGTCTGCTAGAGTTTTTTCCGTTTTACGTCGGGGTTGATTTCTGATGGTCGTTTGTTTCCGTATACGTTTGAATGCTTTGAGCTTTGAACACTGGCAAACGCCCAGTGAACTTTGGCGTTTGGGCTACCTCTACCGCTTGACTTAACCTTGGAGCCGTTGCCTTCCTCTTTCCCACCGGTCAATATTGGTTTAAGTAAGAATTTGTGTCTTTGACAACCAGCCGCTTTCTGGAAGCGCCGGGAACCACTTCACCGGGTGACTTCCTCGCTCAGCTTGGAAGTTCCTGCTCCCATGGTAGAAAGAGTGGATCCTCCTATGGAGAAGGAAGCGTCCGTTTGTGTGTGCTTCAAAGCAGAGGTCTCATTGATCCTCTCCGTAGCCACTAGCCTAGCCAACTCTCGGGCACTTTGGTCGGAGAGTGGTCCAGGCTCTGAATCTTTCCACTCTTTGCATGAAGCTTGCATTGATCTTCGAAACTTCTGAAAACATTGCTTCAAGTCCTTACTGATATTGCTACTTGTCATTGCATTCTGCTGCTCGGCGATCACATCGACTGTATTTAGTTCAGCAGCCGTACTTTTGCCCGTGTCTGAAACACCCTGCCATCCTGCTCGGTGGGGTTCTACTCAGGCCACCTCTGGCGAACGGGTACGCCGACGTGTCTTCCTCTCTTCTTGAGATGGTTTGGTTTGGATGTTCCTTAACTTCCATTATGTTGGGTCCCCCTTTAGCCGCTATACAATCCCACATGGAGTAGTTACTATAATGATACCATGGTTGTCTATGCAAACAGGGAGGCCATGCGAGTGTTGACACAGTCCTTCATGGAGCTAGATCAGAGCCAGATCAGGGCAAGTCAGGAAGGGGCATCTGAGCCTACTCCCACACGGTGACTGTACCTTTTGGTTGATAGATGGGTTCAAGATGTTGGACTTTATTTTTAACACTAAGGTATGGCCCAGTTAGAACTGGAACATAAACTATTGCGCATATTTCGGATATACATTAATAGAATAGTTTTCTGTTTTAACTAAATGTCTGACTTTTTGTGAACTTTAGAGGGAAAATACAAAAAAATAATCATCTCGATTTCGAAGAAATTTGCGGACTTTTGATTCTCAATTCATTGCTACTTTTGACGACAGTGTCATTCACCTTCAGTTTCCTCTTCATAATAGCCCAAAATCTCTCTATCGGTCTGAGCTCTGGACAGTTGGGTGGGTTGAGTTCTTTCGGTATAAACTGAATCCCGTTGGTTTCATACCACTGTAGCACTGTTTTACTGTAATGACAGCTTGACAGATCTGGTCTAAACATGACGGGTTCAATGTGGGATCTGATGAATGGCAGTATTCGCTTTTGGAAAAAGGCCAATTGAGCGCAATACCAATTACTACTAATTAGTTGTTTTCATACGGGTTTCCTTATTCTTTTTAAGCATTAGTACTTCATTCAGGCATAAATAATGAAATAATGTACCAGAAACTGGACGGACACTTGTGCCTACCCAGTGTACCCGGATACGACCACTCATGTGAGTCTAGAGTATCTCACGAGCTGACGAGTGCAACGGGAAGGACTATAGGTGTATAGATCTAGAGGTGAGTCACCGGATACGCAATCTTAGCAGGAAAACTACAATTACAATCAAATTAGTCTGTTGATAATAAAAAAAAATATTCTACCTAATGTATAGGTCCTTTTGGGATCATAAATAACCGATGTTACACAGTTGCGGACTTGGTTTTCGATTTATTCGACCAGTCATCTCGGATTCTTTTAAAATGGAGTGAACTGGGTTTCCCCACTAAATATATCGATGTTGGATCAAAATGCAGTCTAGAAATTACTTTCCAAGAGCTTTTAGAACAGTAAATAAATACGCCTCGTTACAGTAGCGTTTAATGCTAAAGAAAGTACTTTCTGAATCTAGTTGGTTGTTAATCCATAGTTCAAGGCTTATTCCAAATTGATTTTAAAACCGTCCATAATAGTCTCGTATATTTTCAAAATGACGTTAGAACATCTTTTAATATAAGAACAATTAATTTGTAATATGTGCTGGGCATTCGATAAATTCTCATTCATCCAGCAAAACAACTCAAGATGATCTTCGTCCACAACGATCGATCGTTGCCATCCACCGTCTCCAAGTTACAAGGCAAGCGTCCGGCGTGAAAAAGTTTTAACCTTTAGTCTCTCACTCTATAGAAGCTTATCGTTTCCGAAGATCAATTTCATTTCGGTCCAATCCGATTTGGAGTGCATCTGTAATAATGACAGAGACGACACAAAGGTTACACCGGTCCCAAGCGATCCCCCACTGAGCTTCTAAGAACCAGAAGCTACTTACCATCTTGTCGCAGCATCTTCATCACGAATTTCTCCGGAATCAGCGATCTGGTGAACCACGATGGGTCGTGTGTGCCTGAAAATCGTAGTCGATGCTAATAGGATTAAACTGTGCAATCGGGCGTTTGCCTATTCGCTGCTTCACATTATGTAAACGCGTGCTACTGGTGTTAAACTTTGGATCAATATTCAAGGTTCCCTCATGCCTATCGCCGTTGAAAAAAAACCTATTTTCCATCAGCGCGACAATGCTTCCGGTTGAACGAGAAAAGTGAGATTTTATCCCATATTTTCAGCGCAGGATGTTCTCCGCATTTACTTACAATGTCGTTCGATGTACATGAGAATCGTGCTAAAAGCCTCAGTCACGACATGTGCTGATGTCAAGCACGCGACACATTTTAAAGGCGACACTTTAACTTAGCTGACACTTACCTGGGAATTTTCGATTCGCCAATTCGGTGAAAAATTACTTGCTAATTTTGTGGGCTTTAATATTCATTGAGAATTGGGAAACAAATTTCTCACACAAACACATTCGCTGTCGTAATTTGCATAGGTTCATGAACGGTGACAGCTGTTGCTGCTCTGGTAAACAACACGTGCTTCGTTTGAACATTAACCATGTTTGATGGGAAGAATATTTACTTGCACGGCTATCAGCTGGCTTCATCGCTCACACGTATCCTTCCGTTTGGGTTTTTGTCGTACCTTCGATGATGATGGCAAGCGGAGGAAAATGGAATGTAAATTATGATTACCTGTCTGTTATTAGTCAACCTACTGTATGTTATGGCTTAATGAGACACAGGAGGGAAGATGCACGAAATTGTCGTTTATTAGGTTTACGTTTAGCAGGTGTGTCGTTATCTATGGCTGCGTTTTTTGCAGTTCGCTTGAAGGCGAGCTACAAAATAGAACGTCGTGTTACAAAGTTTGGATAGAGTCTATTTCTATTCTATTTCCTGTAAAGATTCAATGAAGTTAATCGATTACTGTGAGTATTCAATTCATTCAGTTATGTTCATGTAAGATCAATATGGTCAGGAATGTAAAAAATCCATAATGATAAGTTAAATTATTGAGTATAGAAACATCAGTTATTATACACATTTTGTGGCAAGTGTAATCAAAGACCCATAACAATACAACCAAACAAACTATCTGATAACACAAAGAAAAGTTAAGTAAAATAGAACTCAACCTGAAATACTGGTATGGATCGTTTTGCCTCAGTTGTGAATTTTAAACCTTGTTCTCGTACAAACTTGAAAAAATACGGTCTTGAAGCGATTGTGTCAATTCAGAGTGTCACACGGCCAGCCATTTAAACTCAGTTTTGAGTCGTTTTTGACTCACTTTCGTCATAAGTGGTCCGAGTAAATGTTACTGGTATTGCCAAATCGACATTTCAAAAACATCGACTCAAATCGGATGGATTTATTGATTTGTCGACTTATCCCAGTTACATTTACTCAAATTTGAGTGACTCCACTAAAGACGAAAGTGAGTCAAAAACGATCCAAAACTGAGTTAAAATGGCTGGCCGTGCATGAAAAAAACGATTGAAAAATGATGGCACAAGAATTTGATGGTTGTTGGCAATGAAGCAATAGCATAAAGGACCACTCCCATGACCTCCCTGCTTGCATAGACAACCATGGAATCATTATAGTGGGATTGGATACACAGATAAAAAGAAACATTGAATTTTCTTCTTTATCTAATGCACATAAAGGGAATGCTAGACTTGGCAGAAAATAATGTGATATTTCATTTAAATTGCAGCCAGATTACGCCTGAATCTAGCATGTTGTGTGGAAGATTGCCAACATTGTTGTATGGCGCATGAAAGATTGCACATAATTTCGTTGTTTACGCTTCCTCTGGCTTGGAATTAAACGAAGGGAAATTTTTAGCGGTTGTTAAAATTAATTATTTTTTTCTGTGTGCCCAACCCTTTTTGGCCCTTCATACAGCAGTATGTTGAATTGAGACCAGTGACAAAGCATGAGAAAGATCATGGAAGTAGAACCGCATGCAAGGCTAGGCCCATGCTAGAATGGTAGCTTCCTATAAGCACAAAATCGACGTGAAACCGCTTACCGAGTCCCATCTAAAACCCGACGATTTTTTTTTCGTTACAAGGTTACTAAACTTATCGGCTCTATCACTTTAACTCCAGGAAGGTGGTGTTGTGATCATCATCAAGAAAGATATCAAATGCTGCATCTTGTCTCATGTCCGCACAGCTTTAATCGAGCTTACTGTCCTCGACAGTGTTCTGCCACCAATCAATTTACGTCTGAGAATTTGCAATGCAGTTATGATGTACAAGTATAAATTCTGGAACGAACTAGAATAAATCTCTGAATTGGTATACGAAACTCTCTTTAAAGATGGGGGGAAGGGGGGGGGGGCGGTGTATCAAACCACCATAAAAACATCTTTCGCCTTCAGAAACCTCCACATGCCAAATTTATTTCCATTTGTTTATTTAGTTCTTGTGTGTTTCATTTGTATGAGAGCCCCCTTTTACTGAGATAGGAGGGGTCCCTAACTTTCATACGCACCTTTTCTGGCCCCAAAAACTCCTCTATACAAAATTATACGCCGATCGGTTCAGTAGTTTTCGAGTCCATTAGGTTCAGACAGATGGACAGAAATTCATTTTTATGTACACAGATAGAAAGAAACATTCGATTTTCGTGTTATCTAATGCGCATTAATGGAATGCAAGATTTAGCATACATTCCAGAGATATTTCTCGAGTACTTTTTCAAATGGACATAAGTAACATTGGGACGAAAATGAGAAAATCACCATTGAACTTTTTTGAGTTTATTTTTAATCCTATTTTAAAACCGAACGTGTTTATCCCAATGAAATTCCACAAATTGGTAGAAGATATTACATCACTGTGCTTAAAAATTACACTTTCAATTTCATTTAGAAAAATGTTTCTTACAACGGTCTGCAATAGAAAAAGATAATACGTCATTTTGATAAGTCAGTATGATAGATGGCTTGTTACTTGCGTTAAAATCAGACGTCATTCTGCGAATGACAATGTTGATACGTCGAAATGTTACGTCAATTTGTCATATTTCACACTAATACGTCGAACTTATCAAAATGACGTATTATTTTTTTTACAAAAAAAACGTTGTAAAAATATCTTTGCTAAAAAAATCAGTTTTAACTAAAAAAAAAATTAAATGTTTAGCCTTGTGGTATAGAGACTTTGAAAAACGCGTCGTTAAGGGGCAATCAAATGAAATAAGAATGATTCGCAAGTTACTTTTTAACACAAGCGGCGTATCTACATTTTTTTCCAAACTGTGCAAAAGTGATTTTACACCGTTTTGCGAAAAGTTAGTTAAAAATTTCAGAAATAATCTATCAAAAAGTTCAACAAATATGGGCAAATAAACATAAATTTTTAATAACATGCCAGGAGCAACGCGTTTGTTAACGTTTTGTGCCTTACGTTCTTTTGAAAAAGTACTCAAGATTTCACGTAAATTTAAGTCAGATAACGCCTAAATCTAGTCATTTGTATAGAAAAAAAATGCAAACATTGTTGTATGGTGCATGAAGGATTGCATACAATTTCGTTGTTGACGGCTCCTTTGGCTTGGATCTAAACGAGAGGAAATTTTACGTGCTTGTTAAAATTCATTATTTCTTCATTTTCTGACTAATTTTTGACACATTTTTTCTGTGTCTTTAGATTATTATTTGACTTGCAACCTCTGTTTACTAAACTGCAGTGTGAAAAATAAAGATCAATGCCTCCAAAACCCAAACTATCAAGGCAATCGAATAAATTGAAACCTTATCCTACTTGCACGATCATGAACGGCACAAGGGATGAAAGGTCCCCTGAAGTGACTTATCTAGGATGGTATTTGTTGAGAAGCTTCTCTTCCATTCGCATGTGGAGAACATTCTCGTTAATTGTTTTGCTTTGGTTAGGTGTTTGTATCCGCTGATAAATCGTAGATTTCACCTCTCGGCACTACGGTACGAATGGACAAATTTCGCGAAAAAATTGATAACTCGAAAACCATTAATTATAGCCAGATAATGTTTTGGGAAGATTTAATTTAAAAAATTAGATCTATCTTTTGGTTTGGATGGTGATTAGGGTTGTCCTTTTCTGTTCATAATAAAAAAAATATTCTTATGATTTGAACATTTTTTGCTTCTACAGAATTGTAGATATTTTTATTTAATATTAGGTGCGCAACTAAGTTCTCGCTGTTTTTTGGTGAAAAAGGAACTTTATTATGAAAACAAAGGTTACAAACGAATTATTCAAAGAACGTGAATACCATTTCGATAGACCTGTTCGTCTTTAGATGCTATCCGAGAATCAAACCATTTTGAGATGTCATCATATCAGTGGAATTGCTGACCAGTGAGACCATGTGCCATCGAACGGAACAAGTAATAATCGGACGGTGCAATATCAGGAGAATATGGCGGGTGTGGTAGGACTTCCCATTTGAGCGTTTCCAAGTTGGTTTTCACGGGTTTCGCAACGTGAGGTCGAGCGTTGTCATGCTGAAGAATCACCTTTTTCCTGTCTGTGCTCGAAAAAGTGATTCTTCAGCATGTGGCCGTTATTCATGCAGTGCTCGGCTCAATCGCATCAATTCAGTTCGATACCGTTCCCCGGTAATGGTTTCGTTTGGATTCAACAGCTCATAATAAATAACACCAACCTGGTCCCATCAAATACACAGCATAACCTTCACAGCGTGAATATTCGGCCTAGGCGACGATGTTGAAGCATGTCCGGGCAGTCCCCATGAATGTTTCCGTTTTGGGATTTTTCGACACCCGTCGCAATGCGATGTAGAAAACTTTTCCTTTTTTGCCGCTGGAGAAGTTGTTCACAGACGAAAAAACGACGCTCAACATCTCTTGGCTTCAAATCGTAAGGAACCCAAGTTCCTTGCTTTTGAATCATTCCCAACGCATGCAATCGCTTAGAAACGGCTTGGCGGGAAACTCCTAAACCTGAACCAAGCTCTTCTTGAGTTTGACACGGATACTCATCGAGTAATGCCTCCAATTCAGAGTCTTCGAAGTTTTTTGGCCTTCCTTCACGCGGACGATCATCAACACTGAAATCACCGTTTTTGAAGCGACGAAACCAATCACGACACGTTGTTTCACTCAGAGCAGCATCACCGTAAACTTTTTGGAGTTCTCGATGTGCTTCAGAAACTGTTTTCTTCGAATGAAAGAAGAAAATCAACACTTCCCGCAAATGACGATTATTTGGCACGAAATCAGACATCTTCAAACAACCAAAATATATAACACTAAACCAAAATCACTGATTTGGCAAAGCGGTTTCTTTACCATATGTCTGAGCTTGGTTTATGACGCTTGAGATGTACAACATTGGACATGCACTTACTACTGGCGCCATCTATTGCTAAACAGCGGGAACTTAGTTGCACACCTAATAAAACTAGAAAATGTTTTACTTCTGTCCCATCTACAAATAGTTTTATAACAGTTTTTCTGACTTTACTTAGGGTGGGCATAAAAAAACAGCTTTTTTGATGTAACTTTTTTATTTCAATTTGAATTTGAAAACTTTGCCAAGATGACTTTCAGGGTATAAAATGCCGCACATTTTGAAGACACAAGATAGTTGTTATTTATAATATGAAAAAAGTTGTAGGGGTTGAAGTGTAAAAAAATACGGTTTTGCAAGATATCTTATTCCCTTATTTGCAAATATTTGCAAATATTTGCAAACACAAAGTACGTAAACTGAAAGTACAAACTTCCATCTACAAGATCTATACAAAATTGTTTGTTTCCTTTTGTACCCTTTAGGAGAAAAACTCATTTTAAAATTGGTAGTTTTGCATTTTTTATACATAATTTTCGATCACCAGCATCATCAATTATCATCAAAGAGCGTAACAACGAGAGCGTTTTATGAAAATGATTCTTTTTTTATATTATCCCATCTCCGTTGATTTATTAATATTTATATCCTTTTTTTTCGTAGGAAGGGAAAAGCCCATTTTATGGGAGCCTAAGCTTTTTTTCTAAACTTGGCACAGAACTTCCTCATCTTTAGGTATCAACAGATTACAGTCCAAATTATACAATAAGCTCTTAAAACTAACATAAAATATCCCAGACAAACAGACACAACACATTGTATATTTTGCACTACAAATCATAGTCATTGAAAAAAAAAAACTAACGCTATCTGTTGAGCACACTGTGATGGATGATTAAGCTGAACAGATGGCAGTAGTGCGTTAACGTCAAACGTAAGATTTTTTTTATTATGAACAGAAAAGGACCACCCTAGTCACCATCCAAACCAAAAGATAGATCTTATTTTTCAAATTAAATCTTCCGAAGACATCACCTGTCTAAAGTTAGTGGTTTTCGAGTTATCGTCTTTTGTCGCGAAATTTGTCCATTCCTACCATAGTGTTCGGGGGTAAACAAACTGACAGTCTACCAATAAATTATTTCACTTACGATCTTCTAAGTAACTCTGGTGTAGGAATCATGCACGCAGACTCACAGGAACAAAATTCAATTCCGAATAAGACGTTGATGATAATCCGAAATCGATCATTCGATACTCGAAATTCAGACCTTCGTCGGGAGGCAAGCATATAAAAGGGGCTATTCATAAACCCCGTAGACTTTCCTGGGGGAGCGGAAGGGGGGTCTACGCTTCATACAAAATTTCAAAAAATTGTATGGAGAAAAGTCTACGAGGGGGGAGGGGGGGTGGTCGGAGATTTTCAAAAATGAGTCTACGTGGTTTATGAACACGCCCAAAGGTATATTCCAAAATGGCTGATATTATAAATAGGTTTGTTAATAAATGCAACATATCTGATCATACTTTGATAAGCATTTTGTTAACAGTAGGTTAGTTGTATGTGTAGTAGACTAGGTACGTTGTATGTTAAAGTGATCATCATCAAGCCCATTTACTCTACCACCATTAGACACTAGCATTATTTGACGGCCCTGAATAGGGACGTTTGGTTTGAATGTTGGTATGCTGAAAGAGTTTCAATTGTGCTAGCTGTAGTGATTGTGTTTATGTGATCGACCAGCTGGAGACCATAATCTTTATCGTGTAATAGATTGTGCAGGGCCTGTTTGGGAATCAAAGTCAATAATCAATCATATTTTTGATTGTTGATTGTCGCGAAGAACTTTTACTGATTTAAGCAAAAATCTCTCTCTCTCTCTCTCTTTCTCTCTGACTCACTTTTTATGTCTCTCGTTCTGCTTCCCTTTTTCTCTCTTAATGGCGCAGCCACAACTACCCAAATGTAAGTATTGCAGTTACGATATTCATCATTGACACGTCACAACATTTCCTATATACCAGCTAGGGCAACGCACTTACAGACGAAGTTGTAAAATTAGTCAAGAGCTACTATTCTTTCATACATCATATTCATAAATATAGCTTCTGAAACTATAGTTATCAGTTAATTCATCCAATTGAGTTAAAATGACTATTTACAGTACTGCGCATAATACGTCCTCACGTACAAGTTCGCAGTTTACTGAAGAAGTGAAGAAGTGGGTTAAAGTTATCAAAATTCAATGATTTTTACTTCACACATTTCTGTAAGAGTTATTTCTATTTTTCTCATAAAAGTGACTTTTATATCAGAAAAATTAAACTCCAACTCCATAGTATTTTATGTTCCTCTCAGTAACCGTGTGTGATGAACTTAAATCGATCAGCCATCAACATACATTTAGGCGAGCTAAATAAAAACCAAACCTCCACACAAGCGCCACCAGTTGCATGCAGGTCAAGCGTAGAACCAAGGCATTGAATTTACTTCAACACCATCCATGAGATCGTGCCATGCTGTCTTAATCTATTAATCACATTTTTCCTTCAACTGAAGCATCTACCCACAGAGTACGGTGTGCCGCCCATCGTGAAACCGATGCTGCTCGTTTATGGGTCAGGGAAAATTGAAGAAAGGAAGGCACAAGTGGGATTAAATGAGAAAACAATTACGTTTCTTCGTGGTGCCAATTGGTGGGGGCGTTTGGCATATAAGGACTCTGTTTGTTTATAACTTTGCAGATTGAAGTGTGATCTGATGTATCTCAAGTTAAATCAAAGAATTAAAATTGGTCAATCCACAAACAAAAGTGGATTAGTTTTGAACTTTCAAGTATTTAAAGTATAATCAAATAGTCGGTCACATCGAAGTTCTGATGGCATATGCTAACAGTGAATGCGTTGCACTTCTTATCGATGGACTGTTTGAGAGCATCCAAAGCAAAAGCAAGCCTCTCAATCCGAACTAAAGTCACTCATTCTCCGCAATGAGAGATGGTTGGGTGCAAAAACACATCACAGTCGAGAGAAGCTTCACGGCTATTTTGGATTGAAAACGCTATATTGTTGTAAAACATATATTTTTAGGATGAATAAGAACAAAATCGAATATAAAAATCTTGTTGGGGCTTAGACATACGTTTCAGTTTGCATAGTACAATGTAACAGGTATACATTAGTAGGTACCATTAAAGGGGGTAACTTTGATCAGAGGGACAACATACATCGTCTTCTTCTTCTTTTAACAATTCAAGCTTATTGATTTCACAATTCGTTTATTGCTTGATCTTATCTTAGTTTTCTAAATGCACTTCCACAGTTATTAATTGAGAGCTTTCGATGCCATCTACTATTTTTGCATTAGTATGATAGTGTGGCAAGTTCACTCATACATTTGCATTCATCTGGTTCCTGTAAATCCAGGTTTTCGGGGCTCTGTTCCGGTTCGGAGACACAATATCGGATCATCCATCGAATTTCCAGAAATGGATGTCAGAAACCTTGGAATCATTCCTTGAAACTGTTTCTATTCTATTGTGGGCCATATGCCGACTTGTTCCTGGATCAGCAATTCTGTAAAAGGTTCCCGTGGGTCCTCGAGTGGCCAAAAACATATTTAGAAAGTAACCCTTGCAATATGGGTATCAAAATTCATGAAATTTCTCCAGTAGGATATTTCTCAACGTTTTGTGGCCATCTGGTGGCTTGTCCTCGAACCTGTCTTTCCAGAACAGGGTGTGAAATCGTATTCCTTTCCTCGTGAAGCAGTAACTTGCTTGAACAAATTGTAATAAGGGCGAGCTTTTTTAGAGAACATTATCCGTAATGAATAAAATTTCGCAGAACCTTACACGATTTATAATGTTAATTTTTAAGTTTTATGACGCTCTATTTATGTGCATGACATTGAACAGAAATTCACACTACTTTTTGGAGCTGTGTATTAGGCTTAATTTTACTTGAAAAATCCCATTTATTCATGCCAAAACTAGCGTTATTGACTTTATGTGTATAAGATAACGCTTTTTTTTTTCTTTCAAACAGTGGAATTGATCTGCAATTGGCCTTAGTTAAAGCCTTTACAATGAGCAAAACTATCAATTATTGGAAAACTACACCTGAATCAACATTGTGATGTTAATATTGATGCGTGTAAATTTTTGTTTCATTTCACTCGATAACGGATCTTGCAAGAAATATTTCTATGACAGATTAGCTTTTGCATTTAGATTTCTACATTTAGATTTACAGAGCTCGAAAAAGTAGTGCGAGTTTCTGTTCTATATCATGCACATAAATGGAGCGTCACAAAACATGAAAATTTGCATTATAACTTTATGTAAAGTTTTGGGACGTTCCAGCCATTGGCGATAATGTTGTTTGCAAAATCTCATCTTTGTTAGAACTTTTCATGCAAGTTTCTGCTTCGTTTTGATTGAAATATAATTTAACATGCACTGATATTTACATCACCATGGAAAATTCATTTTTTCTGTGTACATTTTGGACAAGGTTTGAACTATCTTATAACTTATACGCTTTATAATGTAATGCATGACGCTCCATTTATGGCATGATATTGAACCGAACTAAACTACACCGATGGAAAGGAACATTGAATTTTCTGCGTTATCTCATGCACATAAAGGGAATGCTAGATTTGACAGAATATAATGGCACAGAAAAAAATAATTAAATTTATGAAGCGCATAAAATTTTCCCTCGTTTAATTCCAAGCCAAAGGAGGCGTAAACAACGCAATTGGTTGTAGTCTCTGATGAGCCATACAACAATGTTTGTAATCTGTCATACAACAGGCTAGATGCAGGCGTTATCTGACCTCAATTTACATGAAATATCCCATTAATTTCTGCCAAATATAGCATTCCCTTTTTGTGCATTAGAAAACGCATAAAATTCAACGGGATTTTTCATGTAAAGCCAGATAACTCCTGAATCAAGCCTGTTGTATGAAATATTGCAAATATTGTTGTTTGGCGCATGAAAAATTGGAAACAATTTTGCCGTTTACTTGAAATAAAACGATGGTAAATTCTACGCGCGTGTTAAAATAAATTTTTTTCTGTGTATTATTAGCAAACGCGATCGAATTCCTTTATTTTTTCAAGGGCTGTGCTTTCACAAACTCAGTTTGTTGAATCAGTTACCGTATATGGTCAAAACTGGCGCGATCGCCCTAAGAAGATTTTTTTACCGAACTCATCGATCAGACCTCAACAATTTACACTTTTGAGCTGAATTCTACCTAGTAGTTGAATCATACGTATTAACTGTATATAGAAGTTTCTCACTGTTAGAATCAGTTTCTTTCCGTCTCATTTTATCTCAGACACACTTGTATACTGATGCCGCTTGGACTCGTTTTAAAGATATTGCGCTTAGCGATACAACAGCATTGTATGTAGCAACATCGCTGCAGAAAAGCATGATACCTAATGATGCAACGTGACAATTAACTGACAGCACCGACCTGGGGAAATTTGATAATTTCAAATGAGCGTAAACAAACTGTTGCATCTTGAGTTATGCATGTTTCGCATTGAAGATTTTTGTAGCACGTATCTTTCGTACCACGCACAACTGTTGACATATCTCTAATGCAGTATACAATGCATTAATTTTGCTGGTTCACCATTCATGGCAAGATGGCTCGTTTTGGATCTGACAGCATGGATCATTTGAATAACCGATTTTTGTTATGTTTATACACTTTTGAGATGAAATATTGCTTCTGATAGCCTAAGAAATTTTTACAGTTATTAGTCTCAATTTTTGAGGTTAGATCACATCGGCAACATAAGGGAGTGCAAATTGGAAAAACTAAAAATAGGATAGACATGAGAAGTTGCCAGCTTTTGAACGTCAAAAACTCATATCGTGCTTGGGCATGCCAGAAATCTCGGTGAAAAATGTGACAGTACTTGGCCGTCGTGTTTATTAAAGAGAGAAACAACAACTCTAAATGGAGTATGTGAAGATTTAACGTGAAACGTTACATCTGAAACCAAAAAATCTTTGTGTGCACCAGCATATCGTTCTAACAGTGTTTGATATCTTATAAGTCAGTTATTAAGGAAGATTTAAATTCAAAAAAAAAGATTTAAATGATATGGTTTTTTGTCTTTCTTTCCATTAATAAAATCACGCATATCGAGTAAATCTATATACAATAAAAGAAAACAACTAATATTCTAATGATTGGGAAACTAGGAGAATTTAAAATTTAACACTTCATTTGATCACTTTTAAAAAAAATAAAAATTAAACCTATGAAACACTTTTTTAAATTTTCGCTAGTAATCGCGAGCAAATTCCTTTGATTTCCACTATGAGCTTATCTTTTGACAGATAGGTCTATTTCGTCTGCTACTTACAGACTTCTTCAGTGCCGAGTGCTCGACTTGGCAAAGTCTACACTCCATACAAAAATTAAAAAAAAATGTAGGGAGGAAAGTCTACGAAGAGGGGGAGGGGGGGTTGAAATGTTCAAAAATAAGTCTACGTGGTTTATGAACAGGCCCTAAGTTGAGAGCAAGCAATAAGCTAATTGCGAAAAAGAAGAAGAAGAAGGAGAACATAAACCACGTAGACTTTTTTTGGGGAGGCGGGGGGTAGTGTCAGACCAAAATCTACGTTCCATTCAAAATTTCAAATTTCAAAATTTCATGTATGGAGAAAAGGCTACGAGGAGGGATGAGGGTCTGCGATTTTCAAAAATGAGTCTACGTGGTTTATGAGCAGGCCCTATCCGATACCGTTTATCTAAGGAACTGGAAAACGAGTTAATCGACCATAATTGCAATTATTGCATATGCTTTATCGCCGCCATGCGGTTGCAAACGATCAAATCGTGTTAAGGCTGAATAAGTTTTCACCAAACAACTACTGCAAACGATACGGCTAAGAAAAAACATGCAAAACAGTCAAGAGGTTATGTACTCGTATAGTATACTATACTATTAACATACAATAATTTTGTTTCTATTATACACAGTTCAGAAAGAAACGAGTAATTTCTTTGCGTTATCTAATGATTATTTAAGGAATGCTAGATACGGTATAAATTCAAAGGGTATTCTATGTAAACCTATTAAACCTGATATCACCTTAATTTGGCTTTTTTGTGTAAATTATAACATAGCATTAAATTCACATGAATATTTACAAAAAAAATAAGGTATCAAACTGAAACACTTTTTGCAAACTGTCTATAGAAAACGCGAGGAAAGTTTCTCAAAGGGATGAATGAAGGGATGTGCAAAAACCGTTTGACAGTGTATGTGCTCCGCGATGGAATACGAATCCGTAAAAAAAATCGAATGCCGGATTTTGGTAACGATTAGGACATTAGTCTTTATTTTGTTGAGAGACGTCAAGCGTCCTAAAAAGCACTCGTCCGTTGCATGTTGCTAGCCCTGTTTTATAATATTTAGGATTTTATATTCGAAAACTACTAATTAAATTAGTACTTTGAACGAAAGTTTGATTAAATATTGTGATGCATTCGTACATGGAGAAATGTTCAGTAGTGGGACTCCATTTTTTCACGAAACTTTCGTGTTCTATCATCGTATTTCTCGTGCATTGTATGCATATTATTTCGTAAGCATACCAATGTCTCGTATTTTTTACAATGTACAAACATGTTCCGAATAAATCATTTTTGTACATTTTTGATTTTCGTTTACCATATGAAATAAAATTAGTAAAACATGTGACAGATATGACGAAAATAGCTTAATATAATTAACAAATTAGGTTCGTTACTGAAAACAACGAACTAACACTTTCATTTAAAAAAAAATAAGGGCAAAAATTGCCGATTTTTCATGGGTTCACCTTTACCCGCACTGACAAAACTACCCATGCACAGGGATGCCAGAAATACAGACATGTCTGTATTTATACAGACATTTGATCATGCATACAGACTTCATACAGATTACAGACATTTTACAGATATTGGTATCCATAAATAGAGTGAAAATGATTCTTAATCGATTTTATTTTCTATATTAAGTCGACATGTTTTGTTGGTTTAGGTCAATCATCCTATGTTTAAAGAATGTATTTCATAGAACTATTTATTTCCTCAGATGATTCAGGACCCAATTATGAGGTTTCTTTTCTATCGAAAGAGACCTTAAGTTAAGTCATCATTTTTTAAATTTGAAAATTTTCAAAACGTTTTAGAAGCTTTGCCATACCTTCTATTAGTAGCGGACTGATGCCTTGAGAATTATTCAGTTACGCAGAGAATATCGTTCGCAAAACTACATTTACAATTTATTCGTTGTAAAAATGCCAACGCATTCACTTCAAATCTATTTATCCTACTCCCATAAAATTCAGGAAACTCCTCAGATTAACGAGAAGTAAAGATTGTTTGGAATGCTGTGGATCCAATATTATTTTTCAAGAATTTGTAATGATTTCTACTGACTTTTAAATTTAAGTTAATTAAATAAACTTTTGTTTTTATTTTAAAAGTTCTGTGGAAATTATAAGAAGTTCAATAAAAGTTAAACAAACGATTTTAGTTTAATAAAAATGGAATTTTTGAAAGTATGGAAGTAATTTTTCTAGAGAATCCGAGGAATCTTAACTGATTTTTGGAAATTTATTGAAGGAACTATTTAATCTGTTACTTAAATTAAATCAAGGAATGCGAAAAAACTTCAACTACATAAAAGTAAAACTTTCAAAATACAAAGCATAGTTTGGAAGGATTTGTAAATGAGCTAAATTTATGAATTGAATGGTTTTATAGTTCTGAAAAATTAAACAAAAAAGTGTTTCAAGACTTAAGTATATTACATAATTTTAACAATCTCCAGTACATTTCAAAATTTCAGACAACGTATGCATTAAAATAAAAAAGATTAATTTCGATTGGCGATGCAAAAAAACTACAAAAGGTAATTGAATGGAACAAAGCTTCGCAACAAAATACGTTTATTGAACTTTCTTTTAAAATTCTTCGACGCTCTTCCGAGTGGCCGTACAGCAGTGTACCAAAACCTTATCTATGGCGGATAAAAATATGAATTTCGACAGCTCTTTCTTGGTCATGGCTTCTCCGTTTTGATCACACATTTTTTGGAGCTCCAGATGTCTAGATGAGCTCCAACCAAAAATGTTCGATCGGTCGCAGCTTATGGGTGTCGGGAGCGTTAGCGGTCTTCAATACAACGTTTATCTTCATCCGGTTTATCTCCTCCAATGGATCTTTTGGAATAATGGGCTGATGCCAGGTCCTCCAAAAGGCCACATTCTCCTTCGTGTGATACTTCTTACTGAAGGTGGCAACTTCCAGCAGGCACTTCGTTCTTGAGATAGATCTTCTTGTTAACCTCAAGTCACGATAGAAAATTAAGTCACTTGGACATTCCCTTCTCGTTGGTAGTCAGCCACAGAAAGACCTTCTTCGGGAATTGAGAATGGAAGATACGTCGCGCTTTGTATTCCATCTTTTATTCGGTACTCAACAAGGTTGCTACGATCGTCGATACATAGGTGGATTCAGCACCTGGTGGCAGGATAATCACATGCTCAAATCAGGCAATTTTTTAACACATAAGTTAATTGCTACAAATTCAGAAGGACCTCAATAATATGTGTGAATTTGAAAAGGCCAAGAATCCTTAAAAAATAAGAGATTCTTTAGAAAGTTTGTAACAGTCGAAAAACGGAAAAAAAGTAAAAGAAGGCTCCCAATGTATAAGAGAGTATGAGTATGAGTTATTTATTCGATGCCATTCCTTACCTTGCTCTCTAATAAAATGCTTTCCTCACCCATATTCTTTACGTAAATTTTTGACAGAGTTCTCAATTCAGACAAATACAGACATTTTTCAATGTACCATACAGACATTTTGGAAAACTATCTGGCATCTCTGCCCATGCAGCATCAATCATAGTAACCCATGAGTCAGCAGACGAAATTTGACAGCTCTATCAGTCGAACTTTAACCGTGATGGCAAAAACAATGTAGCAACTCGGTTCAGAAGTGTGCGCGTTCAAAGAACGGCACCCCGCCGTGTCGAAAACGAACATCGTGCGGCACTTTGTGGGCGCCGGATACGCCCGTTCTGGCATCTACAATATCTTGGCACTATTAGACAACAATCAGAGCATCAAAAAAGCCCGTTCCGGACGGCCGACGACCCTGAGCGACAAGTAGCTCCAAAGGATGCTGAAGAGAGGAAGACCGAGGAAAAAGTGGCTACATCGCTGCGTGCGCTTGGCCGGGAGATCGGTTCAACCGACCTAACAGTGGAAAAGTACCTGGCAAACATGAAAATACATGTCAGAAACGGAAGTCGCGTCCACTGGTTTTGGAGCTGCAGGCAATGACTCAACAGCAGCGGCTGAATAAGATGTTCAACTCGGTTTTCTCGGCGACTCGCGACGTGGCGGTGGTGATGGACGACGAGACCTATCTCACCCTGGATGGCAACGACTGGCAAGGCATTTTGTATTTTACTTCCCCCACAAAGGAAGTGAGCTCCGAGGTGAAGATCATTTCACACACCAAGCTGCCCAAAAAGGTGCTCCTGTGGCTGACAATCAGCGAGAAGGGGATGTCAAAGCCGCTCTTCTTTCGCTCCGGCCAGGCCGTGAACGAGAAAATGTATAGTGCAAAATGCCTGCCGGAATTTGCGTCGTTCGTCAAGAAATACTATAAGGGCGAAGCCGCGGTGTTCTGGCCGGATCTGGAGTCGGCCCAATAGTCGAAGCGATCGTTGGAGGAGATGAAGCGGCTGAATATCGATGTGGTACCCAAGTCGGCGAACCCGGCCAACGTCCCCCAGCTGCATCTCATCAAGAATTTCTGAAGCGTAAGATCTTCTTCAATAATTTTGTGGTGAAAACTGAGAAGGAATTCATAAATAAACCGAAGAAAGATTATCGTAGATTATCTGTCTCAGCTTTTTTCATCACCATCCGTCCATTTTTTTAATGCAAACGTTATTACATTGTACAATCTTTATGAAGTATTTTGGGGACTTAAAAAGAAGTAACTGAGAAAAGTCACGAGTGTCCAAGCCGACAGTTTGACTGCATATGTCAACACAATTTTCCGGGAAACATAAAATAAATATTAATGGTGGATAAAAT
>JASCZW010005613.1:0-160472 GCA_034211315.2 Aedes japonicus
AATGCCTGCAGAAATCGGTCTGTTGATAGGTCAGTTGCTAATCCCTTCAATGGTGCACATACAAACAAATAATGCTACGTATGCCTTTATCGCTGTTCTTCGAGGGACCTGGTCGGAAATAGACCGGTTTAAAATTGAAGGCTTGGCCCGGAAGCAACGTAAGCGATTGTGGACAACTTACGCGAGCTACGCTCCGGCCTCCCAACGGCCAGTATCGTAACTCATGTTTGAGAGTAGAAGTTGTGGCTCCAGCGCCAAAGTTTGTTATGGTAATGTTGGAAGAGCAATTTGGTTAACGGGGTGTCTGGGGCTGGTTTCTGGCTGCCTACAGGATGCTTTGTTTCATTTGATTCCATAGAATGTCCCAGCCTCCCTCCAACTCTTATTATGTTGTCCCTTGGCAAGTGTGGGTTGAACCAACGAAGTGGTGAGCTCCTTGCTACCGGTTCCTTCTTGGTTAGCGCCTTTCATTCCTTCTCGATCTTAACGTTGTACACATCGTATGACTGCTATCTCTGCCTTACGACGTTCCTCTGTTGTTATGAATTCTGGAAATATCGAACATCCCTTTGGTTTCTTCAAGAACTCCATGGAACGCAATAGATATGCTGTACGGTAGACCATGTCGAGAAAGGATGAAAATTTTCCAACATATGCCCTTTCGAATCCCTCTAGTTGCAACGTAGCACAGTGCATAGCTGATTTACGGATTTCTCTTGTGTTGGCCAGCGGTCCTGCTTTTGTTTCAGCCAATATGTACCCTCCCACCATAATCGATTGCCTCGAATTTCCTGTGGCAACAATCCTCGTGAAATAAGATCCGCTAAATTGTTCACTCCTTGGACATGATTCCATATGCAATTTACCGTTGCGTGTTGAGTCTTTGCTACTCGATTAGCCACGATAGTCGTCCAAGTAGAAGGAATAGCCTTTAACCACTGTAGTACACAAGTCGAATCCACCCAGAAAAATGCCTCAGCCTTGATTTTCGGTGAATTCATAACCTTCTCCTTAAGCTGGGCTTCTAGCAGGGCTCCACACAGCTCAAATCTGGGAATCGATTATGATTTTAACGGCTCTACCTTGGATTTGGATGTGAGAAGAGCTACAAAACAAGTTTCTGAAGTATCAATGCTTCTGATGTACGCACACGCTCCATATGCTGACTTGGGCACATCGGAAAGAAGTATATCTGCACGGATGTCGTCTTCGGTAGTTCAAGGCAACGTTGAATCGCAATCTGACTTAGCATCGGGATTTGTCGGTGGAACTTCAACCACTCCTTACATACCTTGGGTGCCAACTGTTGCTCCCAATCCAGTTTCCACCCGTCTTCATCAGTCATGCACCATAAACGCTGCCTGAAAATTTTCGCCGTTACTACAACTGCGCCGATAAATCCAAGTGGATCAAAGATAGTTGCGATTATAGATAACAAATTCCGCTTCGAAAGCTGCTCATTTGTTCCGATATCTAGGATTTTCAATTGAAATTTCAAGACGTCACTTGCTGGTAGTCACAACAGCCCTAAAGTTTTATCCGCCGGTTCTGGATCAAACTGTATCCCTGCCCGTGATAATGCTAGATTTTCTTCCGGTATGCCTTCCAATACAGCAGTTGAGTTAGAGGCCCATTTCCTCAAACGGAATCCTCGGCTCTCCATCATTTGATTGAGTTGAAGTTGAAGTTGATTCGCGGTCTCTTCATCATCTACACCTGTCAAAACGTCGTCCATGTATGTATCTTGCATAGCTGCCTTGCTGCCATGGGGAAGTGGGTTTCCTCATCCATCGCCAGCTGATTCAGTGTTCGTGTTGCTAAATACGGTGCAGGCTTTGTACCGTATGTAACCGTGGAGAGTTCGTAGTGTCTACTCTTTCATTGAAATCATTACAAAGTATGTATTGAAGAGCCAAGCCGAGCCAATGCACCCAAATCTGACGGAACATCTTTTCCGCATCAGCTACCATCAGAATTTGCCTGATCCGAGTTCGTAGAATTATAGCGCGTAAATCATCCTGGAATACTGGCCCTGCCAGCAACGCATCGTTGAGAGATACTCCAGTAATGGTCTTACAAGATGCATTGAATACCACTCTAGTCTTAGTGGTGGTGCTACTTTCCTTAACGACGGGATGATGAGGTAGATAACATCGTTTTACATTTCCTTCTGCGGTCGCATCTACCTTGCGCATATGTCCAAGCTCTGAACTTTCCTCCATGAAATTTTCGTACTATTCTCGTAGCTTGGGTTCCCTTAACAATCGTCGTTCTTATCCCTTGAAGACGGTGGAATGCGATATCCCTTGATTCGCCCATAGTAGCTGGGTGGCACGGCTTCGTCCCTTGGAAGCGACACTGTATACCGACCATCTGTACCACGGCGTACCGTACGACTATAATGCTCCTCGCACCTTGCCTCCGTTGGTGAATAGTTGTTAGGGAACTCCATTTCCTCGCATGCCCAGAATCGAGTTAATATATCCTCCAGACCGTTTGTAACCGCCATGTTACAAGAAACCTTTGGATTTGGATTATCAGTATTCACCAAACCAGATACCACCCGGAGCCGAATGCCGATCTGCCGTCAGAGTAGGAAGGCCATCTCAATTGAATTTCTTTGCCTGTTTTGAAGAAGGCGAAGAATACTGTATCCCAAGAGCCATGTCCACTGCCTTGGAGTTGAAGAATGCCGGACTCCGCCAACTCCACACCGCCGGGAAATTCCAAAATTTTTCGTTTGGACATCTGTTGTTGGACGATTAACAGTAACCTTTGGAAGGATAAGGAATTCCATATCACGAGAGAATCCGGAAACACGTGATTTAACCGTCACCATGACCTTGTGCTTTACACGCGTATTGGATTGTCCTATCCCCAGGACGGATACATTCGAACGCCTTCGTTGGATATTCAAGCGCTGGCACAGCCCTTCGGTCATGAAATTGCACTCCGACCCAGAGTCCAACAAGGGTCGTTCAGGAAAACTGACTTCTTGATCATTTTCCACCAAGACGACAGCTGTAGCAAGCAGGACCGACGAAGAATAATGGTGTGCCATATTGATAACACTACTTCCCGTAGCCGTGGAAGTAGTCGGCATTGTATTTGGTCTTCACTGATGCTACGCGTTGTTGTTGTCTCTTGGAGTAGGTTTCTGCACCGCATTTTCCTTTGTTCCATCAGCCCTTTGAATTCGGAAACTAGACCATTGTATGATGCTTCGCCTTGCAGTTTCGGCAAAACAAAGCGGAGACGAACTATGCGGAAGCCTGATGTCCACGTCTGAAGCAGTTACGACAAAGCGAATGATTGCGGATCAGCTCATCCCGGAGCAGACACCGATAAGCGGTGAAAGGATGGGCATTGGTATGAGAGATGAACTTCTGAACAAGCTAGACATCGTGCACTAGAAGCTTGCACAGCGTTGTGATTTGTTCGGGGTACAGAGAACCTTTTCTTAGAAAATGGTGCTGAATCTCCCTTGAGGGAACCCTGCAAGGGAACCCTGAGTGTGGAAAGGAATCAGCGGACCTACGAACAAACTGGAACCACGAATCGTCAGCTGCTCAGCAGCAAAGTGTTGAGGTGAGTTAAAGCCAACCCCGGTCTTTTGATACGAGATTTGGCTAGGAGGTACAACGCCAACTTTCAAGCGAGGAAGAACCGGAAAGATTTAAGTTCGTGTTTGCCGACAAGTTCGCAAAGGAGGCCATGATTGGGCAAATGATTTGCAGTTGTGGCATGAACAGAACCATTCGCCATATCCTCTACGATGACATCCTAAATATGCATCGAAGAATTTCTGAAAGAGCGGGTAATGCCGTTCATCCGCAAGCAAACTATTACCATAAGGTGGTTCTGGAGTAGTATGCTGCTAACAAGATCGATTTTGTCCCCAAGCTAACGAATCTTCCGAATTTCCCGGAATTTCGAACAATCGAAGAATACTAGGCAATTTCAAAGCAGCCACTTCAACGAAGCGGTGCGGCAGTCGAGGACATCCATAAAATTCGGAGAAAATGGAAGAATAGCACTGATTCCGTGCTCGTATCCACTATTTGGGCGCTCAAGGGCTTCAGAGGAAGGTTCGAGATCCCGTTCGAACTGGACCATCTAATGCTGTAACTTTGAAGTACTAACTAAAGTTTTTTTTTTGTCTTGATTATCGAGATTTTCAGCCTCTCCCGTCGTAGTCAGTCTAACACCCACTTTTGGGCATTTTTCGTAACTTCTCCGGGGGTGAGATTCGAACTCGTGACTTAGGCGTGAGAGGTATGGATGTTAACCAATACGCCGGGGTCGCCCCCTGACTAAAGTATTGTGAGACAACCATTAATGAACTTTTCATACTTATTGAATCACAAATTACTGGTCTTTTTGTGCGTACCAATTAACTTTTAGTCAGACTTACGACGGTTAAATTTTAGGATGAGTTTGACTAAAATTTGATTTAGTGATGACACCAGAGAAGTCCGGGTACGTATTCCCAGCTTTTCACTTGTCATCATTTTTTCGTCTTTCGCCACTCATTTAACGTTTGCATTTAAAAAACCGACGACCCTGAGCGACAAGAAGCGCCAAAGGATGCTGAAGAGGAAGACCGAGGGAAAAGTGGCTACATCGCTGCGCGCACGCTTGGGCGGGAGGTTGGTTCAACCGGCCAAAGAGTGAAATCGTACCTGGCGAACATGAGCATACCTGTCAGTAAGCGGAAGTCACGTCCACTGGTTTCAGAGCTGCAGCGACTGAATAAGATGCTCAACTCGATTTTCCCGGCGAATCGCGATGGTGGTGATGGACGACGAGTCCTAACCACCTGAAGGCTGCAACTGGCAGGGTACTTCGTATTTTACTTCCCCACGAAGGAAGTGAGCTCCGAGGTGAAGTTGAATTCACACACCAAGCTCCCCAAAAAGATGCTGCAGTGGTTGACAACCAGCGAGAAGGGGATGTCAGAGAAGCTTTTCTTTGCTTCATCAAGAAATACCATAAGGACGAGGACGCAGTGTTCTGACCAGATCTGACGTCGGTCCACTACTCGAAGCGATCGTTGGAGTAGATGGAGCGGCTGAATATCGATGTGGTACTCAAGTCAGCGAGCCCGCCCTACGTCCCCCAGCTGCGCCCCATCCAGAATTTCCAGGCCAACCTAACGCGTAAGATCTACTCCAACAATTTTGTCGTGAAATCTGGGGAGGAACTGATAAATAAAACGAAGAAAGAACTCAAAAATATGCCTACACACATGTTTTCGTCCGCCATGGCGAATGTTTCAGTAAACTGCCGGAAAGACGTTCGCAAGGGCGAAGAATTGTTTTGCAAGTCAGCTTAAATAATTACCTTCCATGGAAAATTTATCAAAAGCAATTATCTGTCGTAGCCTTTTTTTATCACCATCCAAAAAAAGGTCCATTTTTTTAATGCAAACGACCCGAGGCGAAAACCTTCACACTCAAAACCCAGAACTTACCCGGTCATGCTTCGTCTCCTATGCCACAGTCCGGCGTACGGTACCGGGTAGACAAAACGTTGTGCGAACCACTAGCTAAAAGCTTGTGTCAAACACTGAAATCATCTCGGATTGCCTCGAATGCTAAATACCAGCGTTGAATAGCATTGCCCAGATTGAGGAGAGTCACGAAAATGCAGTACGAAGCAAAATTCAAAAGAGGGGATGGGCTTCAGATATGAAACCAGACACCAGCAACAAAGCATAATGTTTTTGCAGCTGAAGTGTGTGGCTATAGCAGTATTAAACATGAAATGAGACCTAGTGAAATAAAAAGAAGAAGGCAATTCGAACCGTTTGTTACACGTTTTTGAGGACCTGGAAAGGGACAACCATATTATCAGCTTGTTCAGATGCTCATTCGTATGGGAGCAAACGAAGGTTTAAGTGGTTTAAGAACTTTTAAGTGAAAATTTTAACTACTTTTACTAATTGTACCTAATTAAAATTTTAGTGCAAACTTTTTGTTCAGTCAAACGAGAGTTATAATCATTTAAAAACCTTTCACTTCAGCGTAACGCTCTCATTTTTCAAAATTTTAAAATGACACCCGCTATAGAAAAGAGAAGTTAAAAAAAACTGCGATAACATGTTAAGTCTTTTGCAATTAAAAATACATAGATTTTGTGAAAAGTGGGATGGATACCCCAACAGGGTCTAAAAGGCAAGCGAAGGCCCGAAGAACACAAAATAGTATCGGAGGGAATGTGTGTGGGGAAAAGTGGGGATAATACAGGTACATTCATGTTGGTATATATCGAGACCTTTAATATCTGCAAAGGTGCAGTCTTCAGCAAAGCTGTTCAGAAGGTCACGGGCATTCGAAAGTTGATCCTTTTTTTTAATTCCACCGCTACGTGGCGCTAGTGAGCATGCAAAATTGAGCATGTTAAACTTATTATATCTCGTGATTCTGATAAGATACAAAGTTCTAGTTTCGGCAAAGTTGTTCAAAAGGTCCAGGGCATTATTTACGAAATTGACTTTCTGGGATCGTGACCCGTGACAATAAACTTTGATGTATTGGTTTTAACTTTTAGTATAAGTACACGACACTGAAGAAGTGCACCTTGTAGACGAAATACGCGTATGTGTCAAGATAAGCATTAAAGGAAGTTGGAATTAAATGGAAAATACTAATCTTTCTTCTCATATTCTAGTTACAGCTCACACTTTCCAGAATTCAATTATTGCTTGGATTTCAATATGGCGATTGGAAAAATATCACAGTTTTACCAATTATTCAATTTATCCTCGCAATGCCTATTATAAACCATTTGGTCATGTTTTTGCCGGTTCTGCCGCTTTAATGCATTTACTGGAGGCTAAATGGTTTCAAAAATGCTTTTTATATTGCCCATAATAAGATAATTTGAATGAATCCTTAAACAGCATTTCAAAACAGCTTTTTACGAGTTCAAAAAGTCGAAATAAAACCTTTGATGGGAGTACAAAAAAATTGAGAAAACATGATTTAAAGATCGTTGTAAACAAACTGTGTAGGTTTTTATAAACTTGACTTACATATGAAAGCTATTGGCACCTCACCATAATAAAACGAAATCAATTTCTAGTGGCTTCCATAAATCTTCAATAATTCTTAATAAAGCTGGATGGTTTTGGCACTTGGGTAGCCACGCTTTTACAGAATTATTTCGTCACATGATGATTTCAAATTTTCTGCATATTTAAATAAATGATTATAGCAAATGGATATAAATCTTTAGAATCTCTTTAGAATTAATGAATTATCTAACGAATCGAAAAATAATAAAGCTGACGAATTGCACGCTAACTCGTCTACGAGATTGGCAGCACCCTCTCAGATGAAACTTTGTGAGTGTGTAAACTATGTCTTTTTAAGCAACTTTGCATATTTTGTTTCTTAGAAAAAAACTAAACTACCATTTGATCGTTTTTTTTTTATTTCAACATAACTCAAAAAGGAAAAGACTTAAAAAAAATTGTTCTAAATTGTATGAAAAGAATTGTTAAAATTGTGAAGTCCATTCTTACACGCTAAAAAAATATTTTGAAATTTAAAGTCAATTTGCAAAAAAAGGCTATTTTAGAATTGGACGATTCACATAATTGAGTTAAAATTCGCCATACATTGCAAGATGGGCACTTTTAAGGAAAAACAGTTTTTCTCACAACCAATTTTTTATGTCAACATTACTCAAGAAGGAAAAGTTTTACAAAAAAGTGATATATTGGTAACTTTTAGACATTTTTTTTAGCTTTTTTGAAAAAATTGAAAAAATTGTTAAATCGATTCTCACACGCTGAAAAATATTTAAAAATGTATGGTCAATATGCAAAAAATGAATCTTAGAATTGGACGACAATTTTTTTCTTACAAAGGCAATATAATTGCCTAAAAGTTCGCCATACATTGCGAAATGGGCACTTTAATGGAAAATATTTTTTTCAAACAACAAATTTTTCATGTCCAATTTTTACCGTGTATCGTGCCAACCCGTCTCATAATTTGGTCCTTAAACCACACGGAGGCCAATTAAATTTAATTATAATGAAAATTTGGCTTTTCAAGGGTCTTTGAATGTTTGAAAAATTAAGGCTTCTTTTTGGAAAGGGCTTATTTTTAAATTATAATTTTTTTAAACTTCAGTGATAATACAATTAAATCAGGTGATTGATCCTGTTTATTACCAAACCCTTGAAGTATACGACAAAAAGGACAATAAATTGGAAAACAAAAGCTTTATCATAATATCTGAAGTTTTGACCCATGACTCAATAGCAGTTCAGTTGTTTATATTAAAATTTCTAAATTTCATTAAACAAAATTCAATATATTGCTCAAAATTTATTTTCATGTCAGGTGGAGCAGCCCATTATAAGAATAAAAAGAACTTCGCCAGCGTGTGCAACTTCAAGTCCATGTAAAGACTGGAACGTCTCATGGGAAAGGTCCTTGTAATGCTATTGTTTATGGAAACACAATCAAAACTCCTCGAGAACAACATGACTGGGCAGTTGAACAGTCAAATAAAATTGTTACAAAACTGAATTTCTACTTCACATCAGCTGAACAGTATTCAAAAATGTCAGAAGTACTAGAGGAGTTCTATAGCCACGTTAAGACAGTACCTGTTACACAGGTTCATAGCTTTGTACCTATATCAGAAAATCAAATTTCAGCTAAAAGGTTTTATGGTTCAAAGGATAATCCAAAGAAATTCATTTTGTATGTGAAAGATTTATAAATTAAATATTTGGTTATATCTGGTTCTGTTTCACTGATGTAAAGGGAAATTTAATGTTTTTGAGCCTTTCAAATGAAAGTCTAATTGGTTATTGTTTTTTTTACCAAAGGTTGGTAGAAATACATTCAATTCTTTATGACTGCTAAATTTTATTGGATTCCATAGGGGTGTTGAAGACCATAACTAGACGAGTTTGCGTGATACACGGTAAAAATAAGACATCAAAAAGTTGTTGTGGGAAAAACATTTTTTTCCTCAAAGTGTCCATCTTGCAATGTATGGCGAACTTTTAGAAAATGATAATGCCTTTATTAAAAATATTTCGTCCAATTCTAAGATAGCCATTTTTTGCAAATTTACTTTAAAATTTAAAATTTATAATTTCAGTGTGTAAAAGCCAATTTCACAATTTTTACATTTTTTTTAATAAAAGCAAAGACAATTTTCTAAAAATCATCCATACTTCATTTTTTGTAAGTGTTTTCCTGTTTGAGTTATGTTGATTTAAAAAAACGATCATAAGGCTTAAGCCCTATTCAAATAGTAGTCTAGATAAATTTGGAAAGAAAACAAAGTATGCAAAGTTGCTTGAAAAGACATAGTCTACACACTCACAAAGTTTCATTAGATTCTGAGAGGGTGCTGCCAACCACTGAATGAGTTGGCGTGAAATTCGTCTGCTTCCAACTCCAACTGCACATACTCAAATTTTGAACTAACATATGTAATTAAATGTCCTGAAAAAATCCACTCATCCAACTGCCACCTTCACGACTGGTCACGCAATAGTTCACTGATTTCACCTTTCCCCATGCGAAGGGTAAGCTACGTTCATTGTCCCTTGACAGGACATGTTCCTTCCATTTTTGATGACGAGAACGATAATGTTTACGACTTCTACCGTATCTCTTTTGTCTTCCTCATCATTCGATTCTGTGATTGCACACCCTTTATGACATGACATTATAAAACAGAAGACCAAGAGCACCCGTTTATGGACGCCCCCCCTCGATGGGATTTAATGGCTTTCCATCTATTATTTAGCATGTTCTCTGGAATCGTTTCACCTCCGCCGAGGCGAATCCTTTCTTCCGATCAGGCGAGCTTCCCAAAGGTTACAGGTGGTCATTTTTATCCTTTAGGAAGAAAAACATGACTTTTAATGGCTTGGTAGTTAGTTGGTAGTTTGCTGCTTTCTTTTACGGTGCCGAACCACCCACCGAGCGTTGGAAGTTCCTTTTTTCTGGTGCGAGATTAGATTATCAGCAAAATTACCCATTTGTAATTAACTTTATGGGTAGCTCCTTCGACGATATGGGGGAAAAAATACTTCTTAAGGAGTTAAACCAGACGCCTCGCGAAGGGGTTACAAGTTCATGAAAGTGAAATAAAACCATTAAAAAACTATAAACTTAGCTCCCTCTATTAGAGAGCCGAGGGCGAATCATGTTCGTTTCGAGTAAAAGACAATAAATTTTCAACAAGTCTGGCACTCATCAAAAATTGTTCTCATCCCCCCCACGACAAGATACTTGGCGAGTTGGCTTTTTATCAGCGCTCAGAGCCGATGTTTTTACGACCATGTTGTTCAGGACATTAACTTTCCCCGCTGGAGGGAAGTCCAAAAGGGTTAAATGAGTTAATAATGCCAGGCTTTCTCCAACCCGCAGTTTGCGGTCTTCTCGGAGGTGTGTCGTATCTGGCTTCTCGGATTACCGAGCTATAGGATTATGTCCCGGAACGGAATACACGTGCATCTGTCTTCGTCACCGTTTCCTAGATGAAGAGCGTGGTTCTTTGTTTTCGAGAGATCCTTAAATATTCACCACCGTCGTCTTCCCGAGGCCGGGGTCGGTTGATGAAATCCAATTCCATCAAAACTAGCTTCTGCTTGAAGACGACGACGACGACGACGACGACGGCCAAATATAAAGGACATTAAATTTCGCTTCCTAATCCTTCTCCGCAGGACCTGTGTGTCCCCGATGGACAGGTTCTGGTTTCTCGCTCCGAAATAAGCATTATGATGCACTGTGCCCCTCCCTTCTCCGGGTGCAGCGCAGGAACCAGCAGCAAGAAATAATATGTTATACACATTTTAAATAATCATATTTTTTACGATCGGAATTTTTACGACCTCGGGTGGCGCGCGGTCGTAAAAAGTTTGTTTGCTCAGGCAAAAGCGGAATTTGACGGAAAAACGGGACACTTTCCTCGTCGGATCCGTACCCAGGTTGACGGTGCTCAGCCGGCCGTGACGAATGAAGAGATAGCCAGTCAGCCAAAAGCGTCCCTTTCCCCTCTTCCCCACGGCGGATCGGAATAACGTTTTTGTTCATCGAATTAAAATAAAGTGATATCGCCCGAATGCCGCTAGTTGGACCAACTCTTTCTCTCCGGCTTCGGACGACGACTTGGAATGGAAATATAAAAAATGAATGAAAATCGGAGCTTGCTGCGGAAAATATGATAATCAGAAGATGGCCATAAATTATCCCCGGAAAGCGCAGAGGAAAAACCTTGGACCCGGTGTTGGTTCGGTTTGTTGTTTATCTTTCTCGGAGCCACCGAGGTTGGTTCATTTTTCGATACGGTCGTAAAACTGGGAACAAGGACAAACGAAGGATATCCAGCGTAGCTCCTATCGCTGCTGGTCGATTATTCAGAGTAACCGGTATCGCGAAGTTTTTATGATTCGGTTCTTTTTTTTTGTGTGTCTCTTTGTCCGGCGGTATTTGCGTTCTTCCAATTCGGTACGTATCCTGATGGGGTTGGTTTCACGGTGAGACAGCTGACTTAATGTTTTCCAGGCGATCGGTCAATCCTAAGACGAAATTTTGGCTTAGGCTAGAGTAAATTTAAACGACAGAAATTTAGAAAAGATATATATTTAAATGTGTACCTCAAAAAACCGCTGGTGAAAGTGTGACCCATTTAGGAAATGCGGTATCAACATAAACGCGCGACATTGCGCAAAACTCAATTAAAAGCGATGAGCTGGTCGCTTTACAAAATCATCCGACATCTCTTTTCGATATATCTATGGAAACCACAAGGAAACGTATCGAACAGTGTTGCCGGAAATAAACCCTTCGCACTAATTTTTAACAGCAATTTATTATGAAGCTTCAAAGCTATAAAAAAGGAGCAATTTAGGTTAATATGATATAGGATAGTAAATTAAAGACTTACAATTCAGTACTTCTATTCAGTTTAACGTTATTTTAAGGGTTAGCTTTAACATACAAATTCACTTCGAAATAATATAAATGTGCTTTTCTCTCGATGCAGGTTTCTGTTCTGACAGCACGATGGTCGCTCAGCCTGTCCAATCTCCGGTGACAACGGGTGACGTTGTGTTCGCCGCGTCGCGTTCAGGTACCGGGTTGCCAGTTTCACAGCCATTGTTGATCGGTAGACTTGCGGCAACAAACAGCATGTAAAGGAGCTTACAGTTGATTTATCTCGTGAGTTGACAAAAATCCGTGCTGAAGTGGAAATTTTAAGCGGCATCACTATAGACATGGCTCCCATTGTAATGAACACAACGATAGTCAATCACATTCTACGGTTGACGCATTGCATGAAGTAAAATCTCTAACCAACACGGTCGGTGGGGATATTTTAAAAGAAGGTAAGTCCCTGGCTATTGCAGTTAACGGCCTGGAAAATAATATAAGCGAAATTCGTTCGCCACCAGAGGCGTCACCCCTGATGGACGAATTGGCTGAGCAATCCAAAAATGAATCTACAGAAGGTTGGCGCACACTGGGCTCGAAAAATGTATGGCGCTCGAACTGGACAGATTATGACTCACGTAAACGGCTTCGTGATCAACAGCAAAAGGCTAGAGCTAAGGCGATAAAACGAAAAAAAGTAATCAAAAGACAGTGGATTATCAAGAACGATTTCAACACAAACAGCAATAGCAGTCATGGCAACACGAATGACAATGTTCACACATGCAGTTACTACAATTACAACAGCAGCAGCAGCAGCAGGTGCTAGCTTTCTTCCGCCCGATAAGGATCTTCTTGCAACTGCAAAGGTGCAATTCTCTAGGCCTCCAGTTGAAACTCAGCGTGGTATCAGATTTCAACGTGGTGTAACACTGAATCCATACCCGGTAGATCTTCAGCTCCCGCAACCGAACTCAACTTCAACTCAAGTGGAATATCGACAAGCAAGGCAATTTGAAGACGGTGAAACTCGAAATTCTAACCCGACGAATGGTCATGCAAACGCACAATGGATGGCGCCGGGGAGTTTCACAACATCGTGTGAGGCGTGCTCATGCAGGCACTCGTGTTTTCCGTAAAATTGATGCTCTCTTTAGAGGATTGACCAAACGACAATTTCCCAGAGCCCGATGATAATTTGACGACATCTCTAGATCAAAGAGGGGTAATTAGATCATTAATTAGATTTGACGAACTACCATCAATGTCTTCAGAAACACTTGCTACTGAAATTCTGGTTTACTGTCAGAATTTTATTCGCATGAAAAGTGCGTCAAAAGTAAACGAAATTCATAACAATATATTGAGTTCATCTTTTTCGGTAATTTTAGGTACTGAAACAAGTTGGAATGCACGCGTGAAGAGTGAAGAAATTTTTTGGTAGTGATTATAATGTTTTCAGAGATGATCGTGATTTAGTTTTAACCCAAAGAAGGTCAGGTGGTGGAGTTCTTATTGCAATTTCTGCAAAATTGAATTCGGAACTTCTTGTTTCGCCAAAATTTAAAGAATTCGAGCATGTATTTGTAAAAACCTATATCGATGGTGGAACTCATATTTTTGTCACAGTTTATTTTTCACTAGATCATGCTTGCAAGCCAACATATGAAATCTTCTTTCAAGCAGCAGAAGAAATCGTGTCAACCTTTTTCCCCGAATTTAAAATTCATACCAATGGTGATTTCAATCAACGCAATGCAGATTTTATTCCCGATTTCGAGAATGAGAGTATTCTACTTCCAGTCGTTGGGGACAATGAAACTTTGCAATTTATTTTTGAGAAAATTGCATTTTTAAGACTAAACCAAATTTCATGTTAAAAATTTACAAAACTGTTACTTAGATTTTTTTATTAACAAACACACATGAAGATTTCTGTGTTAGTGAAGCTCTCTCGCCTTTATGGAAAAATTTAGCTTTTCACACAGCAATCGAGTATTCTGTGTTTGTGCGTAAGAACCACAACCCCAACGACTGTGATTACGAGGATTTATTTGATTACAAGAAAGCTAATTATGACAACATTAAGTTCAAACTGAGTAGAGCGAATTGGAAATCCATTTTAAAAGATCAAGAATATCTTGAATGTGCAGTAGAGGTCTTTTATAAATTGTTGATGGAAATAATTCAAGAGAAAGTTCCACTCACAAAGAGACGACGAAATAATTGCTCTAAAACCAATTTGGTTCAACAAACAAATAATTAATTTAAAAAACCGGAAGCAAAAGGCTCACAAAATCTACAGAAAACAAAATAATCAAATTGATTTGGAAAAATATTTGAATATTTGCGACCAACTTAATTTAGCTATTTCTTCTGCACTAACTGAGTATAACATAAAAACTGAAAAAGAAATTAATTCATGTCCAAAAAACTTGTTCACTTACATCAAGACCAAGTTAAAATCGTGTAGTTTTCTCTCAAAAATGACATTGGACGAAAAAGAAGGAGATCATTCAGAGGACATCTGTAATCTCTTTGCAACATTTTTCCAAGAAACATATTTTTTTTTCTAATTTTTCAAGTAAGTAGGTATCAGTGAAATAAATGTGCAAGATATTTTGAAAGGTTTAAAAGATTTAGGCGCAAGTTAAGGTTCATAACCAGATGGAATCCCACCAGTATTTATGAAAAATTTAGCAACTGAACTCACATCCCCTTTATTCTGGCTGTTCAATATGTCACTTATATCAGGAAAATGTCCAAATGAATGGAAAAAGTCTTTCTTAGTACCCATTTATAAAACAGGTAAAAAATCAGATATCAGAAATTACCGTGGGATTGCCATTATTTCGTGTCTTCCTAAACTTTTCGAATCAAATATAAACAAAAATATGTTTAGTCAAATAAAGCATATAGTGACGACTGCACAGCACGGTTTTTTTAAAGGCCGTTCAACTACTACAAACCTATTAGAATTTGTAAATTACTCAGTAACTGCAATGGACAGTGATAATCACGTAGAAGCTCTTTACATCGATTTCAGCAAAGCGTTTGAAAGAATTGATGTTCCAATGTTGATTTTCAAGCTTGAAAAAAAATGGAATTGATATGAGACTCCTCAAATGGATTGAGTCGTACATAACTGACTGTAAGCAAAAAGTAAGATTCAATGAGAAAAAATCAAATACAATCAAATAGAATGTCACATCGGGGGTTCCTGAAGGCTCTCATATAGGTCTTCTTCTTTTCATTTTATATGTTAACGATATTTCATTAATTTTAAAAAATCTCAAAGTGCTTATCTATGCCGATGACATGAAGCTATTTTTAGAAGTCAGTAATGAAGATGATATGTATGTTTTTCAGAATGAAATACAAGTTTTTCATAAGTGGTGTTGTAAAAGTCTATTAAAACTAAATGTTAAAAAATGTAATCACATAACTTACAGCAGAAAACAAAGTACACCTAGTGTTGCAATTGTATTAGGTAATCAACATGTTGAAAAATGTGATAGAATAAGAGATTAAGGAATTATTTTATACTCTAAATTAACATTTGTGGATCACTACAACACAATAGTTCATAAAGCAAGCAATATGTTAAATTTTGCAAAACGTTTCAGCTATCATTTTCAAGATCCTTATACAATTAAAACACTTTATATTGCATATGTAAGGTCTACATTAGAATATTGTAGTGTTGTTTGGTCACCTTATATGAAAAAAACATCAAGAACGAATAGAGTCAATCCAAAAGCAGTTTTTATTATATGCACTACGTAAGTTAGGGTGGACGGTGTTCCCTCTTCTATCATATGAAGCACGCTGCATGCTTATCAACATTCAAACCTTGAAAGAGCGTCGGGAATATGCTATGGTTTCATTCGTAAATGACATCATTTCGCAACGTATTTACTCAAGTGATATATTATCAAAATTAAATAGATGAAGCCAAAACAATAGATGAAAAGTATTCCGGGAAAAGTTCGCAAAAGGTTAATAACTGGAAGCAATATTGAACTAGTGGCTTAGATATGCTTAATTACACGTTTGTTGGTCTGAACCACGAATTTCATAATAACCCACTTTTAAAACACGACAACTTTCGTCGGATATGGACGTTATATTGATCTATTAGTATTATATTCAGTATATTTGTGGATGCAACCTTGTTTCATCATTAAGGTTTCACGTTGAACATTTTTTTCGTATCTTTTTGTTCTATTATTTCTTCGGGCATTACATTTTAAGTAACATTCACTTTTCTCAAAACCAAATTTTAAAGAATTAAAACTACACTACTTTAACCCTTTCAAGCCTAAAATTGTCCAAGCTTCATTATGCAAGCAATATGGTGTATTCTGATTGATTTGGTTTTAAATAACACATAAATGATTAAATATTGAATCCTAGAGAGTTTCAGCTGTTAAGTGGAAAACCTGTAACTAGAAATGAGAAGGAAAATTAGTATTTTCCATTTAATTCCAACTATCTTTGCTTATCTTGACAGATACGCGTATTTCGTCTACAATGTGCAGGCTTCTTCAGTGTCGCGTTCTGGTAATTTGACTAGTCTAGTCTAGTTATTAGTTAGCCACTATGAGATAATGTTGGGATATTCTATGCCATTCGAACTGTCCTGGAGTAAAAAACTCACGAACTTCAGTTGTAACTGTAGCTTTTTGGACTAAACAAAATTACGATATGTATCCAACTCAAATCTTATACAACCAAAAAAAGAACAGAAGGTTGGTCTTTCTTTTGATTATATAGCATTTCAGATACAACCAGTAGTTTTTAAGCAATTTTGATTTGAAGTTAGAAAGTTGATGTACGTACTATCGAGGTATACCTGTACCTTTTTTTTTTTTTTTTGTTGGGGCGTAGAATCACTGCGTCTACTGAGTTGAACTTTTGTGATATACCCCTGTTTACTATTCTAATTCGCATCTTAAAGCTAGATCACCATTTGTCAAGTGACCAGCCTAAGACGCGTCTCCCAGTCAGGCAAAATTGAGTTTATAAAACCCACCACCTTTCCAGGATTTGCAGTCCAAATTTCTTTAGGTTGCATATAGCCACTGTACAGAAATTTAAGTCTGCTCTTGTACAAAGCATCACAACTGCAAAGCAGATGTTCCGAGGTTTCACGTTCCATGTTACAGAAACGACAGATATCATTCTGAACCTGGCCAATGTTCTTCAAATGATATCTACTCGGGCAATGTCCGGTTACTAGGCCAGTATAGGTACAAAGAACTCTCTTATTGAGCTCCAGAAGCTTTTTACTAATTGTAACATTTGGAATTATAAACCTTTTCGCTTGAGAACACTTTGTGGTGACCAACCAATTGGTCATCACCCTTTGCTCTTCCCAAGATTTTAATTCCATTTTTATGGCACAGTATGATATACCGCAGAATGGTTCTGGGCCAATAAACTGTGCATTTGAACCTTGTTTAGCAAGCTCGTCTGCCCTTTCATTACCTTCAATGCCACAGTGTCCCGGAACCCAGAATAAATTTACCGAGTTCTCTTGGCACACCTTTCGCAATGAAAGAATGCATTCCCAGACAAGTTTGGATGTACATTTATAATTACTTAACGCTTTGAGTGCCGCTTGGCTGTCTGTAAAAATACAAATATTTGCATATCTATATTTTTTCTTCAGACAAACGTTAACACATTTTATTATAGCAAAGATTTCCGCTTGGAAAACCGTTGGATAGTTTCCCATCGCCACTGAAATTTCTACCCCAGGGCCGAAGATTCCTGCTCCCGTTTTTGTTCCAATTTTTGAGCCATCTGTGAAGAATTTTATTGAGCCATGACGAACAGTGGGACCTCCGACTTCCCAATCTATACGTGACGTTTCACATATCTTGTAGGGGATGTCATGGTTTTCCACAGGTTTCATCCAGTCTCCATTCATATCACATCACTGGCCCATTTTGAAAGCTTTGTGAAATGCTCAGGTGACCGACTAAGTCACCAGACATGAAAGTTTTCAACCGTTTAAGTCTAAGCATACTCTTTCCCGCTTCTAGTTGCACGTATTCGTGCAAAGGCAGCAGATTTAGCATTGCATTCAACACATTTGATGGAGTGCTGCGCATCGCTCCCGTTATAGCAATGGACACTAGCCGTTGAAGTTTTGTTAGCTTTTTCTGTGCAGTAGCCTCTTTTGTTTTTGGCCACCACACAAGAGAAGCATACGATAGTTTTGGACGTATTATCGATGTATAAATCCACATTATCATTTTTGGTCTTAGACCCCATTTTCTGCCAAATGTTTTTGAGCAAATCCAGAAAGCACTGGTTGCCTTACCGATCACACACTCAAGGTGAGCATTCCAGTTCAGTTTGGCATCCAGTATCACTCCTAAGTATTTAACCTGTTCACTAAGATGGATCTTTAATCCTCCTAGCTGGAACGCTTTTAGACTAAACTTCCTTTTCCTAGTGAAAGGTACAATTACTACTTTTGCTGGATTAATGCTAAGGCCCTCCTTGATACACCAAGACTGGGTAGAGGACTCCTCCTTGCGGACAACCTTTTGTTGCCCGTATTGTAATAGACGAACTTCCCAGCTCTGAAGTGATTTCTCTTTTTGCAAGCATGGTATGAACCCAGTTAATTATGTTCATGTCAAAGTTCCTTTTCTTCATGGCACGAGCCATAGAGTAGTAGGAAGCGTTGTCGAAAGCTCCTTCAATATCTAAGAAAGAACAAAGTGCTGTTTCTTTTACCGATAGAGCTTTTTCTACTTTTGAAACCACACTATGCAGTGCCGTAACTGATGACTTACCAGACTGGTAAGCAAACTGGAACTCAGATAGTGGATACTTGTTCATGTAATTTGAATTGATATAATCATTCAACACTTTTTCCATAGTCTTTCATAGGACTGATGAAAGACTAATGGGTCTGTATGATTTAGGATGCGCCTTGTCTCGCTTTCCTACTTTAGGTATGAAGATAATTTTTACTTGCGTCCATGAAGCTAGAATATGGTTGAGTCTTAAACTTGCCTTAAAAATCTCAATTAATGGCGAGATCCCGGAAATATCCCGTCCATTCCTACAGATTTGTAAGGCTGAAAAAATCTCAACGCATTTTCTACCCTGGCTTCCTTAAAGATTTTGCCAGCCAAGTCATTTGCAGCAATTTTAGCTCTAATAGACATTTGAGATGTCCTTGTAGAACTTTGTTTCACCTTCAAGTGATCCATCTGTACCTTAAATTTCAAGTTCTAAACTCCAGGAAAGGTTGGATTACCTAGAGGATCACTAAGTTATAAAATAATGACAGTTGAACTTCCAGAAGATTCATTGAATATGTTTGAAAACATATCGGCGTCCTAAATATCCCAAAAAACTATTGTTACAACTTTAGACTATGTTTTGAAATTAAGGACGGCATGGATGACTTCCTGAATATCCCAAGATTGATGCACAGTAGTAGTAGTAGTAGTAGCAGTAGCAGCAGCAGCAGCAGCAGCAGCAGCAGCAGCAGCAGCAGTGCAGCAGCAGCAGCAGCAGCAGCAGCAGCAGCAGCAGCAGCAGCAGCAGCAGCAGCAGCAGCAGCAGCAGCAGCAGCAGCAGCAGCAGCAGCAGCAGCAGCAGCAGCAGCAGCAGCAGCAGCAGCAGCAGCAGCAGCAGCAGCAGCAGCAGCAGCAGCAGCAGCAGCAGCAGCAGCAGCAGCAGCAGCAGCAGCAGCAGCAGCAGCAGCAGCAGCAGCAGCAGCAGCAGCAGCAGCAGCAGCAGCAGCAGCAGCAGCAGCAGCAGCAGCAGTGCAGCAGCAGCAGCAGCAGCAGCAGCAGCAGCAGCAGCAGCAGCAGCAGCAGCAGCAGCAGCAGCAGCAGCAGCAGCAGCAGCAGCAGCAGCAGCAGCAGCAGCAGCAGCAGCAGCAGCAGCAGCAGCAGCAGCAGCAGCAGCAGCAGCAGCAGTAGCAGCAGCAGCAGCAGCAGCAGCAGCAGCAGCAGCAGTAGCAGTAGCAGCAGCAGCAGCAGCAGCAGCAGCAGCAGCAGCAGCAGCAGCAGCAGCAGCAGCAGCAGCAGCAGCAGCAGCAGCAGCAGCAGCAGCAGCAGCAGCAGCAGCAGCAGCAGCAGCAGCAGCAGCAGCAGCAGCAGCAGCAGCAGCAGCAGCAGCAGCAGCAGCAGCAGCAGCAGCAGCAGCAGCAGCAGCAGCAGCAGCAGCAGCAGCAGCAGCAGCAGCAGCAGCAGCAGCAGCAGCAGCAGCAGCAGCAGCAGCAGCAGCAGCAGCAGCAGCAGCAGCAGCAGCAGCAGCAGCAGCAGCAGCAGCAGCAGCAGCAGCAGCAGCAGCAGCGGCAGCAGCAGCAGCAGCAGCAGCAGTGCAGCAGCAGCAGCAGCAGCAGCAGCAGCAGCAGCAGCAGCAGCAGCAGCAGCAGCAGCAGCAGCAGCAGCAGCAGCAGCAGCAGCAGCAGCAGCAGCAGCAGCAGCAGCAGCAGCAGCAGCAGCAGCAGCAGCAGCAGCAGCAGCAGCAGCAGCAGCAGCAGCAGTGTTGCAGCAGCAGCAGCAGCAGCAGCAGCAGCAGCAGCAGCAGCAGCAGCAGCAGCAGCAGCAGCAGCAGCAGCAGCAGCAGCAGCAGCAGCAGCAGTGCAGCAGTAGCAGCAGCAGTAGCAGTAGCAGTAGCAGCAGCTTAGTCGTCCAGAACGAAAAGACCCCTCAACAGTATCGCCGGATCATCCAGTGTCACTGTGGGAATTTCACAGTTGGTGATTTGTGGCCGGTTCCCACTGGCTCACCGGAGTCCTTGCTGTGGCAAACATAGCATGCAGCGATCGGAGCGTCTTCTTATCAGAAATCTTTGGTTGGTCATCAACAACACTCAAGCCCGGATTACTGCCATGGTTTTTGAATAGATTACGATGACGACGGTTTTTGAAACATTTTTCACGCTTAAATGGTTCATCGTGTGCTTTTTCCCACGATCTCAGTTCGCTTGTGTGAAAATTTCTGGAATATTGAAAGGATTCATTCACATAAGGACCTGTTCAAAAACCACGTAGACTCATTTTTGAAAATCTCAGAGCCCCCATTTTTTTAAATTTTATATGGAGCGTGGACTTTTGTTTTTCGATGTACTAAATATCATTTAAAATTATCTTAATTTATGCATCAGTCATCGTTAAGTTTTCATCAATCAGTAAATCTTTTAAAATAACAACTGTTGTTCTCCCAACCTTGCGATAAACCATTGGTTTGTCCGACTGAAAACATTGCTCTTAGTTAAAAATTTAGTTGCCCTAGACTTCATAAAAATCGTCTGAAATCCACAGTAGACTTTTCAATTGAACTCCAAAGGCAATGCATATTATTGTTTGAAATATCTTACTAATGTTAAACTAGAAGTGTTTCCTTTCCTAGGATTAATGAATTAAATCCGTCTGTTCTTCGGGATATCCAAAGGCCCACAGAGAGCTATTACTTCCGTTTACGTGAAACCTCTGATCACAGTCACTCACGTTCGGTCGAATGCCTCTACACTGTAATATATATGACCATTCATTTTAAACGGGTACTACACTCCTGATCTCCTAAGCTGAAAATAACTGATAACCTAATTCAAGTAAATTTATTTTTGTTGGAATTCCAATAATTCTCAATCGTAATACACAGGATCAAATGGTTGTTGTTGTTGTTGTTGTTTTTAGCGTAATGATGGCTTCCAAAATCTCAAAACCAAGCAACTTCACCGGCGAGAAGACAACAGCAGCAGCGTCAAAGAAGCAAAGCCCAGTAGGCCATTGCCAAAGATGAGCGCAAAAAAAAGCAGAAGCGTTCGGAAGAAGGAAACGTACACCATCTACATCCACTGCTGATAAATCTCACGGTCATCATACGACAATGGCCAAGTAACCCAGCTTCATCACGAAGTGAAGTAGCGGGGGCGGCTGTTCCTCTGAACCCAACACGGCTCTTTTCAAGGCCACCAAAATCAGCTAAAAAGATAGTTGACATGTCTCTGGAAGTGCTGGGGTGGTTAGTCGCAAAATATAATAACATACATTCGTCACGTTTGCGTACAACTTCATTGGGCTGATCATAGATCATGGCTGTTTTTACCATATTCTCTTTTGTTATGAAATGCCTAAGCTATTCTGCAAATTTTGATATTTCACACGACTAGGTTCTGATGAATTCATAAATAGTCTTATTGCGGGGCATCTGGTCCCTAACTTTCTAAATCTTTGGATGAACAATATGATTCTGCCTTGGCTATATGGTATCAAAGATATCATATTGTTGCATACTGAAAGATATTGAAAAGTTCAGAAGTCAAAGTAGTTCAATTTGGTCACGATTTTCTACGATGGCACACTCATACATAAATGATATACTCACAATCCACCGGCACAGACTCTCAACGACCAATTTTTGTCAATCCAAGAATTTTAGCCATAGTCTCAAAATTCAGAAATAATCGATAATTTTAAGTTAGAAAAAATTAAAACATTGTGAAACCTGCTTCAGATAGCGTTGGATCAAATCTGGATCAATATGACCGAATGCATTTGTCGCATTTTTTTTGGTGGAACCCTCCAAAAACGCTCTGAATTAAAGTTTTGTCTAAAAATAAACATCTCCGTAATGCAGAAGGCGTCAGACCCATAGGTTTTCATTTTCAAAAGATACCGAATTTCAAAATTGCCTTTCGGGTCATATTGACCCGGATCCATATAGAAGGTTATGGTACTATTTACTACAATTCCGGGTTCGTTATCAAAATAAACTGACTACAATTGATAAAGTAGTTAACAGTCACCGATTCGCGAAAACAAGTGACACAAGCCGTTGAAATCTTTAAACACATCAACCGAATGCACTCTCGTGTCATGCATGCAAATCGCAGAACATACACATATCGAAATCCATTTCCGGCGTGTCTAAAAGCCATAAAACGATAAAACATTACCCGAAGAAAATGCAACGCAAAAAAAAGGCCGCGGCACAACAAACACCGGAAAGCCCCGGTGAAAACTCTCGAGAATCGCTTTTAACGCCAAATAAATCCCGATTCCGGACCCATTTGTCATTAGCGTAAATTCTGCCGGAGAACGTGATTGAATCCGTACGACGCGCGATGTAAAAGCTTTCGGGCTGCAAAAGTCCATAAATTTCGGCTCATTTTAATGGATTTTACATACATTCGGGCGCGGTTGAGTGTGTGTTTGTGCATTAAAAACGTGCGTTGTTGTTTATAGGTTGTCACGAACGCATGGGGATGCGGGTTTTTAATTTAGTGATTTTGATCTTTTCGCGAGATGGTGGCAGTCGGATCTGGGAGAGGGGCTCACATTCGAGCGGATGTGTGTTTTTCGGTGCTTCCCCCTCGCGAACTTTTCGCGAGGATGTAACCTTTTAACGAGCATCATGTTGTTTGGGTATGAATCGTGTGATGAGTATGTTAGCTCTGAGGTTCGAGGGTTGGGAGCGATAAATTATTTGCAAATCTAGGCAGAACGAACTTGTATAAATTTCGAGGCGCCGATTTGGGTGAGATTCGTGCGAGTGGAAACAATTTTTCAGCTGACAACTTAATGTCAGCGGAAATTGGTTTATGATGACGAAAACAGGCATCGCGTTGGGAAATTAGAAGGTTTGCTGTTCAAACAGTATTTAAATTTCAGCCCCCTATTCACATACGATGCCATACTCGACCGAGAACGAGAGCTCTTTGTGGTGAGAATAAATGAGCCAGTCACTTCCTTCGAGCGGGCTTCCTCATAAATCCATGCAACTCTTTGGCGCATACAATTTTTACGATTCATAAACGCTGCGAAATAAATCCCAACTAAAATGTTGTGATTTTTATTTACACCCATCGCCATATCATTTACTGGCAGCAGTTATAGTTGTGAGCAGTCATATCCATTTAGATACGGACGACGACGACGACGGTGGAAATGAGTTTTCCCATATGGGAATGGGAGCATGTGGATGAAACGAAACGAGATCCGGGTTTTGCGAAATGTTGTGTCACTTTGTTGTTCGCCCGGGTGGAAAATTTTTCCCAGCACCACCCACCATCGACCGCGAACCATCGACCGCCGAGGAACGAGGAGACGTCATAATGGATGAATCCTGTTAGTGAATGGCATGAAACTACATATATGGTGCGCTTTGTTCGAAATATCTGTACAGTTGCAGGCGATTCCTGTTGATGATTTGAAAAGTGGAAGCCCGGGAGCCTCAAACAAACCTGAACTGGCACCTACCAATTTTGCTTTTGAAGTCGAATCACAATTATCGATCGCCGACGTTATGAATGGCTCATTATCGAGTGTGGGATAATTTTTCCAAGAAACTCCACGAACGACATCATTATTATCTTGATTCGACAAAGACCCGAAAGAGTTGTCAACCCCGATGCAAATAGTTAGTCACATTCGGTGAAAAGGATCAAAGGAAAGGCGAGAATATACACGTTTATGATTGATGAACTTCAAAAGCCATTGCTGCTGACCGTTTCCGGATCCTCTGGCCTTTTGTCTCCCCTTGTCATACATGTTTTGAAATATGATTAGAGATGACCGGATACGTTCGGAGATTTCGCAAATTGACACAAAAGATCAAATGAATCCTTGCACTTTGGAATCGGTAGCCGTGCTTGTTGGCTTCTCACTTTACAGTTCAAGTAATGTGGAAAGGTTTCTCAATGCTGTGAGGAGCAGGGGTTTGTTCTGCCATGACCGTGGAGGGACAATTATATTGCTTATGATATGCGATATGGAATGAATGGCGCAATTATAGGATTCAAATACCGTGTAGTTATTGTTCGTTGAACATTTGTTTCATCATATATTCAATGGCAGTAATTGAAGGACGATAAATCTGTGCTTGTCTTTGTGGTAAGTATGAACGAATATTAACTATGATTCTAACCTGAGGTTAGTATCTATATTAAGGAAAGCCAATGGTTTTTCAATAGAACCTTAAACATTCCATCTCCAGGGCTAAACTTGTTTTCATTTAGTGACAACTAATCATGAATCAAAGTGATGCAGGCAAGTTTCTTCTTTAAAAGCACAGTCAAAGAATGCCAGTAAGAGTTCATAGTAAGTACACACAAATGTCAGTGTTAATACAATTTCTTAGTATGTTATCCGACGCCAAACATCTTAGCGGCTTTGCAAGAAGACATTAATTCCGCTCTTTTAAAAGGGGCTCTAACAGGTTTTAAATAAGCAAAGGTTTGGATGCTTCCAATTGATCCAAATCGCAACAGCGACTAAGTGATGAGTATAGTGAAATCTAAGCAAAGAAATACTTACTGTTTACATTTTTTTTTACTAACAGTATGACACTTATAAAAAGGCAAAAAGCTCACATCACTTTAAAAAAATGTCTTCCATATGTATGCGTTTATTTAAGTAATCCAAAGAGATTACCCGCTGTGCTGAACCTCGTTCCCTACGATTTCGTTCAGATGGTTGTATATTGTTGTTGTTTATAAGTAACTTTCTTCACCAGAAAGGTGCGTTTTTGTAACGCAACTTTTGGCACCTTGTCTTTCATAATCTATTCTATGGTATGCTGGTGATGCTGCTGATGCGTTTAATAATTGTTTACCTTTGGTCCGAGATACCTCTGCACAAGTGCCTCACAGAACACAATGTATTAACGTAGGATTACGTTTCTCTTTTCTATACCGGGTAATTTTGAAAAATGAGAGCGTTACGCAAAAGTGAAAGGTTTTTGAACACTTATAACTCTTGTTCGACTGAACTGAATGACTTCATTCATACACTATTTGATTAAGAGGACTCGCTAATTTTTCGCATTGAAATTTGAAAGAAGTTCAATTAGTATAAGTAGTTCAATTTTTCATTTGAAAATGATCTTCTTTTGCTCCCATACAAATTTGCATATCAACAGGTTGAAAAATGTGTTGTCTCTAGCAAGGTCGTAGGAAACGAGTAACGAATGTCTTCTTCTTCTACAAAATAACTTTTCCCCGTTCCACAAACATTTCTGAACGAACAAAGCTATTGGTCGAAAATGGCATCATATTTGCGCTAAGCTCTGATTGGTTCATACTGCCACAGTAACATTGCCAGCAATTATGGAACATGTGGGAACGACCGAAAGAAGACCAACAATCAGTTCTCCGCTGTGCATCCGTATGCGACAGACGTGTTTGGCCAGCACGTTGTAGAAAACGCCGCCCGTGAAAACAAGAACCAGATTCATTCCACGTCACCTGCAGCTGGCCATCCGCAACGACGAGGAGCTGAAATTTTTGTTCTCCGGTGTGACCACTTCACAGAACGGTGTCCTGCCAAACATCCTGCAGCCCAAGGAGGGTACACTGGCGAGCAGTCGTTGCTTAGAGAAGCGTTGGTGCAGATGCTCCCGTCAACCTCGTTGCGAGAAACATGGCTGCTGAAGCCGCCCGTGACGAAACAAGAATCAATCATCCCACGTCACCTTCAGATGGCCAGCCACAATGATGAGGAGCTGAACGAAGGAAGAAAGCCCAAGGGAAATCGCAAACTATTTCTCGCGCGTCAATTAAATCCGTCCTTTTCAGGACGACCAGCTTACTAACTAAAGAGTTTGGTTGAAGTTTTCTCTTGTGCTGTTTGTAATTCAGATACCGCGTCATGGCTGAACATAGCATTCATTAAACGCATTTTTCTTCCGTCATACAACAAACCGCTTTTAATCACAATTTCATTTGAATTATTTAGAAGCATTTCAAAATGTTCGTCCGATACCTTAACATGGGAGCTATCAGATTTATCACCACTTGGTGTCTTCTTCTTTGTTCAACCAGGATTCGTCAATTCTAGAAGGGATAATTCGAGTCGAGCTGCGACACGTCAGAGACCGACCATGTGGTTGAGTTTGTCATAGTTCCTAGTTGTGCATACCGGATTAGTTGCTGTCAGTGGCAATTGTTTATTTATTACCATTACCATTCATCTTTATCATCATCATTACTTGTGTTTTCGTGATTTATATATTAAGATTACAATAATTTTATAATTTTATTATTATTTTATAATACAATCTAAAAGGTAATATATACTTTATGTATTATGTTTTACATGTCCAATTATTATTTTGATCCTTATTTCTCTTCTTATGATTTAGAACTAATTGTTACCTTGAATACAAGAAGCTGCAATGGAATCTATGGTAGGCTTTGGCACTTATTACTGATTATTTTTTTCTTTTACGGTTTGCGAATGGACATTTTACTAAATCTGAGCTGATCTGATTCGTGCAGCGCTGTGTGTCATTTGGCTAGTGTCTGATTTTACAGTTAATTTTTTGTCAATACTGTGTCATAACTCATCATATCATTATATTTGATGATATTGTTTTATTGATTTTCCATCATAGATTATTTAAACATTATTTATGGTTTTTGTATGTCCATTTGTCTTTAATTCCCTTTCAATTGAATCTTTCCTGTTTCAGGAGCAACTGCTAACTCATAAGCAATAACTGTTGAGTCAGCAAAAATAAATTTGAATTGCTGTTATAAAATTAACATCAAGCGGCAAATAGTGACCCTGTCAACAGTAAATTAAAATGTATAAATGTTAGTTCTGTAAAATTTTATTAGATTTAACAAACTTTGTCAGGATACTTTAAATCACGTTTTTGGCAAATTTCTGCTATCGCTGAAAACGAACGAAAAAGGTGCATAAGCGTGGACCCACAGAACTCAAAACTATAACACTTCACAACATTTCTTGCATTTCAGGATCAACCGAATGAAGATCATATATAATAGGTACGAATGATTGTAGTACTTTTCATTTATATAAATATACTAGCTGTCTTGGCAGACGTTGTCCTGCCTATAATTAAATACCTTCTTGGAAAATTGGAGAATGAGAAATGCTTTTATCTCCATAAATAATCGTCTAATCGCTTAAACAGGGGTTTTAAAATCGTCGATATTTGGTACCCCGGTTTTGGTTGAAATTTTTCTTATCAGAACCTACATTATCCATAAGGAAAAATGGAAAATTAGGAATAAGCTCGAGTCACAATCTTATGGTTTTTAGATGGCATTCGATCAAGAGCAGTCTTGAACATTTGAATCAATCCATTGTGCTCACCAAGCATCGCTTGCAATTGTTGTACAATATTCCGCTTCGTGGTGGAATAATGTTGCTGAGCCCATGAAATAAATCTGTAGAAATTTATGATCTGCGTCTGTCGATGACAACAATGAACCCGCTTTATAGTGAAATTGAACTTGAATCTGTAACGTAGACCCATCTGTAACGTGTGGTTTCACAATTTTACGATTAACTTATGTTTGAGCTCTGTAAGAATTGACCCAAGAAAACCTTTAAATATTATTATATATGTTGCGTCAAACGAAGTCATTTAATAACAACCATAATAACTCTTGCCCATAGTTTGCGGGAAAAACAGCTCAGAAGTGTCTGTTTACAAATGTTGATAGGCCCCATTCTATTGTTAATCGAGAATTTACATCTCGCTTCGAGGTGTCACCAATACAAACGCTCCAGTTTATACGGGCATCTACACTGAGGTTGCTTATTACACAGGTATGAGTGCGATTTAAAAAAAATCCTAAAATATCCGAGTAAATCTCTGAATCCGCTTAAAAAGCCGTAATTCACTAAAACCTCGTAAAAAGCGTTAAAAGTTCTGTTTACACGCGTTTCTGGCCAAATTTAAGCGAACATTATCTACTCACGTGAATTCCGAAAACCACGTTAAATTCCGAAAACTCCATAGAAAATTGCGAAGTAAGCGACTCATTTTTCGCATAACTTTTGAAAATGTCCTGAGTAACAATGAGTGATTCTCTCCTCTATTTTTCTTTGTTTTGTTTATTATGACGCCATTAAAAAAGTTTCCAACGGTTTCTCATTACAAAACGAAAGACGGTCTTGCTATCTAGTATATTCCCATACAAAAATACAGTTTGGTTTTTATGATTTTTTCTCATTTTCCAGTTTTTTTTCCAACTTTTTTCTTTATATAAACCTGTTGGGAACCAAGGCGAACCAAATGAAAAAGAAATCAAGTAAAGCCATCGAGTCGTTCGTGAGTTATGCTGTCACGAACGGACAGCATTTCATTTTTATATATATAGATACACTATTATATAAATCATTCCAGGGAATGGGAGTGACCACCAGGGTACCCGATTGAAGCACTCCGGATGGGGATAGTGGGAATGCCAACTCCCCATTGGTAACAGTTTGTGAGTAGAGGACGGGCCATCCTCATGTTAGATGGCTTGCTCTTCTGACCAGTTGTTCAATCTTGTTGTTGGAAGGAGATTCTTTATATCCCTGTGGATACGTATAAGTGATGCTGCCTATCGATCCACCCAACCCCTGTTTGGCCCTTCATGCAATGGCATGATTAGGATAATCAGTGGTTATTAAACCTCGATCAAGTCTAACAGCGACGAGAGCCCTTTGCTGTCGGACGTAGTTTCCATGCTAAAATGGGTAGTAGTACATATCATACATCATACAGTATGAACGTAATCATCGTATGAAAAATGTTATTTTATGAATTACCGCTAAAAACAAAAAAAACCTAAGAAAAATCAAAGCTCTGGAACAGTGCGAGTAATTCCGGCATGCTTAATCAAAAGAATTATTTATTGTAATACTAGCTGAACACGGTGCGCACCTTGCTATGCATGCAACTAAATGAATGGAAAAAAATGAAATTGAACTGGAGCTTTAATGTTTTTTTTTGGAATGAGTTTTGCTAAAATATTTTCGTTTGCAAATTTGTCTAATTTCTGCAAAATTAAACGTTGGTAGATTTTTTAATTTGACCTTCAGATTGTTAGTTTCTACCATGTTTTTCTTTCTGTGCAGAAGCATTCTATAGACAAAACATTTATCTTCAAACGAAGTCGTATCCTGTCAATTTGAACAAAATTTTCTATAGCATAACCTTAGATTAACTTCTTGTGCATAATGTAGCAAGAAGGGGATCAAGTTTCTATCAGAACATACTGCTTTCCCGAGAAATACATATTTTGTGTTTTTGTTGCATGGATAATTCTACAGTTTGGTTCAAATTACTGTTTCCCTCCCCCTCTAAGTCTCGAAGCACCTAAGAAAAAAAATTTGGCTCCAAAAACCCCCATATGCCAAATTTGGTTTCATTTTCTTGATTAATTCTCTAATTAAACAGAAATTTGTATTTTATTAGTATGGAAACCCCCCTTTCAGACGGGGGAGGGGTTTTGATCCGACGCCAAAAACCTCTGCATACACATTTTCAAAACAGTAGGAATAATTTTCATGTTTCATTTAAAATTGTGTTTCATTTGTATGAGAACCCCACCCCCCCCCCCCCCCTTCCGAAGAGGGGAAGAGTTTAAAGCCACCGTAGAAACATTTCTTGCCTTCTTAAACCTCCACATGCCTTATTTGGTTCCATATGCTTGATTAGTTCTCCAGTTATGCAAAATAAATCTCTTTCTTTTATATGAGAGCCATGGATTCCTAATAGGGGAGGGGTCTTGAACCACCAGAATCACAATTCTTACCTCCAAAAACCCAGGTATGCCAAATTTGGTTTAATTTTCATTCCATCCTGTTTGATTAGTTCTCGAGTTAAGCTCACCTCACTTCCGGAGGGCGAAGAAGTATCAAACCATCATAAAAACATTTCTTTGCTTACAAAACCTCCACATGCCAAATTTGATTCCATTTGCTTGATTGGTTCTCGAGTTATACAGAAATTAGTGTTTCATTTGTACGAGAGTCCCCCTTTACAGAGATAGGAGGGGTCTCTTACTACCATAAGAACCTTCATCGGCCTCAAAAAACTCTGCATGCAAATTTTACACGCGAGTCGGTTCAGTAATCTTTGCGTCAAAGATAAAAAGATAAAAAGAAACATTGAATTTTTTGCGCTGTACATAAAGGGAATGCAAGAATTGGCAGAAAATATTGGGACATCTATATAATAAAAATGAGTTGGGGTTTCCTTTGTCACGATTTAACTCGCGAGCGGAAGGACCGTTTGGCATGAAAATTTGTATGCACGAGTTTTTGAGGCCGGGGAATATTTTTAAGATAGTAAGAGACCCCTCCCTCCTCTGAAAGGGGGGGCTCCCATACAAATGAAACACATTTTTCTGCATAACTCGAGAACTGATCAAGCAAAGGAACCCAAATTTAGCATGCGGAAGTTTTTGGAGGCAAGCAATGTTTCTATGGTAGTTTAAGACCCCTCCCCTCTCTAGAAAGAGAGGCTCCCATACAAATAAAACAGAAGTTTCTGCATATATCAAGAACTGATCAAGCAAATGGAACCAAATTTGGCATGTGAGGTTTTCTGGTGGCAATAAATGTTTCTATGATAGTTTAAGACCCCTCCCCTCTCCTAGAAGGGGTGCTGTCATACAAATGAAACTGAAATTTCTTCATAACTCTAGATCTAATAAAGCAAATGGAACCAAATTTGGCTAGCGGGGATTTTAAAGGCAATAGATGTTTCTACGGTAGTTCGAGACCCCTCCTCCTTCTCTGGTCGGGGAGGGGGGGGGGGGGGGTGCTCCGATACAAATAAAACACAAGCTTCTGCATAACTCTAGAACTAATCAAGTAAATGGAACCAAATTTGACAGGTATAGGTTTTTGAAGGCAAGAAATATTTCTAAGGTAACTCAAGAAGGGGGTTTCTAAGGTAACTTAAGAAGGGGGCTCTCATACTAATGAAACACGAATTTCTGCATAACTCGAAAACAAATAAAAAAATGGAACCAAATTTGGCATGAGGAAGTTTTTGAAGGAAATAAATGTTTCTTAGGTGGTTTGAGACCCCTCCGCCTTCTGGAAGAGGAGAATTCCATAAAAATGAAACATAATTTTTAACATAACTCGAGAACCAATGAAGCAAATGCCAAATTTGGCATGTTGAGGTTTTTGGAGGCAAGAAATGTTTCTATGGCACTTCACCACCCCTCCCCACTTCAAATGGGGGGGGGGGGCTCCCATACAAATAAAAAGAAAATTTCTGCATAGCTCGAGAACTAATCAAGTGAATGAAACCTTTTTAGCATATGGGGGTTTTTGGAGGCTAGATTGCTATATACATAAAAATGAATTTCTGCCTGTCTGTCTGTCTGTCAGATCCTTATAGACTCGAGAAGTTCTGAACCGACCAACTTGAAAATTTATATGAAGGGGTTTTTGGGGCTGGGGAAGGTTCTTATGGTTGTTTGAGACCCCTACTCTCTCAGGCAGGGGCGCTTTCATACAAATGAAACACACATTTCTTCATAACCCGAGAACTAATCAAGCAAATCGAATCAAATTTGACATGTGGGGGGTTTTGAAGGCAAGAATGTTTCTATGGTAGTTCAAGACCCCTCCCCTTTCTGAAGGGGGGGGGGGGCTTCAAACAAATGAAACTCTAATTTTTATTATAATCGATGAGCCCAGTGCGATGGTTCGAGAACTAATCAAGCAAATGGAACCAAATTTGGAATGTGGGGGGGTTTGAAGGCAGTGATTGTATGGTGGTTTGAGGGCTCCCATACAAATGAAACGCAAATATCTACCAAAAATGAGAATTATCCAGCTTACTTAAACACAAAACGCGTATTTCTCGGATAAGAAGCATGTTTTGATAGAAGTTTGAACCCCTGCTTAGTCAAGAAAAAAAAAAACTCATTTCGAAAAAAACCATAAACGTGCCAGTTATATTAAACTTTCCTTCATTTAGTTGCAAGCGTAGCAGCGCACGCACCGGGTTCAGCTAGTTTCATATAAATTCAAGACAGATAACGCCTAAATCTAGCCTGTTGTATGAAATGTTGTAGCGATTGTTGTATGGCGCATGAAAGATTGCAAACAATTTCGTTGTTTACGACTCCTTTGGCTTAGAATCAAACGAAGGGGAATTTCACGCGCTTGTTAATTTTTTTTTCTCTGAATACATAGATTTTAAAGTAAATGAATCGTGGAGTTTAGAATTAAAGTAATTATTAATAGTATGTGATAAATAAGGGTAAATCCATGAATAAAGTAATTTATTAACGTGGTTTCATGGTTGAAAATGATGTTTCGTCCACATTGTGGATGCGCCGAGGAGAAAACTTCGTATTTTCAGGCACGTATTCGTGCATCCCAAAGAAGGCATTAACGGAAACTTTATTGAACGCTCTGGCCCTTGCAGCTGACGTAGCTTCTGACTTCTGTAAGGTAAGTTTCGGATTACGCTTAAGAAATCCAAGCAAAGCCATTAGCGTCCTGTAATTTTCTTTTGGATGTTGAAAGGATAAGTAATTCCATTCTTTTCAGCATGTTCGAAAGCCAGCCTCCGTACGTCAACCTTTGGAATTTCATAGAATCGGCTTTCAATGTCCAGCAACTGTTGCAAGAGCTAAGCTTCCTGGACTCGGGTAAAGATGGCGAACTTCAAAACTATCATAATAATCATTGATTCACTCGCGACAAAGCGGACAAACAGTCAAACCTAATAATTTAAAAACTAAGCTGTTGTTACTTTTTTTCCGAGAGCGGTGCGGAGCACAAAAACCTAAAAACGTGGAAATACTACTGACACTCACACATTTCAGGAGGGAATCGATTCACTACTTCTTTCCCAAATAACGGGAAGATTTTATGATTTTACTGTTAGTTTAATTTAAATTACGAATAAATATTAGATATTTTTTTCCTGCGAAAATAAAGCAGCGAAAACAAAACACGTCAGTTTCAAAACATGGCTTGCTGCGATTTCCAAACTTTACATTGCTGTTTGCCAAAAATTGAATTAATATTGAAATAGGGGCCTTCCGATACGTGGTCCGTGGTACATAAAGGGTGTCCACGATGAAATTGCCACACACAAAATTGATTCGCAAAATTCGAGTTTTCATCCGATTGCCATCAAATTTTCAGGGATTGAGAAATAACTATCAAACTTTATTTTACCATTTTACTCGTATTTTATTTACAGTCCATACACAAATGCCCGCACCTTGGCTTTAACCCCGGCCATAAGATTCTGCACAACCTGTGAATCAACCGTTTTTTACATGTAAACCCATACTTTCTTCAGTTCCTCGACTTTCTTCACTACCTTAGGTCGTTTAAGAAGGTGCTGCTTCATAATCGCCCAGTACTTCTCGATGGGGCGGAGCTCCGGAGTGTTGGGAGGGTTGAACATTTTCGGCACGAAATTGACCTTATTGTCCGCATACCACTTCAGCTCGTCCTTGGAGTAGTGGCATGAGGCCAAATCCAGCCAGAAGATTGTTGGGACGTTGTGAGCTTTCAGGAGAGGAAGCAACCGCTTCTGGAGGCACTCGTTTATGTACACCTCTCCGTTCATCGTGTCCTGGGTCACGAAAGGTGCACTCCGCTTCCCGCACGTGCATATGGCTTGCCAAACCAGGAATTTTTTCGCAAATTTTGACATCTTCTGAGTGAGGACATGCTCCGGAACGCTGAACTTATTCTTGGCCGTGAAAAACAGGTTGCCGGGGATCTGTTTGAAGCCGGCCTTCACATATGTTTCGTCGTCCATGATGTAGCATTCAACTTTCGTCAGCATGTTGAGGTAAAACTTCCTGGCACGGGTTTTGGCGGACTTGTTCTGCTTCTCGTCGTGATTAGGGGCCTTTTGTACCTTGAACGTTCGAAGCCCAGCCTTAGTTTTGGCCTTCTGGACAAAACTTCGGCTTAGGTGCAGCTTCTTAGCCACATCCCGAACGGAGGCGTTCGGATTTCGGTTGAAGGCCCCAACTACGCGGTTGTGATTTTTGGTGTTGTACGGTATACTTTTTTCTTCACTTCTGGGCTTCCGATCGGTGGTCAACCGTTCCTCAAACCGCTTAATCACTCGCGACACCGTGGAATTCGCGATTCCCAACGTTTTAGCGATGGAACGATGCGAGAGATCCTTGTTCTCGTGATGAATGCGCAAGATTTTATCACGCACGAGCTGTTCTTTCGACTCCATTTCCGCCGCGAGTTTTGATCACAGGACTTTGCAGGATGTAAATAATGCACTATGAACTAAATCCACCAAAATTTTCATTAAATTCTACCCAACGGTTAAAAAGTTAGAGCAATTTCATAGTGTGGCAATTTCATCGTGGACACCCTTTATGTAACGTTCCTGTGATGATATGAAATTTATTTTCGGACACTCTTTAGGAAACTTCTTCGAATTATGTGGCAAGACAATATCAGCAACAAAGATCATCAACCGGGCAATGCAAGCTAAACGCACTTCCCATCATCACCTCAAGCGTCTCAAAAGCGTAATCCATTTGCACCCAACAACGACCGAATTTTCATCCCATCCATTGTGATACATTTCAATTTGGAGAAAAGCTTCCGTTGGCCCCCGTTGGTAAGTCTCTGAGCTGGCAGGATAAATCTTCCGAAACCCGTAGTTTGCAACGCGATGATAAAATGCATTCAAGCCATTTTATCATTGCACCCAGAACCCCCCGGCCACAACAGGACAAGCTTTCCATTCGGATGGCAGAAAGGAAATTTATCATCCCGGTAACAGCACTGTTCCCAGCTAGGATAAATGGGGATTTATTCGAAATAAGGAAGAATAGCCTTATCCTGCTGGCAGACCGAACGAGCACTCGAAGTTAATTTCGCATCGATTCCCACACAAAAACCCTCATGACAAAAACAATCTCAAGGACAAATCAGTCACTCCCAAGAGTCCCATCATAACGGGGCCCTAATGGAGTCGCGTGTTGGGACTCGTCTTTCCTATCTCAGCCCAATCGCGATATCAAAGGGGCATCTCGAATTAATGACTCTTTAATTTGTAATAAATTCTCAACTTTGTTCGACGCTCGATGGAATTGAATTTTAATAACCAGCAGAAAGGAATTCGAAAAAAAAAACGAAATTGTTAAGGTAGAGCGAGTGGGGGAAGGGGTGAGTCTGACTTCCATTGTTTGGCACACGGCCGTCATCGGTGGTGGCGTGGCGCACGGCTTACAATAGACCTTCGCCGATGACGACGACGACGACGAGGACAAAAAGGATTGATAAACTTGTCACCGCTTCAATTTGATATTGTAATTTCGATCTCGCGACATTTTTTTTCGTCCATTGTTCGCGTCCTTAAAGTGAGTGTGTGAGTCGGTGAGTGCAACGCGATAGGATCAATATTGTGGTATTATCATGTTACATACATGCGGGAGGGGTGAGTGGGGTGTGCGCCGAACTGATGGATGGCTCGAGTTGACTGAGTGATGGGAAACGTATGCAAATTGATGGTTCGGTCGCTGGCTCGCGCCTGCAAGGTAGACAACCGTTCAAACCAGCAGCATTGTGCGAACGTGATTAAGTGGGTTTGCATGTGGGAAGAACGTTCTGTTGAAGGTACCACGGCGGGCTTATTGATTTCGTTGACGTTCAACTGGTTTACAAAAGGGTTACATGTCGGTTGCTGCCGAGATTTTGAAAACTGGTATTTGATATGCAAATCGGTCATCAATCATCGTGTCGGTGAAAAGTGACTTGCGAAAATCTTCAGTTGCAAATCTGACCGAACAATGGAACAATGATTCCAAAGCCATTGAAAATGTAATATCAATAAAGGAATGTTACAAACCGCACGAAGAACGGCGAACGAAAATGATTGATTAATGATCATCAACTAGATTTATTACCGACGGATTCTTGCACTCATTAACATCCCTTCCACCGTGGTGCTTTAGCCTTCTATCAAACTCCAAACTCCCCTCGATTGATCCTTTTGTTTTCCGACCTCATTTTTTCCCGACGCTCCTCTCGGCGGCCACGTGGCATCTTTGGCTCATTTCCGGACTCGCCCGGCGCTCTATCTTGTCGTCTGTACGCCATTATTAATGGACGCGCTCGCAGGCCGGGAATCGGTTAATGAGAGACAAACCCCGCACCGGCACACGATTGCGTCGACAAATTCATTAATTATCTGGGCGGCCAACGTCGGCTTGGGCAATCGAAACAGTAGATTTGTTACACTTTTCAAACCGGCCTGACAGTTCGCTGTCGGAAGTCATCAGTCTACTAGGGATGGCTCAGCATTGGGACGCAGGGCGAGCTAATTTGCATACCAATCTGGACGAGATTCGCGTAGAGGATGGATGAATTGATGACGTAATCGGGAGGAAGCGTCTTCCGGTGGGCGAGTGATAAGCCGAGAAGATTCATGTTTTTGCGCTTTGGTTGATGATTTGGTAATTTCTGTACAAACCCTTGATCAGAATGGTGATACTTTGGAATGGTGAAAATCTACTCTCTAGTATTAGATTAGCACACAAGCCAGGACCAACGACCTTTCCAAATCTCAAGGAATATGGTTGCTTCACACTATCCCTAACAAGATGCTGAAATTAGTCAAGCGCTATAAATTCATCTTTTGACCTATTCTAATGTCAAATTTCTGAAAAAGTTGTCGATAAATGAATCCAACTGAGTCAAAATGACCAATGGCTGAGTACAAGTAAATTGGCCTGCCCACCGTTACTTTACAGTTCTTCTTATTAATAAAGGGTGTTACGATCAAAATTTGGTCAACTTAAACTTGACGCATTTCGTTTCATCGTGCATTAAAAAAAAATTCACACCCCACATTTTCAAGATGTGTGCATGTAGCATCATGCCTCTATTTTGATTTTGAAATTAACACTTCAGTTATCAAAATGTCACCGGAGGAAGAGAAGCAACGAATCAAAATTTTGCACGTGCATGGCGATAACCCAAACTACTCCTACGCCAAGTTGGCGAAATTGTTGAATGTGGCTAAATCAACTGTTACCAACGTAATAAAAGTTTTCGGTGAACGTTTTTTGACAGCCATGAAAGCTGAATCGGGGGAAAATCGAAAACCGGAGGCCACAGCGACGACAAAAAGAGTTGCCCGCTGTTTCGAGCGGAACCCCAACCTCTCCGAGATATCTGAAATGTCGCAAAGAAGCTGGGAGTGGCGCTTTCAACCGTGGATAGAGCTAAAAACGGGCTGGACTGTGGACTTACAAGAAAGCGGTGACTCCAAAAACACGTCGGAGAAAGCACGATCGCGAAAGTTGTACACGACGATGCTGCGTTTGATTGCGTGGTACAGGACGATGAAACTTACGTCATGGCAGACTTTAAACAGCTTCCTGGACAGGATGTTTCATACGCCAACCGGACGGGGAAAGGTGGCAAATATTTTCAAGCACATTAAACTGTCAAAGTTCGTGAAGAAATATCTTGTGTGGCAGGCCATCTGTACCTGTGGTTTGAAGAGCAACGTTTACATTGCGACCATGACCGTCAACCAGCAAATTTATCTGAGCGAGTGCCCACAAAAACGTCTACTGCCTTGCTCCGTTCTATTTTGGCCGGATTTGTCATCTTACCATGACGGAAAAAAAGACCATGGAGTGGTATGCTGCCAACAACGTTCAAGTGGTGCCCAAGGACAAGAACCCGCGAACACGCCAGAGCTCGGTACAATATTGGGCCATCGTCAAGCGGAACCTTAAGAAGACTCAAAAAGTTGTTGTGAGCAAGAAACAGTTCAAGGCAAACTGGCGTTCTGCGACGAATAAAGTGGACAAGGATACTGTACAAAATCTCACGGCAGGTGTTAAACGAAAGACCTGGCAATTCGCATACGGTTGGAAGGAAGTTTAGCTGAATATTTTTCTTGTATTCTGAATTAACTGTACTTGAATACGAATAAAAATTTGACTTATTAAAGCTATGTCCATATAAAATCCAAAATAATAAAATCATCTGTATCTTGCTATAGGATTGACGTACAAATAAGTCCAATACATCAAAACAATGGTAATTTACTGTACTTTAAGGAAAATATATCAATACAAATAATATCTCTTCGTTTCTTATAAAAATTCGCACATTCTTCTTTATTCCTTCCATCAAATGCTGCAGACCTCCGGAGTCAACTTCCTTGGCACAATTGTTCCACATTTTGGTCATTGGAGTCGCGTCCCGAGCTGTTTTTACACTTTTCTTACGCTTCCGCTTCATTATTGCCCAAAATCTTTAGATGGGCCGGAACTGCGGGCAATTGGCTGGATTTATGTTTTTATCGATGAAATCTACGTTATTATCGCGGTACCACTGAATGATTTCCCGGCTGTAGTGGCAACTCGCCAAATCTGACCAAAACTTCACGGGACCTTTATGGGCTTTAATGAAAGGTAGTACGCCTTGTAGGTCTTTTGGCCAGAAAGCTGTCCGAAATCCATTTTGAGGTAGCTTTCATCGTCGATGAGCAGGCATCCTTGGTACTTCGTCAAAACCTGCTGGTACAATTTCCGAGCTCGAGGTTTGGTGACGATACTTTGCTTCAACATTCTGTTTGGTTGCTTGCGGGCTCAATAAGAAGAATATCCTGCTCGCAAACGAATTCTTCGAACGGTACTGTGAGCTGCAGCGTATTTTTGTGCGATTTCATTATCTGATAGTCCAGGGTTTGCTCTGATGGTTCTAATCACCTTCTGGTTCAGCTTGCGGTCATATGTTCCACTAAGACGCTTACCTTGAGGCACTCGATCCACGCTCTTTCACTTCCTGAAACGTTTGAGCACATTATACGCGGTTGATTTGGCGATTTTCAACGTTTTTTTATTGCGGACCACGTTGGATTATCAACGTTGGTGTGTAGAATTTTTTCTCTCCTCTCGGCTTCCATCTGGATGACTTTTAACTCACTGCATAAAACACCGTGAAATTTATACCACAGAAAGTGTGCGCTAAGGTTAGCAAACCGCTGTAAAAGAACTCTTGCAGCGGTAATTTTCCGTGCCGCTGCATTTTAATAAGTGATTCCAGGTTCTAACTGGACAGAACTTTAATAAAAACTTTCACCGACTCACATACATTACTGTTCGACCAAATTTTGATCGGTACACCCTTTACTTTAAAATTACAGTATTACAGGGTGGTCACACAATGTAATTTAAAAATTTTCGCATTTTTTCCGTATTTATTTCCGCATTTTTGGCTTAGTTTTCCGACTGGGAAAATGAGTAAATATAAATTGGATTGTAAAATATTTTTGAAACTGAAGGAAATTGTTCACTGTAAAATTCTGACTTGTTTCATTTAGGAAAAATGATAAAAAGCAGCTTCAAATCGTACTGAAGATTTGGTGAGTAGCCTCAAAAAAAGCACAGTAAAAGATCGTTAGTCGTTGCGGAATGCCGGAACGTCTCTGTTGGAGATTTTTGCAAATTCTCTCGCTTTCTTTATTACCGGCTTAGAGGCTTAACCAATTTCTACATTAAGGGCTGGCAGAAAATTGCTCGACATCAAATTAATTTCAATTACCAAACTTTCGTTTGACTGTCAGACACTCGGGTTTAACCATTTTCTTCATAGCGACTCTAACTAACAGTTTTTATCTGTGTCTTGTTGGTTGTTCTTGCACTGATACTGCAAGTTTTTGTCATTTCACTTCCTTTTCCGTGAATTTGTCGGTAGACATAAACTTGAATCTTCCCGGCACATCCCTATGTCCAGTCGCGATGTAAAACTTTTGACCGGGAAGCTGCTTCAAATCTAGTTTGATATATATTTTGTAATCGATCACAGTGCAGCTCTTGTGTTTCGTCAAAACACGGTCGTACAAGCCTTGCACATTTTTTTAAGCCACGGAATTCTGCTTCATGTGCCGGTTACTACTTGTTGTATCTTCTGGCCAAATCTCGGATCAAAAGACCAGGGTTTACTTTAACGCACCTCAACACTTTGCTGCTCAGCTGACGATCCTTAGTACCAGTACTTTCGTTGGTCCGCTGATTCTTTTTCACACTCAAGGTTTGATTGTAGGTTTTGAGCACTCGACAAATTGTTGTTACGGCATCTTCAGCACTTATCTCTGCTTGGAACCGGACTTTCGACTTCCATTTGACGTTATTTCTGAACGCGATCAACAACGTTGATCAAACATGCATCAGATATTTTCTATAGAAGTGTTAACAAACCACCGTCAAAGATTTCCGATTTCCAGCTTTATAGGGGTGCTAGCGATGCGCTAGGGGCATACCAATCTCTTTCTAGTCAGTATTTAGATGTTCTTGCAGGATGTTGATGTAGAAATCTGTCGTTATTATCCTGTCGGTATTCTGGAGGCTTCTCACTCTTTCCAACGGAAAATACCTCCAGATCACCACATTTCCTTCTGCATGCTCACCGTGCATTGTGGCCATTGTCATCCATCCAGAAAAGCGTTTTCCGGAAATCTAAGGTCTTATCAGTATACTCATTAGCAAGCTTAAGCCACGTGAAATTGTCCAGCGTTTTTGATGTAGGACTACGTTTTTGTTTTCTATAGTGGAGCACAGTTTAAAAATAATATCTATTGCGACCGTCACGAAATGCGGTCAGGTTTCGAGCGTTAATATCTCAGCCGTTTCTTCAAACATTTTCTAATTATTTGCACCAATTAATCAGAAATATTTCTTCGCGTTGATTCCAATAATTAGAACTAGTGAATTTGAACACTAAACTATTTAAATCAACGCAAGTATAAGGTGATGTCTTATAATGTTGATTATTCTGAGTAAATTTACGAAAAACACATTTCTTGAGAGATTCTCTCCGGGTTCACCCTCTTTCATTCATTACAGCGCCATTATAACACGTTCGAGGCATTCTTTAGTACAGATCGAAACACAACAGTGCTGACTAGCATACTCTACAAATAGTAAAATTAAAAACGTAGAGGTGATTGGAATATCAATGAAAGAGGAAGTAGTCAAAGAGAGTCTCTCAATTTTAGATTCGCCCTAATGAAAAAACACCTTGAAATCTTTCCTAGCACAGACCTCATATTTATGTAATGAACGTCTCCTAGGCAGCCTTAATGTTATTTAAGGGGTACACCTTCGCATTTTGATTTAGTTTTCGGCAGTTGTGGAGCTGTGTAGAGCCTGTAGCATTCTGGAGGGTACACTGGCGAGCAGTCGTTGCCCAGAGAGGCGTTGGTGTAGTTGGCTGTTGATGCCGATGCTCCCGTCAACCTCGATGTGAGAAACACTGCTGCTGAAGCCTATGAGTTGATGGGAAAAAGCCACCCGTGACAACGAGACAAGAATCAATCATCCCACGTTACCTGCAGATGGCCAACCGCAACGACAAGGCGCTGAACCAAGAAAGAAAGCCCAAGTAATCGCAAACCATGTTTCTCCGCGCTGTCATCTAAACCCGGCTTTTTCAGGACGACAAAATCAGTTTGCCAACTAAAGAGTTTGTTTGGTTGAATTTTTCTTTTGTGCTGTTTGAAATTTCCATTACCGCGTCTCAGCTGAACACAGCATTGATTAAACGCCGCGTCCAGGAGTAAATGACAAAGAACGTTGAACAGTCAACGAACGAAATTCTAGAACGGATAATTCCAGCCAAATTGCTACACGTCAGACCGATCATATGGTTGGGTCCGTTGCAGTTCCATGTTGTGCATACCGGATTTGTCGCTGGCGGTATATAATAAATATTTTCATAAAATGATTCAGTATTGAGCATAACCAATAGTTAAATAACTTGTTTGAATTTTGCTGTTATACAATCGCTGACTGCTGTTTGCTGACATGTGGTGCTTTCCCTATCACAGTCATTATTCTCTTATAACTAGTCGTTTAATGCTGGTAATTTTCTTCTCAAATTCCAATCGAAGCTTAAAAGTGTTTCTTACGCTCAAGTGCCTTGGATAGAGTCCCTACTATTCGAAGGAATCAAATAGTTTTGTGAAAGTCTAAGTAAAATGTTGCATCATATGGCTGCAAAGCTCCATAACTATCTTCTACGTGTTAAATATAGTGACCCTCTCAACTATCGTCGAAGATAAAAATGGGCCGAATCATCATTAAAACCAAACGGCCTTTTTCAGGACCACCAAATGCTATTAAGAGAGTGTCCAATAGATTTTTTTTTACATATTTACTTCCTAATGCAGGTCCAACGTTCCGTTAGCACTATTTCAACCTTCATTTTTATTGTTTAAAACAGCATCTTTCGATGAAAATAAATGCCTGTATCTTTTCATATTAATAGGCTAGAACATTGCCAATCCAAATGTGTGTTTTAGTGAGAGGAAAAACTTTTTTCACCATAGAAGGCCGCGGAAAAATCAAAGAAAGAAGTACCAACTGAAAAGCTCATCGAAGGCTGTATTTTCACCGAAAACCACACTACTTTGATTTTTGCCCACCTATTATTTATCAATTACCCCCCATTTATTAAAACATCAAAATATTCAGTAAAATATTTACCATCATGTCATGGAATTTTATTTTCAAAATGTTTGTGCTATTTTGAGATATTACCCTTGGAAAATGGCATATTTTGACAACAAAACGTTTATATCATTTTAGTTTTAAAAGATAGCGTATTGCAATATGGCAAAAGTTTGTGCGTTTAAGTAAAAGAAAAAAACTTTCTAGTACTTAGTTTACCAAGAAAAACTCAAAGAAAAAAGTTAGAGATAGGAAATCGATTTGAAGGGGATTCTCATTATAAATGCTTCATATCTCAATAAAAACCACAAGATAGCAAGTTAGTGTTTTCTGCAAAGTTTATGGAAATTGTAAATTCTACAATTTTATAGAACATTTTGAAGCCCTAAAACGTCACACACAAAAGATTAAAAAGAAATCTTGCCTCGACGAACGCAGCTAATGGACAACCCCTCTTTCAGATGCGCCTTAATCTTATCAAAAAAATCCTCGAAGACACCAATTTGATTACACGTCATCTAAGTGCACTTTTAATTTTATTCCTGAATATCGCCCTTTTGGATCAATGTGAACTGATCGACAGAGATTTTTTGACCCAGAGCTCCATGCTTGGGCACCAAAACCACAAAAAATCGTATATTGATCTCATGCGGATTGCATTTTTCTTCAGAAATTGGCATTAAAATTGACATTTTGATATCTGTTGAGAACTGCTCAAATAACTGCCTCAGCTTAAATGTTAATGCAGATATGTAAATTCAGATGGCAACATAATTTAGCAAAAAAAAAACAGCATAGTACAGAAACCCCCCGACATGCGTGGATTCCCTTGATGGTGATCTCAAATGATATACAGATAATATCTCGTGATGCTTCGTTTAAAGGAAGTTACTTCCATGATCAAAGTTGTTCAGTAGATCAAGGCCTTCAGGATGTTAAACTCATCGACAACGATGTATGCTCAGACCAGTTCAGAACTTGTCCGCTTCGTGGCGCTAGTTTACATGGGAACTATGTGCACTTCCTGTATATTGAGATCTGGAACAGGTATAAATTTACTGTTTTTAGGAAAATTGTAACCGTTCGACCTGACGTGCTTTCCGGAAATGTCAGCAGATGGTTTAAGTGCCACTGGGGAGACCATCCACCTGTTTGCAGGGTTTCCTGGCTTGAGACCTCTCAAGGAAAGGGGTTTGGGTCCAATAGTGGAAGGAAAACGCGAACGTCGGCCGGCTACTAGGTTTCTAATCTAATCTAATCTAATCTCTAATCTCATACTAACGCAGCCAATTCTTGAAAGCATCCTGGAAAATGATGTTTTCTTGAATTCATCATTTTTCTTGTCATCGGCCAGGCCAACTGCGTAGTATGTGCCGCAGAGAGGATTCCAAGAAATAGAGCGATTCCAGAAAGATCTAAAATCGCTCTACTACTCTGAATCAAGGGAAGGAAGAAAGCGTGGACCTCCCGTACCAAACGCTTCCATGTTGAGTTATACAGTGTGATAATTTGTACCTTATCGTTGGGAGCATAGATGCTAGAAAGATTAGTTTATGCTCCTTTTGCTTGTGGGTGAACTTTTGGCATTTGAACCAAAAAGCGTGGCAATAATTGCCAAGGTTATAGCGCCTTATCTCGCTCCATGGGGGTGAGTGGACTAAAACTTACGATGATGGATAAATGTGAAGCTGAAAATAGCATAAGAAATATTGTGAAGGGATGTTATAATATAAAATGAGAATAACATGTGTACTATCTGCATGTCTTCTGATTCCATGGATGATCCAAAATTATATACCGTATAAAGAAATAAAGAATACTTACATTTTTCGTAGTAGGGTAAGACTTCAGCATGCTATCTTTACCGCGCTGCCTACATTGCGTTGGTGGGACTGCTTCCTAAGGTATAGCTGACGAGATACAGCGTTTCACTCAGCCGCTCTTTGGCCACACCTCCTTGGTGGACAGACGCTCGGCACGCACCTCCTCAATCTAGCTGAAGTCAGAAGGACAACAGTGCCCAGGGTTGCACTACCAGCTAAGTACGCAATCCCTTAGCTGGCGGTCTTTGTCATCTGCTGACCCGTGGAAGCATGAGGTAGGAACTCGTGAGGACCAGAACTATGTTGCGGGGACGCACGCTCCATCACAGTTGTCGACTCACCATTTTGCAGCCCCCTGCCGGAAGTTGCGTCGTTCATCAAGAAATACCATAAGGGCGAAGACGTGGTGTTCTGGTCGGATCTGGCGTCGGTCCACTACTCGAAGCGATCGTTGGAGGAGATGGAGCGGCTGAATATCAATGTTGTACCCAAGTCGGCGAACCCGCCCAACGTCCCCCAGCTGCGTCCCATCGAGAAATTCTTGGCCAACCTGAGCGTAAGATCTACTCCAACAATTTTGTCACGAAAACTGAGGAGGAATTGATAAACAAAACGAAGAAAGAACTCAAAAACATGCCTACACGCATGTTTTCGTCCGCCATGGCGAATGTTCCGGTTAACTGCCGGAAGACCGCTCGCAAAGACGTAGAATTTTTTTAAGCTTAAATAATTACCTTCCATAAGAATTTATCAAAAGCAATTATCTGTCTAAGCTTTTTTTTATCACCATCCGGTAAAAGTCCATTTTTTAATGCAAACGGTACTTAATCTCGCTACTTGAGGACGTGAATTATCCGGTACCCTGCCAGTCGTTGCGCGTGCCCTTTACCGATTGATAGACTCTCTAAAGCGATCATCAAGCATTCTTATCTCGGCCAGACGGTGGATCTCAGATGTTCTTGTTCTCGGAGGGGTGTTCAGCTTCAACAGAACGTTACACTTTGTGACAGTATTGTCAACCTGCTCCCTGAAAATAAGCTTGCTGTCTCATGCTACATCCTCAGGCGGAACAAGTCTGGGAGAATTGGAGTATTGGAAGAGAATGATTTCGCAACAGACTTGTTCCGGCCTGAGGATGTTGGTTACTCGGCTAAGTTGGTGCACTGTTGAGTGACCACGTCGGAATCCGAACTAATAGTCGAGCAACGTGTTGAGCTCGTCGGCAGACGAGTGAAGCCGACGGTGGATCGCTTTCTCAAACAGTTTGGATACTCCTGAGAGAAGGCTGATGGGCCTATAGCTCTTGGAACATCAAGGATCGTTCCCAGGTTTCTGGATGGAGATGACTTTGGCTGACTTCTAATACGAAGGGAAGTAGCCAAGTCGGAGGCATTGGTTGAAAAACATCGCCAGATGGTTATAGAAATGGGAGCTCAATTACTTGAGCACCAAGTTCACGATGTTATCGAAAGCTGGGACCTTCATGTTCTTTGAGCCTTTGATATAAGTCAACAATTCGTCAGCTAAGTTCTCCAACTCCTCTGTGAAGTCGCTGGGGCTTATATGGATTTTAGTAATGGATTTTAGATAACCTTTAGCGTGCTAACGGCAGCTTCGTGTGGACTGACGATGTTTAGTCCGAGTTTGCGGGAGCTGACGAAGTGTTGAATTATCTCATCAGCCTTTTCTGCAGGAGTTATCAAGCGATCCTTAGAGCTATTGCTGTCTAGTTTTCAAAATGTTTGTCAACTTCCGAAAGGCTTTGCACAATCTGGGAGAGAGCGGATATTGTCGCCAAAATTGTTATACTTAAGGTCCACCATTCTGACCTTAATAATTTTCGATTACAGTGACTTTTTAGCGTTGGCAAACTAGTTCGCTGTTATTGCCTTCGGATGGCGTTTCCGATTGTGTTGAATCTTTAGCAGGTCGTAGGTCTATCAATGGGTACAGAGTTGCTCACCTGATCAATCACCGGTACACGTTGCTCCCGGGCCTGGAAGATCGCTTGGCCGATGCTATTTAGTTGCCGATCGATGTCATCAGTTGACTCGAGGTGGCACGATGGTCTGGTGATCCGATGCCGGTTGACCGAGGACCCAACTTCGGCTACCACTGGATAGTGCTCCGAGCGGAACTCCAGGTGTACTACCGGCTAAGAGATGTTGTTCCCCATGTTGGTGAGGAAGGTCGATTGTCGAATGGACCCCAGATCTGCTCAACCGGGTGGGAGTAGAACGGTGTAATGATCCTCTTTCAGGTCTTCCTGCAGAATTATTCCGTTCTGGTTGCGCTGGGTCTTCCCCCAGATTTCGAGTTTCACATTTAAGTCACCGGCGATGATACAACTGCCCCTGCCTCCTGAGTTAGCTTGCGAATGTCGTTCCGTTGGGCACGTTTTTGTTCCGAAAATGATGCTGGCTATGCTTGGGACAATAGGGCAGCGAGGATGGTGATCTGCCGACGGCAGTTTCGACCTCGACTCCGATAGACTGCAGCTGAAAACGCGGAAGCAGATGGCAGTTGATGCTGTAGCGCAGGGCTATCGCAACTCCTCCTCCACTAGAGTCGCTACGATCAAGTCGCACATTCCTGTATCCTGGGATGAAAACTCGGTGACGATGGCGATGGCGATGGCGATGGCCTTCCTGTGAAGGAAGTCACCGAGCTCAATTGTTTTGTTCCGGATGAAACAAGCATTCCAATTGAGGATGCTGATTATGGTCCATATTTATTATTTCCATATTATGGTCCATAAGACTTGGTGGACGTCTGCTTGCGGATGGCCAAATACTTAGCTCGTTTGGGTCAGGTTCGGTTGCTGAACGTCGGCCGGCTACTAGGTTTCAACTAGAAAATGTATCCTTCAAATGATCTCGGCTGCTTGATAGGCGTGAAAGAAAATAAGCCGAAGAAGCCGTACTGAAAGGGTAAATTTTGATCTGTTCGTGGAAGATTAGAGAGTGTTCTTTGGTTGGATTCGGAGCCAACCTCCCCTTTGAAATACACAAATCTACTAGAAAACGCACCGAATGATATGAAAACTCTCTACATTACATCTACATTTGTCTGTGGAACCCCAAAGAATTTCTTTCCGTTCCGCTTTCACAACAATTACAACATTTACAATTATACGTGCATGAACTCACGTGACCACATTCATATGTGAGAATACGTTGACGGCTCGTCGATCGGGGCTGACGCTGGTCGATTAGTGTGTCGATCCTTTGCTGTTTATGGGTGGTTTTCGCGGCGATTACCTCATTCTGATGTGCGATGTGTACTTACACGCCACGCACGATGTCAACCGTGTTCATGAGGGTTAACGATAATCGTAGGTTCATGCGCCGACGGCGCCTCACTGGTTATTTCTGGTGTTCAACGGGGTACTGCGGATGCGCGTTCGGTCGTCACCAATCGTGGAAAACCCATAGTACTTGCTGCCTTCAATCGGGGGGCTGTCCGGGGCGCAATATTAACGGGCGCCCTCCTCCCTCCGGTCACGTGTACCACCGGGATCCTTTGAAGCTGGTAGAATGGGGCAAGAAATAGTTACCTGGGCGAATGATGAGGTGGCGGGCTTTCCGCACGTTTGCCACAAATCTGATGGGAAAAACCGACACGAAACTAAGTTAAACTACTCCTGTCTCTTCCACGCAGTCCTTAAATTGCCTGTACCTGTATTCCTTCTTCGGGATGCAACGAATTTGGCTAGCCGAACTTAACTGAAAACGACTAAAAGATGTCAATACATATTTTTCGAGAGAAGACTTTTTTTCAAATTTATACAAATAAATATTTACAGCAAAATTTACAAAATTACATATTATTTACAAAGACCAAACTTTATCGACCCGAAGGATCGTTGCAAAGTTAGTTGTTAGATTATGAGCTACGGGACGCTTTCTTAGGTAAGTTTGCTCATTAAAGGCTATGAAATAAAAAAAAAATACTTCTGAAGCATTTATATTTAAGCTGAAGCAGTTATATGAAAGGTTGTCAAATAATATCAAAATTTCAATTTTCGATGGTTCTGGAACCCAAGTTACAGGAAATTGGCATGGAGCTCTGGGCCGGAAGACTTTTTTCGGATTTTGTCACGCAGTGTAATGCGACCACGAACCAAACCGTGGATTAACACATGTTTGACTGCATGCCGATCATATTGGGCTTCGAGGAGTTGCTTTTCTATGTTCTTAACAATGACGTATCTTAACTATCAGCTGCGATGTCCACTGAATCGAATGACTTTTTGGCACTGATTTCGAGTGATCTAAGGAGATAGTGGAGCTCCATCAACACTAAATACATCTTGAAAAATCACCAATAAATTCGAGGGGTGCAGGGACTAATTTATCCAGCTACGATTAGGTTGGATCTCCACCACGCTTCGACATAAGAAAACCTTTTGTTTTGCAGTATTGGTGCTCGACTTGCAAAATCTCGCCGATGTGTTGATCCAGTGTTCAATCTAGTTTCTTGATGGTACTCTGATACTCCCCGCAATCAGCGTTCGTCTTAAAGTCTGGAACGCGCAAAAATTGATCAACTTCAAATTGGTGTATTTCTGTTAAAAATGCTTGATGATTACAGAAAATGCGTGAGACCTGCTTCTGCAAAATAGTGCATTGGAAAGTTGGTTGGCAATGCTGACACGAAAAGTGTGGAGCGTCTGCCGACCGCCTGTGAGCCTGGAAACGGTGGTAATCATAATCTGGAAGTGGCAGAGACGACTTCTCCATCCGGGACGTCGCTGGCAAGCTCAATGCCTCCCATACTACTGTACAGTGGGCCAAAAAAGGAGCGAGGTTGTCGACGTTTAAGATGGTGCATATGGCGAACCGAGATTACAAACATGCTCACAAAGTTGGGCTGTGTCGTCATGGACGACGAAACTTTTGTGAAGGCGGATTTCAAGCAGCTTACGGGACAGAAGGGTTATCTGCATCAAAAAAAGGGAAGGTTCCCGAAATTTTCAAAACCATCAAACTATCGAAGCACGTGAGGTCTAAAAAGCGGCATTTTCATCACTACGGGAACCATCAATCAAGAGATCTATGTCCAGGAGTGCCTGAAAAAGTGGCTGCTACCATTCCTAAAGCAACATAATAGACCCGTTCTGGTCTGGCCGGACTTTGCAAGCTGTCACTATGGGAAAAGGAATCGAGTGGTACGATGCTAACAACGTGGTTCTGGTACACAAAGACCACGACTCTCCCAACAGCCCAGAACTCCGCCCTATCGAACGATATTGGGGCTTGGTCAAACGGAATCTCAAAAGAACTAATAAATCCATGCCGGCGGCGGCAAATAAGGTTGATGAGACCACTATGCAAAATTTAATTGAAGGGGTTAAGCGGAAGGCGTGGCATTTCGGATTTGGCAAACCAAAAGAATAAACGAACATTTCTTCCTTCTATTATTTCCTTTCCCCAGTGTTTAAGAAAGGTTGCAAGAGAATGGTCTCAAATTACCGGGGCATAGCTGCATTAAGTGCAGTATCCAAGTTGTTTGAGATGATAATTCTTCGGAAGCTAGTGCAGAGCTACGCGCACTATATTTCGCCGGATCAGCATGGCTTCGACATCCACTAATTTGACGTGCTTCACCTCTTTCTTGGTCAAGCAACTTGAAAGCGTTAATCAAGTAGATGCTATTTACACGGATCTTTCCGCTGCATTCGATCAAATGAACCAGCAGATAGCAATAGCCAAGTTTGATAAATTAGGCATGAGCAACAACTTGCTTATCTGGCTGCGATCCTACCTGACCAATCGTAGTATGTCCGTCAGAAGCGGGGATCACGTTTCGTCACCATTTCCAGTTTTGTCCAGCGTGCCCCAAGGCAGCCACTTTGTGCCGTTTTTGTTCCCGCTTTACATGAACGATGTCAATCTCATCCTCAAATGCCTAATACTTTCATACGCTGATGATTTGAAGCTGTTCTACGCGATAAAGCATTCACTAGACGCCGTTTTTCTGCAACAACAGCTGGAGGCGTTCGCAGAATGGTGTCGCATCAATCGGATGACATTGAATGTGTCCAAGTGCTTGGTGATTTCATTTGGCAGTAAACGTGAACTCTACCAATTCAGTTATGCTTTGGCAGGGTTTGAGCTGAAGCGCGTAACGACGGTTAAGGACTTGGGGATTTTCATCGATTAGGCTTCCTGTTCCGTTTTGCCAAAAAATTTAAGGATGTTTACTGCTTGAAATCGCTTTACTGCGTAAACGTCCTGTTGTTCTGTTGTCTGATCTCCCTATTACCAGAATGGAATTCAGCGTGTTGAGGCCATCTAGCGGAAATTCCTTCGATTTTCCCTACGTCATATCAGGTGGAGAAACCCGTTCAATCTTGCCAGATGTAGCAGTCGGTGCAAGCTCATCAACCTGCATCTACTTGATGGAAGGCGTAACGTGGCAAAAGCCTGTTTTGTTAGCGATCTTCTGCAAGGGAACATTGATTGTTCTTCACTGCACATTCGTTCCTGAGCCTTCCCGTAGCAAGAACCAACTATGGACTCCATGAGCCAATGCGCAGCATGAGTCATAGTACAAGGTAACAATGATAGTACAAGGTAACAATGATGATTTTAATGTACGTAGAGAAACAAATAAGAGTAGTTTTAGACGTGTTTAAGTCAGTTTGTTTAATTTTGTGATTTTAGTTTAAAGATGCCGGTCATTGGGGCAAATATTTTACCTGTTGACCTTAATAAACAATAATAATAATGAATATATGAATTGAACTACAAAAAGGAAAATAACACAATTTTTGTATTTCGAATTTTGGCTGAAAGAAACGATTTTTGGTCGACTAATTTTGCGCGTTTCAGTCTGTATGTCCACATACACATTGGGAAAATGTCGCAATCATGATTGATATTTCCAAACTAACCGCATCTTAAATATCAAAATCACCTCAAACATGTCCTCCCTTCAATTGACAGTACCGTTCACAATAAATCCCAGGAAAATCTCAACTCTCCGTCCGCCTCATGAGCGCCCCTACAAACAATAAACCTGACCGTTTGAAGCAATCAAATTGCTCGGACGCGAAGGGATTCATCGTTGACCGACGACAACGAAACTGCAAGCATCTCCTCGTCCACGTACGAACAGGGAAAACCGCCAGAAGTGACCGCGGAGGTGGTAGGAAAAAATGTTCCGCTCCCACCCACTTCCAGTCAGTCATTCAGTGGTGCAGTCGACCGACAGAAGAAGCGTTGTAAAGCTGTGCTTCACGCTCATTTCATCTGGTAACAATCGCCCCACCCCCCACCCCTCCCACTCCTTGTTTGGTCGGTGGGAAATTGTGAAAAATGGGAAAAATTCTACCACTGATGGACAGCTCTGGTCCGCTTCTTGCGCCAAATGGTCGGAGATTACAAACAAAATTCCACCGCTGCTGCTGCTGCTGGGCATCTCTGCCCGAAGGGGCCAACGGCAATGCAAATGGAAATTGGTTTGTCACGTACACATCTAGTGAGTTCAGCTTCCGGTTGGAAGAATTCCCATTTTTTCTCTGTTCTATTTGCATTCTGTTTTTTTTTCGGCTTCTGGACTCTGTCGAATTGTAATGAATCTATTGTCCCAGCGAGGTTTAATTAATTTTCATCCACACATCATCGAATTCAGACGGGAGAATGTCGGATTCAACGTTTTACGATTCTCTCGTAAAATGTCGGAAATGCGACGCGTTTTTTTTTTTTGGTTTTATTCATTTAGGAGAAGAATTTCGCAACCTTCACTTGCCGCAATCGAGACACATTAATCGCTTCACTTTTCTCACTTTATTGTTCCTGTGTGGTGTGGCTTTGGTGCAATCCGTAGCTCATTTCCATTTCGGAACGAAAATTGCATCGCACGAGGTCCTGCGGTGGGAGACTGGAAGGGATAAGATAAGCCATAAATAAACAAAGCGCAATGAGAAATCCCAGTCCCTTCGCCTCGCCCGGCACGGATTAAGGGCATAAAACTGTCTCTGCCGAAAATGCGCTCCTTCAAACAGTGAAAACCCGGTGCCGGAGGAGTTGGTCGTTCATTTACTGTTGGTTTATAGTGAGGTCGGTAAGTACATTGTCTGATGTAGAATGGGACTCGGTTGGGATGGGGCCAAACTACTAAATACCATTTTAAAACTAGAGGATCTGCCACGAATAATGCTGGAAGAGGACGTGTCGGATGTGTTATCAGACGAGCGGCGGTGTTTGTTGGTGCATATTAACTAGCATCAACAAGGACGATGCTTTAAAGATTTGAAAATTCTACCCTTGCAGAAATGGAACACAAAATAAAAGTTTTACACCCAACTAAAAAATATCCACATAATCAGTGCAAAATAAAGAGTGTACCGTTTAAAATCCGCACACACAAAATTCATTCTAATAGCTCGAGTGTTTATTTGATTATCACCAAGTTTTCAGAGAGTAAAAGGAAATCATGAAAGTTAGTTTTGGCATCATTCATTTAATTTATTGTGCCTTCATATCCGAATGGACAAACCTTGGCCTTAACCCCAGCCATAAGGCTCTGCACGACCTTAGAATCGACAGTTCTTTGGTATATTAACCCATGCTTTCTTAATTTCTTCCACATTCTTCACACCTATTGGTCGCAATTCCGGAGTGTTTGGGAGAAACTGCGACCAAATGAAGAAAACATGGGTTAATATATGCATGATATGTACTACCACCCATTGTAGCACGGAAACTAAGTTCGACAGCAATGAGCTCTCCTTGCTGTTAGACTTGATCAAGCTTTAATAACCACTGATTACCCTAAAAATGCCATTGTATGAAGAGCCAAAACCGGGTTGGGTGGTTCGATAGGCAACATCACTTATACGTACTCACAGGGATGTTAAGAATCTCCTTCTAGCAACAAGATTGACTAATTGGTCAAAAAGCATGCCATCTAACATGAGGATGCCCCAATGGGCGGAGAAAAGAGCCCACCCTCTATTCACAAACTGTTAGCAATGGGGAGTTGGCATTCCCACTCTCCCCATCCAAAGTGCTTCAATTGGGTGCCCTGATGGTCCACCCCTTTCTCATGAATGATTTGTATAATAGTGTGTATATTTATGTAAATGATGAATACTACAAGCATTCGTATCTATTATTATAACGGGTCATAACTATAAAACCAGTCATTTTCTTGAGGTTTTTGAGTAATAAAAGAGAATACATAATGGAAATGAAGTGCAAAGGATTGGATATGGTCTTTATCTATGTTTATAAGAATGTTTTTATATCTTGGATTGTTCTGGTAAGTTAATCAAAAAAACTGTTATTCAAAACTATAGAACCAGAGGTAAAACTAATTTTCTCCAAAAAGTTTACATCGATTTTGAATTGATTTCAGCATTCTAGCAATGTATAGGACCTCCTCTGTCCTAAATCAGTCTAAACAACATATTCGGCAACCAGGCTGTGACATGTAGATACTTGTAACGCATTCCACGCTGATGAGATCGCTCCTTTGAGCTCTTGAACATTCCCGTACTGCTTGTTGTCTCCATACACTGTACGTACCATCAGCCCCACAAGTTTTCGATCGGATTCTGATCTGGAAAACAAGCTGGCAACACTATAACTTGGATTTAAAGTTCAGATAACCACGCCATGGTTTTATGAACTGATGCGTTATCTTGTTGATATACCCAATCACCACGATGGTTTTGCTGCAAGAATGGTACCAAATAGGTTTGAAACATCTCGATCTACTCCTGGCTGTTTATTCTTGTTGACGGAAAAGCAATATGCACCACTCCGTTTTGAAAAAGTGCCCCAAACCAATCCAAAACTGCCCCCTCTAAAGTTCAGACATGAAAATTAACGTGCCTCTTTCCGTAAATCTTTCCCGTATAAAAAGATTCAATCTGGGCCAGCGAGTTTAAATTATTTCTCATCAGAAAAGAAAACCAGAAACATTCAATGCCAGAGCGGCTGATCATCGTCCTTGTGCCAGCGTGGGACTCTAAACAGTGCTGTGCACGATGGTCCCCCGGCGAGACAGGGGGTTGGGGAAGGCCCAACAAGCCGCCCTTAAAAAGTCAATGTTACAAATAATACAGAAGTTAATACGGACCGGAACAATCGGCAAAGACCTAGGCGACGAATCAAGGACTACGGTTGGAAACTCGGAACATGGAACTGCAAATTGCTCTGCTTCCCTGGCTGCGATAGGATAATCTATGACGAACTTCAACCACGTAACTTCGAAGTCGTAGCACTGCAGGGGGTTTGCTGGACAGGACAGAAGGTATGGCAAAGCGGGCATCAAGCGGCTACTTTCTACCAGAGCTGTGGTACCACAAACGAGTTGGGCACCGGCTTTGTAGTGCTGGACAAAATGCGTCAACGCGTGATTGTATGGTTTCCGATCAACGCTAGAATGTGGAAGCTGAGGATCAAGGGTCCATTTTTCAACTATAGCATCATCAACGTACACTGTCCACACGACGGGAGACCCGATGACGAAAAAGAAGCGTTCTACGCGCAGTTAGAGCAAGTGTATGATGGCTGCCCGCAGCGGGACGTAAAAATCGTCATTGGTGCCATGAACGCTCAGGTAGGACGGGAGGCAATGTACAGATCGGTAATAGGGCCTAACAGCCTGCATACCATATCGAACGATAATGGCCAACGATACGTGAACTTTGCTGTCGTAGATTAGTAGTTCGAAGTACTTTCTTCCCCCGTAAAGACATCCACAAAGCCACTTGGAGATTACCTGACCAACGAACAGAGAATCAAATCGACCATCTTTTAATCGACGGAAAATTCTTCTCCGATATCATCAACGTTCGCACCTACCGCAGTGCGAATATAGACTCGGACCACTACCTAGTTGCAGTATGTATGCGGTCAAAACGCTCGACGGTGTATAACACGAGTCGAACTCGGACGCCACGACCTAACATTGAGCTAGTACGGGAAACCGGAGTTGCTCAGGAATACGCGCAACAGCTATAAGCAGACCTACCACCGGAAGAGCAGCTTAGCGCTGCTACTCTTGAAGATGGCTGGAGAAATATTCGAACTGCCATTGGTAGCACTGCATTAGTGACACTAATGCAGCACGGGCGAGAATGCTGCAACATCGTACGAGAGCGAATGTGAAACGGTATAGACAGGCACGGAACAGACAAAATTCTATTCTTTGAAGGAAAAAGCGCCAGAGGGAAGATCAAGACCGCGAAGAAATGAAAGCACTGTACCGTGCTAACAAAACACGCAAATTCTATGAACAGCTCGCGCAAAGGCTACGTACCACAAGCTGATACGTGCAGAGACCTGGATGGCAACCTTCTCACAGGAGAGTGGGAGGTGATTGAAAGGTGGAAGCAGTATTTCGACGAGCTCCTGAACGGTAATGTAACAGCGAACGAAAGTGGCTCGGTAATAAATCTAGGAACACGCGCAGAAGATGACAGGACCCCGACCCCAACCCTTCAGGAAGTTGAGGAGGAAATTGGTCGGCTGAAGAACAACAAAGCCGCTGGTGTTGACCAACTCCCAAGCGAGCTATTGAAAGACGGTGGTGAAGCACTGGCCAAAGCGCTGCACTGGGTAATTACCAAGATTTGGGAGGAGGAATGTTTATCGGAGGATTGAGTGGAGGGAATAGTGTGTCCCATCTACAAAAAGGGTGACAAGCTGGATTGCTGCCATTATCGTGCAATCACGCTGCTTAGCGCCGCCTACAAGTTGCTCTCCCAAATGTTATGCCGCCGCCTGTCACCAATTGCAAAGGAGTTCGTGGGGCAATACCAAGCGGGATTCATGGGTGCCCGCGCTACTACGGACCAGATTTTCGCAATTCGGCAAGTGCTGCAGAAATGTCGCGAATACAACGTGCCCACACATCATCTTTTCATCGATTTCAAATCAGCGTATGATACAATCGATCGAGACCAGCTATGGCAAATCATGCACGAATATGGATTTCCGGAAAAACTGACACAGTTGATCAAAGCAACGATGGATCGAGTGATGTGTGTCGTCCGAGTCTCAGGGACACTCTCGAGTCCCTTCGAATCTCGGAGAGGGTTACGACAAGATGATGGATTGTCGTGTTTGTTGTTTAACATTGCACTGGAAGGTGTGATTCGAAGAGCTGGGATAGACACGAGTGGCACGATTTTCAGGAAGTCTGTCCAACAATTTGGCTTCGCCGACGACGTTGTTATCGTAGTACGTAACTTTGAGACGATGGCGGAAACGTACATCAGATTTAAGGCTGAAGCTGGTAGGATTGGGCTTGTGATTATTGCGTCGAAAACAAAATACATAAAGAGAAGAAGCTCACGAGAAGACAATGTTAGCTTCCTAGCACGAGTTCAGATCGACGGTGATGAAATCGAGATATTAGACGAACTCGTGTATCTGGGCTCATTGGTAACCGCCGATAACGACACCAGCAGAGAAATAAAAAGGCACATTATGGCTGGCAATCGTGCCTACTTTGGACTCCAAAGGACGCTAAGATCGAACAACCCAAGTAACACGACATGTTTGATTGCATGCATTTTTGCCTAAATGTGACAAATGATTATGTTACCATTTCGATTGTGGTAAACCTTTAAGGGTACTACTATAGAATTGAAAAAGCGTAGAAGGTGGAGCCTACGAAACATAATTTATGTCAGACAATTGTCATAAACAAAAAAGTTTGAAACACTATTTAAAATTTTTTTCGATGGCAACAAAAAGGCTTTCATGAACCAGGTTCATACTATGGACTCCAAGCTTCCTAGATCTGTGTTCTTACCACTCGACCATTTTGACATATGAGATATAGAGTAGTCAGAATCCTCTTAAACCTTATCAGCATCATACATATTTGCCAACCTTATTGAAGACTTCAGTTGATATTCGCTTTGATATAAGTGAATTCAGGCTAGGGGTATTAAATGAAAAAAAAAAAAAAAGGATTTGCTCAAGCAAATAATTGTTCGATTGCGCTGACGTTTTGAAATATCAAAACGTTATCATACAACCAATTTTACGCATCCTGATGTTGGCAATTGGCAACTTAAATTTCATTCTAGCATGACAGAACTAGGTTCTAGAATGTTGCAGTGACAAACGAGTACATGACATAAATATCTATTTGATATATATTTGTCTCAAGCAAAGCTCAAACATTGTATTATTCCAATACGACGCTAACCAAACATACCTGACTAGTTTTCTTGACGTTTGGCTTTTGTCGCATATGTTTGTTTCTTGAAATACGAAAGACTTATGATGATGCATTTATAAAACATAATATACAGACAAGATTTCAGAAGTAAACAAACATGTGCTAGCTGAAAAACATCAAACACATGTATGTCAAAAAAATTAGGCGGCTAAAGAATCTAGTTTTAAATTGCATCAAACAAACACCTTTATGACAAAACTAGTCAAATCACACAGTTATAGATCTACAGCATGACACATGATAAATAAAACAGGAATATTTATGTTTTCAGTGCTACTTGGGAAAGTTCGCCGAACCACAAAGTTGACCGTCTTCAAGACATTAATTAGACCGGTAGTTCTCTACGGTCACGAAACATGGACATTGCTAGTGGAGGACCAACGCGCCCTTGGAGTCTTTGAACGGAAGATGTTGCGTACCATCTACGGTGGAGTGCAGATGGAAGACGGAATGTGGAGGAGGCGAATAAACCACGAATTGCACCAGTTGCTAGGAGAACCTCCCATCGTACATATCGCAAAAATCGGTCGACAACGATGGGCTGGGCATGTCGTAAGAATGTCGGACGACAGCCCTGTGAAAATGGTTCTCGAAAACGAACCGACAGGTACAAGAAGAAGAGGCGCGCAACGAGCAAGGTGGATCCGCAGACAGCGAGGCTGGCGAGTGACAGCCATGGACCGAATAGAATGGAGACAACTTCTGTGCACAGCAGAGGCCACGCCGGCCTTAGTCTGACTGGTAAGGTAAGGTAAACAAATGGTCAATCAACATGATTACACACCTTGCTCCAATCTCTACGCATGTTAGCAAGGGCGAATTCAAGTCGGTTTGACGGGGCGAAAGTCGTGGTGCTTGCTTCAGTTTTTGTCGCCGAATGTTTGGTGAGTCTTATAAAGTTCTGTACACTGTTAAACGTGAAACATCAAGCATAAGGTCAGCCTTTAGCTGGTTCCAACTTTTGAGTGAGTTGCTTGCAGCGTTGATTATTCTGCGTTGACATCTTTTTGACAACTTTTTCTTGGTTCCACCTTTCTTATTTTTTCCATGTCCATCAAGATTCTTCAAAAAATTCAAAACAACGTTTCGTGAATACTGATATCACAATCACGAGAAGCCAAAATCTTCCCTTTTCCTGCTCTGACAAATACGTTCCACGTGACATTTTAAAGCCTATACAAAACACGTCATAACACGTTAATTTTGTGAAAGAAAACTGATCTGCAGTTGAAGCGAATGGCATTATTCGGGTATTGGTTCTATAGTTGTGAAACGGTAATTTTTCTAAACATTTTCTTTTGCAATTCATATAGGGTGTTTATTGATGCAGATGTGTAGTGGTAATAGTCAGCTCTCTTTCATGGTCATTACAAAATCTTCTTCTATCTATCTATCTATGTATATAAAAATTAAAAGCTGTCCGTTCGTGACAGCATAACTCACGATCGACACGATGGATTTACTTGATTTCTGTTTTGTTTGATTCGTCTTGGTTTCCAACAGGTTTATATGAAGAAAAAACTGGAAAATTTTACTAGAAAATGAGAAAAAATCATAAAAATCAAATTGTGATTTTGTTTGGGAATATCATAATATGCTAGACAGCAAGACCATCTTTCGATTTGTAAGGAGGAACCGGTGGAAACTATTATAATGGCTTCGTTATTAACAAAAAAAAAGAACGAGAGAGGAGAGAATCACTGATTGTTACTTAAGACCTTTTGAGAAGATATACAAAAAATGATAATACACTAGAGACGCTTATTTCGCAATTTTTTACGGGGTTGTCGGAATTTGACGCGATTTTCGTTTTTCACGGGAGTAAATACCGTTCGCTTTAATTTGATCAAAACCGCGTTTTAAACCTAACTTTTCTCGCTTTTTACGAAGCTTTCGTAAATAACGGGCTTTTACGTGGATTTAGGAATTTACTCGGTTTTTTAAGTAGTTTTTTTTCCATCGCACTCACTCCTGTGTAACGGTCGGTATCGTGTTCGAAAGAAATTTCTTTTTCTATACCAAACCCATGTTAAATTCCGTTTACTGAAACGGAAAAGTAAAGAATAAGATAAAGAATTTCTGCAGCAGTACCCACCTGAAAAGAACAATAAACAAAATTGGAATTTGTAAGGTTTCCTCACAAACTAATGGGAGCTGTCATTTTTACTTTCGGAAAAATATTCCGCTCAATTATTCCATAAGTGAAGGTGACATTTCGTTCCATGCAGATCAATTGTCAAAATTCCGCTTGGTAATATTGAACAAAATTCCGTAACCTCTTTACTTTTTAGGTCTTTACTGGCCTTAAAAAGTAACTTCAGTTTAAACGATTTACAGCGTGTAGATGCACGTATAAACTGGAACGTTTGTATTGGTGATACTTCACAGCGAGAAGTAAATTCTAGATCAACAATAGAATAGGGCCTATCAACATTTGTAGCCAAATATTCCTGAGCCTATTTTCTCTTAAGCCATAGGCCACCCACGCAAATCAATACCATAATCATGTAAGGAAAAGTTTCTCTACACGATGATGCAATAGATTTGCGTGTGTAACCTATGGCTTGCGCGAAAAAAGTCTCAGAAGTATATGTTTACAAATGTTGATAGGCCCTATTCTATTGTTGGTCAAGAATTGGAATGAAGGTCAATGAAAAGTGAAGGTATTAGTATCTTGCTGTCTTCTGTGTTGAACTGATATATGTGTAATTACATTTTTGGTTACATTATTATCGTTTTTTCAATTAGTATTATTGAACAATGCCTCCAACTAGACAGAATAAGATGGGTCGGCTGCAAGCTCAGCAAATTCTCGAATGAGACAAAGCGACGATCAGCGTGCAACTCAAACTGAATTTGATTGACAACGGATTACACGTGCTTGAATGATGTTGAGCCAAGAAGAAAGTGCAGCTCAAAATACAAGCGATGGAGTTAGAAAGAAGCGTAATCGGCAAGCATCAGAAAGATCTGGTAACAATCGTGCCGAACATAACCTTATATAACGATTACGAAGGCAAGTCTACATTCCACAAAATCTTCTACGTGCTGCCTTTGGTTGAGGACAATGCGAATATATCAGTCGCCATTGGAGCAATAAGTGTAGTTTGTTATCATTGTAATGCATTGAAGTTCCAAAATGAAACACCAGAGTCTTTGCGATCATTTGTGTCGGGATCAGGAAGTGGTTCTTAACATTTTCTGCAAAACATACAGAGTTATAATGGTTGTTTTCAAATGACTTCGTTTGGCGCAACGCACATAATAATATTTAAAAGTTTTCTTGGACATTGAACCTTACAGGGTTTAAAAATTAGTAAATTATGAAATTGTGAGACCGTCTACGTTACAGGTCAAATTTACCATAAACCGAATTCAATGTTGCCACCGAAATTTCTGGAGATTTATTTTAAGGGAGATTCACTCAGCAAAATTATTCCACCATGAAGCGGGGCATTGTACAACAATTGCAAGCGATGCTTCATGAGCCCAATGTTATGATTGAAATGTTCAAGACTACTCTAGATCGAATGCCATCTAACAACCATAAGCTTGCGATTCGAGCTAATACCATAGACTACACGGAGAGAAACAAATATACTATAAAGCATAAATACTATGCTAAAACCATATTCGATCTATCCAGTCATTGAAATAAATAAACCAGGTTTATACATTGATAAAAATATATCACATTTATGCATTCCAATGCATTATTCAAATTTATGCAATTCAATGCATATTTAAAATTTATGCATTGCAATGCATATTTTTATGAATATATACATTCCAATGCATAAATCAAATGTATGCATTGCAATGCATATTTATATAAATATATGCATTCCAACTCATAAATTTAATACATATATAAATTCATAAATTCATAATAAAATAACATCCTGCCGCTAATGCCACCTAAATTGCATAGTGTCTCTAATAAATAATAATATTGATAATAATAAAAAATCGAAAAATTTCCACTTCAACCACAATTCGACAAATATTTGTCACTAGGGGCTAACTGACAAACGAAAACAATGGCTTCTTCCGTAAATTTCTCGTGACACAAAGGTTATCCATGTAAGCCTCTAATTCTATCAGATAGGTGAACATTTCCTCTTCGAAATGACCGTGGTGGATTGATTAGGCGAGTTTTCAATGACGAGCAATTTACGGGAGCAGCCATTGTTTACGTTTGTCAATTGGGCCCTAATGAAAAATCTTTGTCGAATTGTGGACGACCCGGACACTTTTTGATGCACTTCGGATGTTAAAACAAAGGAGTTTTTTCCCAAGCAGCTGCTGCTCACTTAACTTTGATGTGCGAGCTTCAAACAACGAATGCGAACAGAGGTAAAGTGGTGGATTGAATGCAAAATGCACGCGCTTTCAGGGGATAAAAGAAAATTTGGTTGGAACCAGTTTCAACCTGCACTACCCCAGCTTATTGTCAATGCAAACCTCAATCCGATACTAGTTACAAATAAAACCATACACACTGAAGTTTAACACACAACAAGCCGACCTAATTTTGATACCCGATCCAGTTTAGAACAGGGTCAAAAACTAATTCTCTATTAAATTTGCGCAAGTCGTTTAAGCTTCTAAAGTATATAACACCGGTAACGTAATATGCACGGAAAATAATAATTATCTAAAATGTATTGCAATGCATAAAACATATTGATTCAATGCATACTTTTTATGCATTGCAGTGATTTAAAAGGAATAAAGCATAGAAAGGAATATATAATATGCTTTTCAGCATTTTCGATATTCTCCGTGTAACTCTAAGACCAGTAGGTCCCGACCAAATACGATTTTTTTCTTGGCTCAGTCAGTACTAGCACATCGGTTCTAAGCTCGGTCCCAAGTTTTATAATATTCCCCCCTAATAATGGACTCACACGAACACACTCTCAAATATTCTGTCAAAATAACACAGCAAATCAACACAAAGGCGCCAATATGTACAGCATGGTGCTACCTTCAAGGTGTACCTAGGGGTTCTACAACACTCGAGTAATTCATGTTAAGGGCCTAAAAGCCATTTGTAAACAATGACTTTAAATGTCGATTTCTCTTGAATTTCGAATCACTCTTGTGAAATTAAAGCAGCATCTGGTAGAAGAATGTTAGTTCTACCATAAGGAGTAGCTGTATATAGTAGTTTTCACGTGGTTCGTGAGAGATCAACGTTTAAAGTCATTGTTTACAAATGGCTTTTAGGCCCTTATCATGAGTTATTCGAGAACAGTAAACCAAATTCAAATCGCAAGTTGCATTTTGATTGTTATTAATGCCTTCTCCAATTTTCCAATAAGTAGTTTAATTGTAAGCAGGACAACGTCTGCCGGGTCAGCTAGTAATGAATACTGAAAACAAATACACTCTCAAAAAAAAATTCGAAAGTTTTTTGAGTGGTTCTATTGTTATGAAACGGAGTGTATATTATATCTTCATTTTATTAAGACTCATGATTTGTTATGCGTGAAATATCCCAAATAACTAGTGTAACACACGAAGAGCTTAAAATATGGCATTCAGTACAAATTGGTTGGTGAAAATTACGTATTCAGTATAATACAGTATTATAAGTAGAATTCGTCTCTGCTTTTTTTTTACTGATATTTCAGCATGGCCAATATCGGGTGAAAAAGGGAAATACTCATGTTGTTGGGTTAACTTCAACATCAACTGTAGTCCAAACCACTTGATGGAAACTGTTCAAATTTTGCCCACGGTATTTTTTCATATTGTTTTAGGCTATGATGATATTTTTAATATGCTACCTAAGTTTTTCAAAAGAATATGGATTTTTGAAATTGGTATGTCCAAAAACGACTTTTTTCACATATGTTATGAAATTGTCAATTGTCAATTACTTCAAATTTATAAATTTTATCAACATGACTTTTTTGCCACATTAGGATTATACATTGATTATAGTGCTAAATTTTCTGCCAAAAATATTGATAATTGACAAAGTTACAAAAGGTTAAACATGGCGCTTTTTGGAAGCAAAATTTAGCTCGCCTGTGTTTTTGCTACTGAGTGTATGCTTCTTTATCTACAATTTTTGGGGAATCCATTGTAGTCTAGAATCCGATATTTAAATAAGTGTAGGTAATATGACTATGTTACAGTCGCCATAAATCAATGGAGGCACATGTTAGTTTAGTACTATAACAGTATAACAATATAACCCAAAACTTGATAACTTCAAAAAAAAAATATCTCGAAAACGAAAAAAAAACATTCTAATCTTAGTTTTTGATTTATACTGTAAAATAGTCTAAATTTTCAAGCAAAAAAATTATATTGTATAGCACTCTTTCGTTAGGCACCATGAAAATCATAAAATACAAGTAAAATCAATGTTATTCAATAAAAAAAAAAGTTCAATGCTATGATATTTTACTTCTAAAGTTTCTTTAATTATGATTGATGTTACAACATATAAAATTGGCTCAGTGCCTTAAAAGTTACGATTTCTTGAAAAAAGTCATTTTTGGGAAAACTAAAAGAATCGATTTTTGAAACTACCCTTATAACGATTATAACCGTTTCTTCTAGAACGATGGGATATTCGAAATGCAACAAAAATTTACTATTTCATGAATCAATTTCTCATGGACCTTAAAATATAGAAACAACTTGCACAATGTGATTCACATTTCTTTCCATATCTCCATTTGTACAAATATTTTTGTCATTTTCATCGTCATCATCACCGTCGCCCACCTTGGATTCACCGGATCCTCAGAGGAATGCTCCGGAACATCGTGGAAAAGAACCTTTCTCCCTAATGGCTTTTACACCATCCTCTCCCATCCTCTTTTGCAAATCCACCGTGAAATGAAAACGCGAAAAGCACTTTTGCCAAAACGCTGCCCGCTAGTGTTGTTCTACGCGACAGGTAGAATGTAGGAATAAATGAAGATACAGTTTCGTGTACGTGTCCTGTCGTTTCTGGATAGAGAAGGTACCATCAAAGCGATTGTCAGGTTTGCCATGAACCCTTTTGCATTCCAAGCGGTAGACCAACGTCCAACAGCAAATATTTACAATGTAAAATCATCTTCCAGCGGAAAGATATAAAAGGAATAGCGTGTGTGTACGTTGTTGGTGCAAATGGCGAAACGATGAAGTCGGAGTCAACGACTTTGGTGGCAAAGTGAAAAAAAATGCTCTCTATTTCCCTTGAGGACGAAAACGTCGCACCATTTGTTGTTTTGGGTTTGCAATTTTTTGAAATTGATTTTTCCGAGCTGATGGTTTGCATTCGTAAATGAACCGTGTTCATTAACAAATGTCTTACTAGATCGACAGCTCGTTTGTAAAAAAGCAATAAAACAGCAATTTTCCTAATTAATTCCATTTCTCTGAAGAACATCGCCCGCACGTGAGAACTTCCATTCCATTCTTTCATTTTTCCCCCGACTTCCGATGCAAGGCACCATGTAGGTCTTTGGTCTCAATTCACTTTATGGCTTTATCTCGAAGCAAGAGGTTCCATCCATGTCTGAGCTCCAAGGAAGATGTGTTGATTATCGCTCCGAAGCGAAATTTTCCGACACGAGTGGGGCTCTGTGTGACTGAGAAAGCAAATTAAAACCATTTACGAATGTTTTTGACAATTATTGCCCCCATGCCACCTCGGGCTCGAAGCTCGATTGAAACTTTGCACTACACTTGCTACCTTCCCCATTGCGTTTGTGTCTGAGTGGAACAAATTATATCATGATTAAATTTGAATTTCCAAGCAATAAAACGTTGCTAAAATATGTAGTTTATGCAAATGTGGATCTCGTTCCGGAACTGCATCCATCCCGGATGTTCTGCGGCCAAGTGCTCCTTCGGGGAAAGACACGACCATGAATGGGAAAACCACTCGAAGAGACATGTTTATTGCTTCATTTTGCTACCACTCGGTTTGCCATTAAAACTTTGCTCATCCCTCAGTCGAAAGCCATTAAATGATTGTACTAATACCGCTCTGATTAATTGTTAAACTCTCAAACTGCTCAAAAGAATTTCCCCCCACGCAAAACAATCAAAAACTTCAATCGAAAAGTCAGGCACGTCAATCGATTCGACCCCGGAAATTCGGAAATGACATTCGCCCGAAATTGAAACACATGTCAGAAACCGATAAACAAAAGATCCAATCGCAACAGTTGATTATAATTTGCAAATAGCAGGTTTCCAGGTCAGCACGCGGAAAACAAAAAACAAAGCCGAATCTGATTGCCACCCTCCGCCGCCCACGAATCTGAATCACCCACAAATTGAATCGTTGAAAAAAAAAGAAGTCAAACTGGAATGATATCACCGTTGATTGATCAGCCGAACAAATGGTCGCAAAAACATATGCCGATTCAAATTGCTGCACACGCCTTTTTCGGGTCGCTCAGTGACATCAAAAGGGTTGGCGCCGTCGTAAAACAAAACGTGCTAGAAAAAAAGAAGAAGAAGAAATGGGTTATCACCCACCACATGGTCAATTCACGGTTCGATCGCAACTCGGGGTTTTTAATTAAAAATTAGTCATGGAGACGCTTGGTCCGGTGTGTAGGGTCGTAATTAACAGGTGCTTGACACGCGAACCCTTGCAAATGGGCAAAAGGCGATTTGGTTAAGTTGTTTGTGGGGCGAGGGGGGAGGGTTTTTTTTTCGGGAAATTAACCCCCGCCAAGCTGGTGTTGTTGCTGCTTGATGATGAATTAATTCGGGTGTAATCTTGGTATAAATTATGCAAATTGCACTTTTCGCTGCTTCGATGCAGTGGCGTTTCACGTTGTTGATGAGGGAATGGGTGAAGACTTTTCGCTTTTCGAAAGAATGCAACCAAAGTTGCTTGAGGAACAAAGAAGGAGCGCAAATGTTTCCTTGTTGTTTTGCTTGGGTTTGGCCGCGGTGGGAAAATGTTATATCGTCTGATTAAAATTATCCGTCGGTAGTGGTTGGTCGTAACGAAAGACGGAAATTTGGCTGAAATCTTCTGTTAAGATAATACCTACAAAATTTGAGGGTATGAGCAAGAGATTTAGTTTCTCTGCCTTTCTGTTCAGAGAGGAGTATGGGCACTTTCTGCCAACTTGCCTCGACTAAGGGACTGTTCATAAACCACGTAGACCGAAATTTGATTGTTTTGACCCCGCATCCCCCATCGTAGACTTTAGTAAACTTTTCCCAACAGCCCCCCCCCCCCCCTCCCCAGACTTTATCAAATTCATTTTTTTTTTAATTTATGGAAAATGGTCTACAATATGTAGCTGTTGCGGTTTGAGGAACGATTTATGAAATAAAACTCAAACAATCAGATTATTCAGTTATTCATTTTTATTTTGTTTCATTAAAATAGCATTAATAAAAATTTACAACAATCAATTAAGCAAATGCTAAAGATGCTCACACCATAGCTGCTTGACCAATAATTTAAGTTCATCAGCGGAAGTTCTAGTGGAATTGTTTTTTGAATGTCAAGTCCAATGATTTCGACAGAACGTGATTTTATCCATAGAACTTCCGTAGCTCCGGTCTCGTCGACCTCACAAAGAATTTCTTCCTGGCGTTGCTACAGAATCTCGAGTGGCCTTATTTTCTTCGACGAAATATCTGCCTTGATGGCGCTTTAACTTTAATTAATCCTACGTTGTGTTTCAAAGAAAAACTGGATAGGAACAACTGTCTGTTACCAACGAGACTAACTAACTGAACTTTATTTTGGGCTGATTATGTACATACAAATTATTCTGATGGCACGGTCGGGTATGCTGTCTCGCCAGCCGAACGAACACGGCTGCCAGAACGATGAAAAAAACTCGTCTAACATGCGCCCGCCAGCACCAGCTATAGGCAGTGAGAAGGAAAATCTCACTCCGTGCTGCCAAAACCATAGTTGCTACAACAGCCAACGATCATCAGTCCGAGCAACAAGAGTGAATATTTACCTGTAATACTAAGAAAGAACCATACGTGGACTGGCTGCCAGTCAAGGTGGTGCATTCGATCATGCCTTGACCTACCCTGCATGGGGATGCTTGGCAAAAGTTTATGTTTCCTGTTTCGAAATACTATCTCACAATGCCCTCCGCTCAATTTCAAACTACTTCTATTCAATTTTCACAGCCTGCCGTGAGCTAACGGAACGATCAATACTTTCTCTTAACAACTTTGTTCTAGCAAAAAAATGCTGTCTACTCCTAGAGCCTCATGGTGATGAGAAATTATTTCCTTCTCAAAACAACATCATCAGTAGTGACTTGCTGCTGAACGGAGTGACAGGTTATAGTAGTGAGATTTGCATGCTGATCCTGTAACGACCCATCCAAATACACTGTCCACCAGAATCGGAAGATTATCGGCCAACTGAAGACGAGTGGTGCTAAGAAAGAACGAATGAAAGTGTTTAGCGCCCAAAACCATGTCAATCTGCTGGCTTTTGTTGAACATAGGATCGGGCAGCACTAGATCTTGAGGTATTTCCCAGTTCTTGACGGGAATGTCTTGAGCCGGAAGGTCTGCGGTCACCGTATCCATCAGCAAGAATTCAATGCCACATTCAAAGTTGTCGTTTCTCGATTTTATCCGAGTGAAAATCGACTCACGCACTTTTTTGGACAGATTACCAGCCCCCTGGATTGTCAAATTCACGGAACTTCTCTTCAGATGCAACCGGCGTGCCAAGCGATCGGTAATAAGATTCGGTTGAGAAGCGCTATCGAGCAGCGCACGAGCTAAGTGGTCCTGACCGTACGCATCAACTACTTTCACTAGCACTGTTAGCAGAAATATGTCTTCTCGAGGCAGTGGAGTAGATGTACTGAGAACTACCCTGTTGTCGGTAGCTGCAATGAGGGATTGATGGACTGGTTCAGCAACGGAAGCAGCGCTAGACGAAACAGTTTGAGTCGGCATGCACGTACGAGTAGATGAGTCGTTTGATGGCCTGGAACTGCCGTCGGAATGCAGCATGGTGTGGTGACGCTTTTTGCAATGCTTACAGCTGTAGTTAGAGGAGCAATTACGAACAAAGTGATCACCTTTGAGGCAATTGTGGCACATACGTTTATCGGAGACGAATCGTTGACGTTCGGAGTGCGAAAACTAATTGAATTTCGCACATTTGATGAGCGGATGCTCCTGGTTGCAAGCCACACATTTGCTACCAGAGCAGGACGTTGATGCACTAGCTGATACACGGAAATGAGGAGACCTTTTGAAGCCCTGAGTGTTGGTATTCGTAGCAAACGCTGGCTGATGATGGTTAACCAAAATGGATTCCAGAACTCGCATTCGACGCTGGAGAAATTCAATCAAACAATCGTAATTTGGGTCGTTGTTTGTCGACGCGTGATCTTCCCAGGCCTTAAGCGTGTCGTCGGGAAGCTTTGTACACAAGAGATGTTCCAGCAGGCTGCTCCAAGAATCTGTCGGTTCTCCAAGCTGGCCTAGTATCTTTGCGTGTCGTAGAAATTCATCCACCAGCGCGTGCAATGATGCAGCTGTTTCCTTTTTCGCCGATTGAATGTCGAAAAGTGCTTGAAGATGTCGTTTTTTTAAAATGTAGTCGTTTGCGTACCTGCCAACCAACGCTTGCCATGCTAGATCGTAATTCGCAGAACTGATCGCGATGGATTCTATCAGCTGCGCCGCTTCACCCTTCAGAGCTGCCCTCAGATAATGGAATTTCTGAATACCCGACACTTCCGAATTTGAATGGATTAGAGCGAGGAACGTATCGTGAAGCCCTAGCCACTGCATGTAATCTCCGTTGAACTCCGGAAGCGAAATCGTAGGAAGCTTTAACCCAGAAAGAGCGGAAGAGTGCAAAGAAGATTCAGGGATTCGAGCTTGTTGATTAACAACAGGAAGTTTGGCGATTAAATCGGCCTTTACTTGGAAGAGCCGTGGCTCAAAGTCAGCGCGCACATCAGCATTTAACCGTATACCTTCCTCCGTGCCTTCGATGTCTTCAAGCTGCCACTGCACCTCCTCCAGCGTCTTCCACATGGTATCCAGGTACTGAAGCCGAATGGATACCTGACCCCGATCTCGGAGTTCGTCGTAGGTGGACAGGAACGCGTCTGCCCGACCCAATGTGGCTAGCATCGTTGTCCTCCGGGATAGCAGAATCCCTTTCTGTTGCTCTAGCGACATGTTGTGGAGCAAACAACGGCTTCGAAACTCGATGAATGGCGAATGTGGTCTGTCGAACGAAAAGACCACGATAGACCCGGAGAGTATATCGTTAGGAACTTGGAATGGTACTCGCCAGTTCCAAGGCAGGTCCAATGCCTTGTATTTAATAAAAAAAAACAGCAGCCTGGAATGCTTCAAAGCACCGTCCGTGCTTGCCAACGCTGGTGGTGTAGAAAATCCACAAAATACCGCAAAACTTGCAGTCAAATGGTGTAAGCTGTGATGATGGTCAGAAGATCTGAATGATCCTAGACGTGCGACTACGGCACAAAAGAACAATGCCGGAATGGCAGCACAATTGGTGAATAAGGGCCACCGCCAAGCTACAATGGCGAAATGGCGCAGCTATTGTATCCCTACAGTAGCGTTGAATTGCTGAATAGTTTTGAAAAGACACACAATTCCTTTGATCCTGGTCACGGCACCAATTTATGATGACGCTTTAACTTCAATTAATCCTAAGTTGTGTTTCAAAGAAAAACTGGATAGGAACAACTGTCTGTTACCAACGAGACTAACTAACTGAACTTTATTTTGGGCTGATTATGTACATATAAATTATTCTGATGGCACAGTCGGGTATGCTGTCTCGCCAGCCGAACGAACACGGCTGCCAGAACGATGAAAAAAACTCGTCTAACATGCGCCCGCCAGCACCAGCTATAGGCAGTGAGAAGGAAAATCTCACTCCGTGCTGCCAAAACCATAGTTGCTACAACATGCCTTGTAAAAGCTTTTGCGTTGATCCGCGTTCACTTTTGTCGCAAAATGCAGTCCACAATCAAAGCATATGCGGCTATTTTTGTGTTCACTTTGGGCATTAAGTTCAGTTTATCTTCTTTGAATGTTTTCCAAAGCAAGTTGACGTTTTCTCAGACCTCTTACTTAATTTTCTACTTTGTCTCACCCTGCGCTACAGCATAGCTGACAGGTATCACAACCGCATATACCTAAAACCCTTTACTAAATGTTTGTCAAATGGGAGCAAGTCAACTATCAAATATCATCTCGTTCTCGTATAAATGAAAATACTCAAAGGTTGACATCATAAATTTACTATTGAGGTGGTACCATGCATTCGATCTATCGATGTTTGAAAAAAAAATACGAATAGAGAAACACAACCAACACGCTTCAATTACTGTCTATTGTAATTTTGATATCGACTATTCGGATTATATTATGTTTGAAGATTCTGAAATCAACTGTTACATGTTTTTGTATCAAAGAACCTGCAAAGAAAGGAAATTTCGACATGCAAGTTATATAATTTTTAAAACATCATCCAGTACAGGCTACACATTTTGCCATATCAAATTACATATACTTAATAAATACTTATTACCTCTACATATGTTAATATTTCAATTACATATTGCATGAAACTAAATATATTTCATTTATTACAAATATTTAAATACTAGGAGGGAAGGGTGCATCATGGCATCATTGAAGTTTTAATTGGACAATGGAGTGGACAGTCAACCGGAGTCTAGGAGGGGATGTGTCTATCATTCATGATTGGTAGATTCTATTCCAACAATTGTAATGAATTTGAAGCGCCTTTCTCAAACAAACCATCTAGTGGAAAGTTTAACTGAATTGCATATTTTGTTATTCGTTATATTGGATAATACTGCTGGAAGAAGATTCTCGCGTAAGGGTCTCTGCTTACGGGCCTACCCAACCCTTATTGGCCCTTCACACAGCAGTATGTTGAAGTTAGAACGGTAACAAAGCACGATCTTTCATTAAGTGGAACTGCATGCTGGGCAAGACCCACGATAGGATGGTGGCTTCCTACATACATATATACATACATAAATTGTTGAGCTTCATTTGAGAAGCATAAAGCAGTTGTTCTGTGTCGTAGTTTGTACGAAGGTCCATCGTTATTCTTCGCTTAAAGATCTCAGAACAATTCTTAAACGAAAGTGGTTAACGACCACGCTGTGAGCTTGAACTTGAGGTGGATGGCAACTTCTCCAAAATATGGAGTGTCAAATCAAACGACTCATCCAAAAATTGTGTATGGGCCTCCAACACCTTGCTTGCCGTCCTATTGTGCTTTAATCACATTTCATGGAACGGTTTGCTCAAGTAACGGACACATTCTTCAACTTCCTTGGCAACTTCGGGCATGATATCGGGTTCTATTTTATGCGAACGAATAACAAAGCTGTATATTTCAAGAGTTTTGATCGATAAATTCCTCTTGACATTCCACCAAATCAAGAATAATTCACGTTTTACAACCGAAACTATAAAAAAAATCAGCCAAGTTTTCTAACACAAGGTAATGACCACAAAAATACATACTGAATATAATCGGTTACCGATCTTTTCGGTTTCGTTCTTTACGGTTTGAAGCTCTACGGTTTCGTTCTTTTCGGGCAAACATCAAAGATCGATACCTGCAGCTTATAGATTTTTCACTAATTGCGGGAAATGAGGTCTATCTCAGTTGTTTCAAGTGGTAAACATCTACAGTCTTCAACAGAATTGTTGTACGTACTGAAAGTTAATTTTAGTTTATATTACAAAATCGAAAGTAATACTCACTAATCCATTCGTTGTTTTCTGCAACGAAACTGATTTGTTCTTTTTATGAAGATACATTCGTAATTAATTGCACGCGCAACTGTCAAAAGCACGAAGCTTTTGTTGACACAGAAAGAACATTCGTACATTGTACGGAAACAATGCAAAGAGCTACAAATATTTGGTCACAAATTAAAAAGAAACGTCTCTCTGGTGGTTGCATGAAGAACTGGTAGATCTACTTTATCGACTCAAAATGTAATTGACAAAAAAGCGCAACCACGTGGAGTTGTCCAGCGTTTTTTTTTAACGTTTCTGACATGGGGTTCGAACCTGAATATTTGAAAAGTGCAATCCGTGGTTGATCTCACTAGGCCACGCTGACACGTGAGAGCAATTTTGATTAATGAGCATGAAGTTATAGCTCACGACAGCGCTGTGATTTTTATTTTGGGATAGATAATTTATTTCCGCCCATACCAGCAGCAACACCATCATACATGAGTACGGTATAAAAGAGAAACAGCGATTGGCTGGCCATCACGAAGTTCATTTCGTGCATTTTACAAAAAGGTGTAATGATAGCATTTCACCAGATAAAAAGCATTATGAATGTTTCATACAATATACGAGACATTTGTTCTATGTACAAAATCCATGTTCACGAAACGCGTGAAAGCTACTTTACGAAAATAAATGTTCAGTGCGGGATTGGGCCAACAATACTGTGTCATTGGATTCCGGTTTGATTGGGAAATTAAACGCTAGAGGTGCATTACTTTCGAGTTACTAAATATGAGTGCTGTGACGCGGAATAAGGGGTTATTGGTTTCATCCTAGGATACTTGTCCTAGTGGCCAAGTCCTTCTTAGAGGTGAAAGGGCAAGTTCGGAATTCAGTTACTACACGGCGCTAGTATGCATATAATCTTCCAGTTTGTGATTGCTATATTTCGAGTGCCTTACTAGTTAGGACGATGCTTTCTTCAGCCAACTTGTGCTAGTTGCCCATTTAGTTTTGGAACAATCATTTTTTATTCCTACAGCGACCCTACAAGTCGGATTTGTAAACAATGACATCTTATGTGTTCCCTATAACAATAACAATAACAGAAGTTTTGTTTTTCGCGGTGCAGTTTGCATGTGTTTCAGAGTAATACAAAATGGAAGAAGAAAGAAGAAAAATAATTGTGCGCAATCATTTGGAAAACTCTTCGTGGTCTGGGCCAAAACTTGCTAAAGTGTTGAGTTTTCCCCCAAAACACCGTGTGAAAAAGTACAAGAAAGCCTCAAAGCAAGCGTCGGACGGGTACTGGCAACCGTCAACTGCGGAACAAGGTCATCAAGAACATTAAGGCAAACCCCAACATTTCAGACCGCCATTTGGCCAAAAACTTTCACGCCGCACGCAGTACCGTGCAACGGATTCGTCTCCGGGGAGGCTTCAAGTCGTACCGTACCTGTAGACAACCTAATAGGGATCAAAAGCAGAAGAATTTGGCCAGTATCCGTGCCAGAATACTGTATGATCAGGTGTTGACAAAACTCAATTACTGTCTCCTCATGGATGATGAAACCTCTGTAAAGGCCGATTTCAAACAACTACCGGCACAATTTTTACTTGGCTACGGCTCGGGGAGATGTTCTTGACAAATTCTAGTTTTTGTTCGCAGATAAGTTCGCACGTAAATACATGATTTGGCAAGGCATCTGTAGCTGCGGTAGAAAAAGTTTTCATCACTGAACAGACATTTAATTCAGAGCTGTTCTGTAATCCAAAAGGGAATATTGCCATTCATCAGATCTCACAATGCTCCTGTCATGTTTAGGCCAGATCTTGCAAACTGTCATTACAGTAAAACAGTGCTACAGTGGTATGAAACCAACGGGATTCAGTTTATACCGAAAGAACTCAACCCACCAAACTGTCCTCAGCTCAGACCGATAGAGAGATTTTGGGCTATTATGAAGAGGAAGCTGAACGTTAACAGCAGTGTCGTCAAAAGCATCAATGAACTGAGAACCAAGTGCAATAAGATTGCCAAAACGATGGATGAGAATAATGTGCGCCGGTTGATGAAACGTATTCCGGGAAAAGTCCGCAAATTTCATCGAAATCGATTTTTTTTTGTATTTCCCTCTAAAGTTCACATGATGTCGAACATTTTGGTTAAAACAGAATACTATTTTGTTGTTGAACATCCGAAACATGAGCAAAAGTATATGTTCCAATTCAAACTGGGCCACACCTTATCCCAGGTCCTTCGTCATGATGACGTGGGCCGTCCCGATCGACACATCCAGGTCAGCAGCGGTCTTCCGGATCGAGCGGTTCATTTTTCGACGAACCCGCTCCCTCACCACGAATTCCGCTTTACCCCGTTGGATTTCAACCGTCAGAATATGTTGTCGGGTCGCTCACCTTTTGCAAACAACTTTACCAAGACGTCGAGATACTCCTTCATCGTGCGTGGTAAACAAACAACAAACGACAGACACCGTGGGCGTCGGTTAGCCTGTATAGGAGGCAAATACCCCGTTTACACTACAACTTATGTTACGACACCAATACACAGTCATTCACAAATTCACGATTTTGAATACAGTGTGTCTCACAATAGGTGTCACCTTATTTTAGTCTTGGTTTTTTTAGCTGGGTTGTTTTAACAGCGGAATTGATTATACCCGTTTTGAGTGTATTCTTATGACAGCTTATCACTGAAAATAAATAAGCGATTCCGTTTGTTTATATTTATCAGCAACCATGGAAGCCATACGAGAGCAAGTTTCAAAATTACATTTGCAAAAGCTTAGACCATGTCAGATATTCAATAGCCTTAAGTAGTTCAGAGTGAGTAAGCGTTTTGTTTTTTCGTTTTTTGAAACGGTTCAAGGAAATTGGAAATGTCCATATTCAACACAAAGGAGGTGCCAGACGAACTGCCTGAACCAAGAAAAAGATCATATGTGTGAGGAAGCGAATAAAATGTAATCCGGCCGTATCTGGCCGTAAATTGAGCAAACAATTTAAAATGCTGCTTCAATGAACAGGCTCCTCAGACATGATCTGGAATGCAAGCCGTACAAAAATACAACAGGTTCACGAGTTGGCGGAGCGTCAAAAGCAAGACAGGGTCCAAAGAAGCAGACATCTTTTGGTACGGCACGGTAACTGCGAGATTTCATTTTCGGATGAAAAGCTCTTCCTCCTTCTAGACAGTCATAATCAACAAAATAATCGTGTGTATACCAAAAGTCTTGCCAATATTCCAAGAGATAAACTAACTGTAGAACGCTATCAGAATGTATCGAAAATTGTGGCATGGGGCGCCGTTTCACTAAAAAGAAAACTTCTTCTTCTATTCCTAGAATCTAACCTAAAAATCAACACTGAATATTACATCGAGCGGGTTTTGCCGAACAATCTGCTTCCTCATGCTCCAACGCTGTTTGGGGAAATACATCATATTATTTTCAACAGAAGATAAAGAAGGCACAAGCGTGGTGCGCGGAAAATTGCCCGATTTCATCACAAGCAAAGTATGGCCTGCATCTTCACCGGATCTCAACCCACTTGACTACTTTGTTTGGGGTTATATGCTTCAACATATAAGCCCTACGAAAGGGCGATTCAAGAAACATTTGGTTGATATTTGGGACCAAATTCCCCAGGGAACCTTGCGTGACAGCTGCGATGGGTTTAGAAAGCATTTGCGCAAAGTTATCAAAGAAAAGGGTGAGAGGTTTGAATTGAATTAATATGGTTTATTTCTATTTTCTATCTTTCAAATAATAAATAAATGCTATGATTTGGTTGATTTGTTTTGCTGTAATCCCATTTTGTTTTAGTGACACCTATTGTGAGACACCCTGTATACTGCCCGTATCTTATCTCATCATTGCCCCGAGGTGCAGGCGGTGGTGAGAACATACCGTGGAACGAAAGTTTTTCTCTTTTTTTTTAATTTGTTCGTTTATTTCCAAGGCTCAGACAAGTGCAACACATTGCGGAGCCGATAATCAATGTTGTTATTAACAATGCATTGCATATTGGTGCAAGTAAGTGTGGTGCCAATTACTCGTGGGTCGTTACTGGCTAGAGGTAAATGGGTCACACTATCGTTTGGAAGGGGCTAAGCAGGTACCTTATTTAAGCTATTATTTGCTGCTCACGGTTGCGACAGCTACCAAATCCTCGGTCCCTGTAGTCCTTTTCACTGATTGCTGGGCAGGTACAAGAAGCATGGAAACAAAAGCATAGAATAACCGGGACACAATGTCAGGAAATTTATTGGACTGGTGGGGAGGGGAGTGATGATATCCTACTCTTAGATCAGATAAACAAAGGAATTCGTAATTCACTTGCACGGAAAGTGCATTCCCAAACATCTCTTAGCTCGGAAGGTGCACGATAGGGTATCCAATAGTTGTGCTCTGTTCACTGCTTTCACCATGGCTTCTGCAATGCAACTGGTACCGATGTCAATGTTTTACTGTAAACAATAGATGTACTATGATTGGCGATGAATCACATGGCGACGATGATGGCAGGAAACTCACATAAAATTTTGTTATAACTAACACGTCATATTTTTCTATTGTTAGATGCTAATTCTGGAAAAATAAATAGAACTAAGTCCTCACCATTCAGTTGTGAACATGTGGTTTAATTTCCTTGAATAATACATCATAAAAACCAACACTAAAGTGACAAACAACGCTCCGATAAGATGACCATTTTCTACAGGAAAGTAAACCCCGGGCACCGCACAAACCAGCTTCGAATCCGATTACAACGCAAACACCCATTTATCGAACGCTGTTTGATCAGCCTTTCGCTCACCGGTCCTAATGCCAAATTGTTTTCGGAAATGGCCATTAATCGAGATTTGGTCCCATCATCATCATCATCATCATCATCAGTGCTGGTCAGCCGTGGTGGGGCGTGAGAATATCGATAAGGACTGTAAATTGAATTTGCCCTCTGTTCATGCACCTTGAAGCAAAAGGAAACACGAGCGGAGACGCGTGTCCTTTTCCGGGCCCGGATTTGTTCGGTAGGTATTTGTTTTCGGCAACTCCGAAAGGGACAAGATAATGGGATTTTGATTTGTTGTAAATGGAAGCCCTGAAGTGTGGGATTCGCCGCCCGTTGTTTTTTTTCTGGAGGATGAAAAATGACCATCATCGGAAACGTGCTCGGAATGGATGGAAGCTGTTTTCAATTACAAATTATATTTAATAATTCATGTCATTCATTCGCGCGAAGCGGCCAACATTCGTCATGTATAATTATTCGAAGAAGCTAAGAAAAAAGTGCCCCTTTTCGACTGCGTGAGGCGGTAATTAATCACATTCAATTTACAATTTGACAATGGCAAGATTAGTAGGAAAAAATTTAAAAGGAAAATTCTCGGCGTGAGATGAGGGTGGTCATTTTTTTTTCGCTCGTCTCCCGAGGGAATCAGGCGTAATTAGAATAAGACTTTTCTTTTCAGTCTTGAGGAAAATAAGTGAAGTGACACAACATCCCAGCTCTAACGGTGCGTGTGATTAACGATGTAATTCGGTGCCAGAAAGAGCACCTTTTTTTTTATTTTTAAGGATTCCAGAAACGCATTAACTTCTCACTCATTACCTCATAACCGGCCTATCACACCATTCCCGGTTGCAGTTCTGGGGGGAATTTCGGAGACTTGAAAAGCAAAATCCAATAATCCATTCGGAGGAGAAAAAGAAATCAGAAAAAAGGGACGACGAAGGAATCCCCTCGAGAGAGAGATTTGAACAAAAGGCAAGCGGAAACGGGACAGATTCGGTTGCGGAAATTTTCATAACAAAGTACAAATTTGATTCCATCAAACCGAGAATGATGCGTGATTGAAAAGCGTTCGATGGTGTGCCGATTACGAATCTAATTTTATGGTTGATCAATGTTTTTGATGGATTGTGACTACGTGAGAAAATTTGTTGGAATCCCAATCCTTTCTTGAGAATTGAATACACAGAAAAAAATCTTAAAATTAACCTGAGCATAAAATAAATTTTCATGTAATAACAGACCGTGTAATCTCATTGCATATGGAAACCTATGCTAAATAACATGCACATAAATTGAATGCTATTCGTCATGTTAAATTATATGTGCGATTACCTATTATCACTTACTTTATCGGAAAGTCACACTTGGCATTTACCGGGATCGAAGCAAGCGGCGCTTTAGAACTGACGTGTTTTAATTTTACAGCTGCGTAAATAATCGAAAATTTTGTTGAAAATTTAGAGAAAACGGTATCGATCAGTTCTCCGTGACTGAAATATCCTAACGTTATTTGGTAGTGCTGAGCTGTGGCCTTACAGTCTTACCTAATCAATCTTGTGGCGAGAAAACTATAACTAGAAAACATTTGGGTACATTGTGATTCTTTCTCTGGAATAAATCGACCATCTAATCAGTGTTAGTGAGACGAAGACAATTACCTATGCGCAAGACAATTTGATTAACATAGAACCCGATTTGTGTGTACAAGGAGTTTTTGTCGTAAGGATGGAAAAGTTCGGACTTCGTCGTGATCGGTTCGGTAGAAGTAGTGTTCCGTTTTCGAGTCGTTTTTTCGTGCAGCCCAATAATCCCATTCTTCCACCAGCGGTTAACCACCAATACGGTTCAGCAAGTAATGAAGTGTGAAAAAGTTACGTATGCCGATTCGAATTCTCGCAGTGTGTTGGATGATCATTGGACCGCTAACCAGTCAGACCCCGCAACGGATTTTCAGACAATTGAGACGTGGTAAGGCTCCCAAAAATCCGGAGCAAAACAGGTAATTTTTATCAATTCTGTCCCTATATCACTTAATTTGGGACCTTCATCAAATATAATGTAATCTTATTAAGAATTATATAGATGATCACATCACTTATCAAGGTGAAGCCTGATCCATCGAGCCCTACCCTACTAACATAGAAAACTCTCCTTCCTGTGACCTTTGTGGGTATGCAGAGGTAAACACGGTCCCTAAACAGCAAAGGTCACACTAACTTTCTTTCCCTATTCCTACCTGATTGCAAGGACGCGGCCGGCGCAGTTATTGATTATTAAAGAAACTGAGTCACCTGATTCATTGTTCATCACTTTCACTGATTCTGATCAATCACGAAGTAGCAACCATTGATACGTGCAGCCGGTCAGTCAAGCTAAGCAAGCTACACAGAAAAAAATAATTAATTTTAACAAGCGCGTAGAATTTCCACTCGTGTAATTCCAAGCCAAAAAAGCGTACACAACGATATTGTTTGCAATCTTTCATACAACAGGCTCGATTCAGGCGATATCTGGCTTAAATTTACATGAAATACCCTATTCTGTTCTGCCAAATCTAGCATTCCCTTTATGTGCATTAGATAACACAGAAAATTCAGTGTTTCTTTTTATCTGTGTAGGCTAAGTCACACTTGGCATTTACCATTCACCTGAATCGAACTAAATTTTACACGAATTCCTTTAAAATAGGCCTGACGCAAGAGCGGCTAAACATCAGCCATATTTGTCTTCACGTTTCTCGAGTGCGGTCGTCATTAATGGTTTAGTGAAAATGTACGGATTGTGACAAAGTATATATGAAACTTGTTGAAATAATTCTAATAATAAAAATGTATTAAAACTTATCATTTTAGGATTAAAACATTTCAACTACAATTGAAACACGAAGTCCTGGCAAGAAATGGTTTCGAAACACTAAGTAACCTGGCTTTGAGTGCATTAACTCGAGAGTTGCTTATGTTTCTGGTTCCTGGATAAAAGTTGATGCAGCAATTTAAAATGCTGCTATGAACCTCGTTTTGTAAAAGAAATGATTAAATAACAGTTTCTTGATACTAGCACTCTTTCTAAAAACTTGTGCTTGTAGGAGTACACAGATAAAAAGAAACATTGAATTTTCTGCGTTATCTAATGCACATAGAGAGAATGCTAGATTTGGCAGAAAATAATGAGATATTTCGTGTAAATTAAAGACAGATAACGCCTGAATCTAGCGTGTTGTATGGAAGAATGTTAACATTGTTGTATGGCACATGAAAAATTGCAAACAATTTCGTTGTTTACGCCTCCGTTGGCTTAGAATTCAACAAGGGGAAATTTTACGCTCTTCTTAATATTAATTATTTTTTTCTGTGTAAGACGATCCATTTTGATAAATGTTGAAGTGTGTAGGAATTCTAATCTGATATTGGAAATCAGCCACAAGTATACGAGAATGATTTAAAAGGATACTCAGACGAAGTAATTTCCGCTTAGGGTAACTTGGGCTATGCGAAAACAAAATTCACATCACCATTTTCTGCCCAATCGCTTAACTCTTGGTATAACATTAGGGCAAGTACAAAATCGGTTCTCGTATAACGAAATCATAGCAGCTTTTGCATATAGGGTACGGGACGGGTTTTAAGCAGTTTATTCAGCACCTGAGACATTTGATTAAGCTGTATGTAATCTATAATTAGAACCGCCAATATTTAGACATTATCCGCCTGTTTACTTCTGGTCTATCGGCACAAACCTTAAGCAACGAGCATTAAACTCAGACAATGTCATAGCCATGGAATAAAGTTTCCAATTGCAGGGACTTTTTAAAGCATGCGGATTGATTTCCGATCAAAAAAATGTTTTGTTCAGCACCATAATCTGTACAAAAACTAACAATATTGATGAGTGCGATTCCGTGCATGTGTGCGAAGTAAAACTGAAATAGACCATTTCTACTTTTTCAAAAGAACGTAAGTCAAAAAATGTAAACAAACGCGTTCTTCATGGCATGTTATTAAAAAATCATGTATATATGCCAAGTGTTATCAGTCTCTGTGAATAAAATAAACATCGTTGCCAAATCGTTGAATCGAATATCCGCTCATCTCTTGCTATGAGGATCACTAATGCAAACGTCAATTTCCTCAACCTGCTCTTTCGTTTTACCCTTCCGTTCTCGAAAAAAATCAACCAAAACATGACGATTGCTACGATCACAAACTCGTCTACTAGCAGGTTATGAGACAGAGGTACACGACCGAACTGTTTTAGTTTGTCATTGATTTAGATTTAGCTATGTGGTATTTTTATTTCATTTACCTCACGCAAATGTAAGCCAAATGATCAGACGCGACAAACGGGATGCTTCGTTGGAAAACAAACAAAATGTAAGAGCACAGCAGGTTCTTTCACGTTAAAACGAAAGTCACCGGTGCGCTTATGCAGATCCATGGTTTTCAACAAAGAAGAGAGGAAACACGGGCCTCTCTAAAGCAACAATGATGCCGTAGCTCGCCGCCTTTCGACAGCGAAAGCAGACATTTACCGCTGGTACTTTGGCACTAATGCAGTGGCGTCTCAAGGTCCATATGTGCACCGTCAGGCACTGCAGCCAGTCTAAAATTGCTAGTATTTCAGTGTACTATCAAATTCATCGACTTCATTACTTCGTTAATACTCGCAGACCGGGCATTTCAAATGGTGCACCAGATCCTGTATATACCACACGTGGATGTTTTTTTTCTATAACCTGATTGCCGATGAGAGTTGAGTGCCTCTTCTTTTGTGCACTTTTTGGTCTGCACAGAGTTGTTTTGACCACCGGCGAAGTTGTGAATGGTACTCACAAGAGTGTGAATTTCCACAAAGAGACTCGGCAAAGAAGGAACTACGTCCGGGTTCGAAAGAAAGTGCACAACCGGTTAATTTTCTCACGAGACGCCACTGTTTTGGACAGCTCCGAAACATATTATTTTTTATTGCATACTAGCTGAACCCGGTGCGTGCGCTGCTACGCTTGCAACTAAATGAAGGAAAATTTAATATATCTGGCACGTTTATGGTTTTTTTCGAAATGAGTTTTTTTCGTGACTAAGCAGGGGTTCAAATTTCTATCAAAACATGCTTCTTATCCGGGAAACACACGTTTTATGTTTAAGTTACCTGGATAATTCTCATTTTTGGTAGAAATTTGTGTTTCATTTGTATGGGAGCTCTCCCTTCAAGAGAGGGGTGGTTTCTCAAACCACCATACAATCATTGCCTTCAAAACCCCCACATTCCAAATCTGGTTCCAATTGCTTGATTAGTTCTCTGAACCATCGCACTGGGCTCATCAGATTATAATAATAATTATTTGAGTTTCATTTGTTTGAAGCTCCCCCCCCTCTTGGGGTCTTGAACTACCATAGAAACATTCTTGCCTTAAAAACCCCCCACATGTCAAATTTGATTCGATTTGCTTGATTAGTTCTCGGGTTATGAAAGAAATGTGTGTCTCATTTGTATGAGAGCGCCCTTCCTGAGAGAGTAGGGGTCTCAAACAATCATAAGAACCTTCCCCAGCCCCAAAAACCCCTTCACATAAATTTTCACGTTGGTCGGTTCAGAACTTCTCGAGTCTATAAGGGTCTAAGACAGACAGACAGACAGAAATTCACTTTTATGTATGTAGAAATCTAGCCTCCAAAACCCCCATATGCTAAAAGTGTTTCATTCACTTGATTAGTTCTCGAGTTATGCAGAAATTCGTGTTTCATTTGTATGGGGAGGGGTGGTGAAGTGCCATAGAAACATTTCTTGCCTCCAAAAACCTCAACATGCCAAATTTGGCATTTGCTTCATTGGCTCTCGAGTTTTGTTAAAAATTATGTTTCATTTTTATGGAAGTCTCCCCTTTCAGAAGGCGGAGGGGTCTCGAACCACCTAAGAAACATTTATTTCCTTCAAAAACTTCCACATGCCAAATTTGTTTCTATTTGTTTGATTTGTTCTCATGCTATGCAGAAATTGTGTTTCCATTTGTATGAGAGACTTCTCTCAGTAAACGGAGGAGTCTCAAACTAACAATGAAACATTTATTTCCTTCAAAAACTTCCACATGCCAAATTTGGTTCCATTTAGTTGGTTAGTTCTCGAGTTAGGCAGAAATTTGTGCTTTTTGTATGGAAACTCCCCCCTCCCCTTCCAGATGGCGAAGGAGTCTCAAACTTCCATAGAAACATTTTGTGCCTCCAAAACCTCCACATGCCAAATTTGGTTCCATATGCTTGATTAGTTCTCGAGTTATGCACAAATTTGTGTTTCATAGTATGAGAGCCCTCCTCTCATAGAGGGCGGAGGGTCTCGAGTTACTTTAGAAACATTTCTTGCCTTCAAAAACCTCTCACCTGTCAAATTTGGTTTCAGTTTACTTGATTAGTTCTAGAGTTATGCAGAAACTTGTGTTTCATTTGTATGGGAGCACCTGCCCCCCCTCTTAAACTACCGTAGGAACATTTATTGCCTTTAAAATCCCCGCTAGCCAAATTTGGTTCCATTTGCTATATTAGATTTAGAGTATATGAAGAAATTACAGTTTCATTTGTATGACAGCACCCCTTCTAGGAGAGGAGAGAGGTCTCAAACTACCATAGAAACATTTTTCGCCACCTGAAAACCCCACATGCCAAATTTGGTTCCATTTGCTTGATTAGTTCTTGATATATGCAGAAACTTCTGTTTATTTGTATGGAGCTCCCTTCCTAGAGAGGGAGGGGTCTTAAACTACCATAAAAACATTGCTTGCCTCCAAAACTCTTCGCATGCTAAATTTGGGTTCCTTTGCTTGATCAGTTCTCGAGTTATGCAGAAAATTTGTTTCATTTGTATGGGAGCCCCTCCCCTTTCAGAGGAGGGAGAGGTCTCTTGCTATCTTAAAAATATTCTCCGGCCTCAAAAACCCGTGCATACAAATTTTCATGCCAAACGGTCCTTCTGCTCGCGAGTTAAATCGTGACAAAGGAAACCCCAACTCATTTTTATTATATAGATGATAGTGCCAGATGATGGACAATATAATCATTAGCAAATGTCAACCTCTAATGACTGGAAAAAACATGAAATAAATAAATCATAAGCAATCTAAAATCACGAAGAACTCCGCACTTATCAGGCGTTTCAAAAACTGAAATGAACTATTTTCCAAGTGCTTTCTTAAAACGTTATAATCTCTTATAACTTGGTTGATAACTTAACTATCAAAAATGACATCGAATGACTGGCTCACTGCTCGTAAAATATGATTTTGTATCTAACTGGAACGTTATGATTTTCAGTTTTTCGAAATGCGCAATGATAAAAACTCCCAAGAACCGCAAGAGATGCATGAACAAATGTAAGGGCCCGTTCATGAACCACGTAGACTCATTTTTGAAAATCTCATACCCCTCTTCGCTCCCTCTTCCCTCGTAGACTTTCCTCCAAACATTTTTTTTAAATTTTGTATGGAGCGTAGACTTTGGTCAAACCTCCCCCAGAAAAGTGTACGTGGTTTATAAACACCAACGCCGAAGTATCTTGACATATGAGCTTAGTTTCACTTATCCATCTACAAATTGTAGATGTCTCTACCGTGCATAAACAAAAGGGCCACCCATTCTTGATACTACCGCTATTTAGCTTTGCAATATATGTTTTCGTTTCCTTATGTGTGGATGTTCAAAGCAGTACTGCTGAAATGCTGAAGAGGGATTATTTTTATTCACACGTTACACGTCTCGCAGCACCAAGCATAAAACTTGATGTTTTTTTCAACTAGTTCATTTATTCGTTAGGCTCAATTGCGGTACCTTTACGGAGCCGATCATTCATTGTTGTGTTTGATGAAGTTAAAACTTTTAACCTTCTGTTTAAAGAACACAGCGATCAAAAAAAAAAAAATCAATCCATCATGTGTGGTTGAAAGAGATACGAGAGCAAGCTCTAATGCCACTAGTGCTCCCCTTAGCAAAGCGTTTTTATTTTCTGTTTCGCTGGCTTTCCATTGTGCTGAAGTTTACAGAGTGTCTTACATTGAAGAGTAAAGAACATTGCACGATGGCGTCATCATTGTAGTTTTGACAGTTCAGGGAGATTGGCGGCTTGGACTTAGAACATTTCCGGTAAGGATCGGTTTGGAGATTTTGTGTTCTGAACTGTAACAATTGAAGTAAAATAGCCAAAAACACAAACACCATTACTTGTTTTGACATCATTTCCTCGTATCTAATCGCACGGTGATATTTTTTCCATTGTATGTTTTATAAGGCTTCACTCTTTGCGCTTTTTGCGTTATATTAAAGTATGAAATAAAGTATTGTACACCTAAATTTATAACATGTTTTTGTCATTTAATCTTCCATTGAGTCTATTTATTCCATGCCATTTCTGAGTCCACATTTGAAAATGTTTCTTAAATATCTATTGTGTAGCGAACTGTCGAGAGTTCATTGAATCAAAACCTTTTGTAAGCAAATACATGGGGGATACGTACTGTGTAAAAAACCGCGTTAATTCCGTAATCCGTGTAAAGAAAAACCCGTGTAAAGAAAAATAATGTTTTTATTCTGAATAAGATTTTTGGTTGGATTTTTTTCTTATGGATCGCCACGATAAACATGAAAGCGATCTGAAACGAGCAGGTTGTCGTTTTTATTTTTTTGTATAGCTGCTTCAGGTATACACATTGGTTGGAATTATAATATTTTTGTTTTGATTTAACCCTATGACAGATGTGCAAAAATGATCGCTCTTTTTACCATGAAGTACGGTTGATTCAATTAAAAATTGCTTTGAGCTTAATATATTTTGTGGTTGAAATAAAAATGTTTGTCTTCGTGAATGCCCTTGACCTTCTGAACAACTTTGCCCAAAACTAGAACTTTCTATCTTAACAGAATCACGAGATAGAACAAATTGAAAATACTAAATTTTGCATGCGCATTAGCGCCACGTCGTGGTGAAATTCCGAAAGAATGAAAAGAAAGAATCTTTTGAATGCCCTTGATCTGCTGAACAACTTTGCCGATGACTACCCAAGTAACACACAAAACATCTTTTTAGAATAATTTATAACTGTTTGTATTATAAATGTATTATAAACGTATTGCAAAACATGTCAAGTTTGGAGCGGTTTATAATTCTCGTATTCTATATCACTCTGACAAACGGTCGAGCTAAAAATACTTTTTTCACAGCTGCAAGTGATTAATACTTTTTTATTGTTCTTAAAAACATTGTTCCATACAATTATAATACATAACCGGAACAAGATTTTATGGGCAGTACTATATGGAGTTGAAATTACATTACACCAACCATGTTTTGCAAAACGTGTTCGTTTTTCTCATTACCATGCATTGTTGTACCAGATTGCGGGCCTCACCTTCACACGGGCAGCATATCATAGATTTTCGTGAGTTTACTTAAGAACGAGCTGAGTTGACTTAGCGAAGAAGCTACGAAACTATCACGACAAGCACTAGTGTTCAAACCCCACGCTTGGCGATGTTTAAATTTTTGTATGAGGAATTTTTTTCCATTTGTGGGTTTAGTTAGCACCTTTTTATGCGCTTTTTGCGTCATATGCACGAGTGTGAAGTAAAGTATTATATCACCTTAATTTATAACCCGTTTTTGTAACTTAACAGCATTTTCAACTTGTTTGAATACAAGCTGTGTTGCTTGGGTAGAACTATCCATCTTATCAGAATCTCGAAACAGAACAGGTTGCAAATACTGAATTTCGTATGCTCACTAGCGCCACGTAGTGGTGGAAATCCGAACATAACGCTTCACGTTTCGAATGCCCTTGACCTTTTGAACAACTTTGCTCAAGACCGCACCTTTGCAGATATTAAGGGTCCCGAGATATGCCATCATTTATTTATTTATTTATATATTTATTTATTGACTCTTGTCACTTGTTTTGCTATCCATTCCACTGTTTAGAAAATCGTTTAAGTGTTTTTCATTGCAAAAGACTTATCATGTTATCAAAGTTTTTTTTACATGGATTTTCGGAATTAGCACGGTTTTTTTTACACGGGTTGGAAAAAACCGTGCAAAAAAAAACGGGGTTAATTCCGGAATCCGTGCAAAAAAAGCCGTGCAAAAAAAACCGTGTGAAAAAAACCTTAGTGTACTTTATGAGCCTTTTTTTACATGTTACGAGTGTAATTTTGTTTTCTGTATGCAATTCAACACGAATCGCAAAAATACACGTCTCATGAAACGGATGTTCCAATCGTGTAAATTTACATTGTTTAAATCTGTGCAAATCTTCACATTTCCTTTATGTGCATTATATCTAGTTTAATTTTGTTTGGATTTTTCAAACTGTGTATTCTAAACAATCGAAATTTTCAACAAGATATACCTACCATCCATCCAACAACAACAACAACAAAAAATGACCCCCTCAGCACGAAGGACAATCTAATAACTTTTCCACCGGGGCAAACAAAAGCAAGGGAGTTACTACACAAGAGGGTGGAATCAAACATAAAAACTTACAAGTCCATTTTCGATCGCTAGGTAGCTACCAACCTACCCATCGAACCGAATATGAATGATGAACACCTGGTCGTTTTTCCTCCGCAATTGCAATGTAAACACGCATCCAGGGTTATTCCGGCTCGGGAGGGACACTTTTTTGTTGTTGGGATTTTGCTTTCTGCTGTCAAGCACCCAGCACGAAGCCAAATAAAAATGACTCAAAGAGACACACAGTTTTGGATCATTATCGGAGTGAATTCGAATCCGGATAAAGTTAACCATGGTGAGGGATTCTAAATTTCATATGTTGCTGTGTTGCTTTTTTTTTCAGCTGTAATTAAGATGTGTGTTTTTTCGGATGGCGATTTTTTTTTCGTCAGTTTTGTGGGGTGACAACAGGAAGCTCTGGCTGACCTGGCATTACGGTATTAGGGTGAGCTGCAATCGACGGGGTGTCACTCGGGAGACAATGGCTTAATGGGTTTTTATTGTGATTAAGTATCAGTTAATTTATCATCTTTGGTTATCGGATTCGGGGATCATGCTGGTTGACGCTTGATGGAAGGTTATGGGTTTAGAATTCGATCACGATTCCAAATAGGGCACAAAAAACGCAGAATTTGCAATCATTCACTCGTCCACCATGGAAACAAATTGACTTTTTTTTATCTCCCGACTCGCAACAATACTTGCAATCATAAACCCACAATTACTCCTCTCAATCAACAGACGACACCCCTTGATTGGTCTGTTTTACAGCGAAGCCATAATCATTCCATTCGGTTGACACACAAAAAAAAAAGTATCACTTTCATTGCTCTCTTTTCGGTTCGGAAAATAAAATCAACACCGTCAATCACCTATTATTCTCCACAAATACACAGCGTTCTACCTTTGATGTGCCCATATAATGGAATCGCAGCCGACATTTGATGACACCTGCATTTTTTTCCCCATTCATACCATCAACATATCTCAAGTTACAACCAAACAAAAAAAAACCAGGCTCAATACCCTCGATCCGAATAAATATAAATATCATCTCCATGTCGTCGATTCCGGGGGAAAAAAAGCGACCCAATAAACTCCGGCGAAGTAATTTATGATTCTGGTGATAGAAATCAGTGATCAAACATGATGAAATTGCACAAAAATTTATGCGAATTCTGGTTGTAAAAATTTACCCAAAAACCCTATAGCAGACGCGCGGGGGAAAACTCAATTTTATTCAAATTATTTCCCCTCCTGGTTGCCGATGGGAACCACGTATGTGCAGGATGAAAATTTATTAAATTCAAATAACAATAATCGTAATGAAAAGTAGTAACAAAAAAAAAACGAGCGAGCACTGGCATCCCACATGGCGAAATATTTCCAATAAAAAAAAAGGACGATGTCATTGCCGACCGGTGCGCGGCTGGCAGAGGAGGTAATGCTTCCATGTCTCGTTAGGCAGGTTCGGATGCGATATTGATATTGATTTACACTTTAATTTTCTCTCAAGAATGAAAATACGTTGCCAAACCATTGCGAGAGAGATACGAAGAATCACATTAAATCCACTCATACACCGTGTCCAATATATTCTCATACACTTTTTCCTTGAATTGGTGTCGTGCAACTACTCAACATGCTTCACCGATGTGTTGGTGTAGCTTTGCACTATGTTTATACAAACGCTTTAAGGTTATGTCCGTTTGTTTTCATTCGGTGTTTATCTTTTACCAGCGATGAAGGAGTTTCGTGCTGTGGTGATAAAAAAGTTTGGTGAGCGTCCGGGCGCTATTTTCAGAAATTTGAAAAACCTCGGAGTAAAGCGGGATTTTGTGTACAGAACCAATCGAAGATACCGTGACACCTGTTCGTTGGATGACCGGAATAGATCCGGTCGTACTCGTACGGTGCGGACTGCACGAGTTGTTAAAACGGTCAGGGAATGGATTAGACGAAAATCACAGCGCTCTGTACGTTAAATGGCCGCAGATCTGAATGTTTCGAGATCGTCAATGCACAATATACTGCAAAATGACGTTGAATTCCAAACTTTCAAGCAATATAGGTTCACGGAGTTTCGGAACCTTCCAAGCAGAAACTGTTCCAGAGAGTGGTAGGAATATTCCACGGTTCCAAAGTGCTGCGTATATTATAAAACGGAAGTTTTGGAGAAAGTTGACAAGCCATATGTACAAGAGGTGTTTGGAGATGATCACTATGTGTTTCAGCAGGATGAACTGCAAATCTCGTTCAGGGCTTGGCCGGGAAAATTTGACCGACTTTTTGGACAAAATCTGAATCCCTTGGATTATTTCGTATGGTCGTACATGCTGCCGAAGGTAAATGACCACAGGGTGTCTAATATGAACCAATTCAAAACCGTAATCAAACGAATTTGAGACAAATGCCGATTGAAGTTGTGCGTGCCGCCTGTAACGGTTTCGAAAAACGTCTGGAGCTGGTCAAGAAGGTTAAAGGCGGTGTTATTCTAAAACATATGCTGTAGTTGATCAGTATTAACGGGTGGCAATTAAAATTTTGGAATTTTTTCGAGGCCTCTATGCTCAACAACAAACGAGCTCAGAGAGAAATAAGAGTGTGTATGCGTTAGCTCTTTCTCTCCTCTTTCTGCTAGTATTTTCTGTTTTGTTTGCCGTAGAAACAAGAAGTATTTCGCGAGCGCGTTGTACAGTTCTACGAACTGCACAGAAATCTCGGCAAAACGTAAACGGTACAACATTTTAAAAGCGAAAATGTTGCGACTTCGACTGTTTACCATATCCTAAGATCCCCAACAACTGCTCGCAAGCAAGTTAGTGGAAGACCAGCCAAAATTATGAACGCAAAAGGATAGTTCTACTACACCTCCAAACATGAAATATAAGTTTAAACATCAGTTTGAACAGGAAGTGATGCTGTACATTGACATTTCCGAGAAAGGCATTTCTAAGCCATGGTTCAAGCCCTCTGGTTTGGCAATCAATCAAGATGTGTACCAGAACGAATGTTTGAAGAAAATTTTGATCCCGTTTCTACAAAAACATCATGCTGATGGACAATACGTGTTTTGGCCGGATAAAGCGTCATCGCATTATGTCATAAAAACACAATCGTTCCTGAATACCCATTCGATCCCATTTGTACCCAAAAACCACAACCCGACAAATCTGCCTCAGTGTCGCCCAATCGAAGATTTCTTCGGGGTTTTGAGTTTCTTGGTGTACAAAAATAAGCCACGAATTGCAAACAGTTGATTGGTAGAATCAAGAGATGCATTCGCAAAGTTGACATGGAGGCCGTACAACGCTCCTGTTCCGACCTCAAACGGAAGCTTCGCCGAACATCCGATTACGGACCGTTTTCAAATGTTCACTAATTTTTTTTCAACAATGGACAATGTACCTTTTATTTAAATAAATCAGATCTTCTTCAACTATGTTTGTCTTTTTTTGACAGCTTGAGAAAGAAATTCCAAAATTTTAGTTGCCACCCGTTAGATTGCAATATAATGGGCAAAGATATCAATAAAACCTGGATTATCGATTTGAAATAAATAGAGTTTTATTTTGTTTGAGAATATATTGGACACGGTGTATTTGAAATTGTAAATCTCAACCTGGGCACTAGCAAAACTTGAAGATAGTTTAACTCTAAGTACCAGGGCTGGGCTGGTTCTCTACCATTTTGAAAAATAGCACACAATTGTTGCCAGATCAGTGAAAATGCAGCCCAAAGCTGCTTCTGAGCATCCTCTAGTACTTCTTATCGATGAACATTATAGTTTCGAGATGACCATTCTGAGATCAATGGTTAAGTACAGTATTTGCAAATGGTATAAATGCTTTTTACTCCCTTATTTTCAGAGGATCAATGGTCAGAAACTACCAATCGAAAGGGCTGAATTCCTACAAAAAACTCGATCGTCAGATTTGAAACAGGCCGTTGGGGATGTTGTTATTTAAAAATGTCCTTTCGCCAAGTGGTTGTGCAGTATGGAATCCGCTATTTCGTCATTTCCTGTCATGCCAAGAAAGAAAACTTCCCTTCATCAAGAAAAGTCATCGAGTTGAAGAAGAACATCGCAGGTCTGCACAAGTATATCGCGTTCTTAACGCGGTGTTCTCAACAGAAGATCACACCAGTAAGTCACAAGGTAAAAGTACCCAAATAATTAAAAACATGAAAATGGATCTATGGCGTATCAGTATTGATATATTACACAGCAAACTCAACACAAAAACATTAAAATGTTATTCACTACATTTATAATTAGTAAAACAGTACCCAGAAATTATCCGAATATTTCTCACTAGAGTAACAGTCGTGGTACGTTGCGAATCTGAAAGGAGAAGAAAATTACTTGACCAAAAATTAAAAAAAAACTAAACAAGTCACAACCTAACAAATCAAAATAGTTCAATACAATTCAATTTATAGAAGGGTTAGTAATAAACCGTTCCCCAGAACAATTCACAGAAGAACAACTAAAATTACTCAACAAAGGACTCAATTACACAGTACACGAACAACAATCGACAAAGAGACAGCAATCAACACTAACAACTTACACACATCTCAAATCCAAGAAATCAGGACAGTAACAGCTAATATCCTCAACAACATAAACACGACATAAAACAAACAAAACAAACATACACCAGGAATTAAAACAAAAACAATTTGAGATCAGACAAAGGAAATTGTACAGTAATAATAGATAAAAAGGACTATGAAAACGTCACGAACGAAAAATTAAATAATGGCCCCTACAGAAAACAGTGATCAGATCCCCTTCAGGAAATGATAAGACGTGTGGAGAAAAACGCTCAAATAATGCAAATTATAATCTGGTAATGAAATTCACAAACAAATGAGTGATCTCAGACGTTGCGAATCGAAACAAACCCAAAAAAGGAGAGAGTTCCTCTCCCATGTGCGCATCAAAACAGAGTGCACACATTATATCGCTAGAATAACTATCACAAAGCCATCAGTGGTACATGAGAGTCTTCCAAACCAAACGTCTTCTTTTGCCTGTTGAGGTGGCGGACTTGTCCGTGCCTCGACCTACACCGCAGTGGGATGTTAGGCAAAATATGACGTCTTTTGTTCGAGTACTCGGTTTGCTCAACTTTCAAAAACATCTGTTCTATTTCCAACCTGCCGTACACTGACGGAACTTTCAACACTTTCTCTTCATGTCTTTCATTCTAGCCAAAAACATTAATGTTCAATCTTGGTGCCTCCTGGTGATTAGCGAACATCTCCTTCTACATCATAATCGTTACTCCACGCACGGAGAATACATAACATAACAATTAAAGTACGTAAATACAAGATACAAATCAACTACCTACCATTTGGGGTAGATACGTTGATGATGTGTTTTGCATTTTAAAGAAAGATCTCTCTCTCTCTCTCTCTCTCGCTCTCTTCATGAAAACATTGAATAGCTTGCATAAAAAGATTGAATTCACTTATGAAATTGAAAATGACAATGACAATAAATAAAATGACATAAATAAAATTTACAGAAAATCAATAAATACACAATGTACAATACCATATACGTCTAATCACTCATATCAACAAAAAAATAGCATTATTTAATCACATGGTACACAGAATACAGACATTACTACTTAATCAAAACGGCATAACTAAAGTACTCGAATACATTTTATACACAGCATACTGAAATGGTTACTCACAAAAACTAATACAAAACGAAATCATAAAAAAAAACAAACAAAACCTGGGCTATGCACTTAGCCCAATTAGCGAACGGATGCTGGATTTCGATAGCGCGGGAAAGAAAATTTCAACCTTGAGAGGTAACTTACCAGGACCGGATTTAGTTTTTTTTTTACTTTTTTTGAAAAGGCATCGTACATTCAGGGTGTGTTAGAACATAAAACGGAATCGATCTGCTGTTTCACACAATTATGGGTTGGTACATCACCTTCGAATATTGTGAACTATGACAAATCCAATCTATGTGATGACTGAGCAAAAAGGAAGGTTACAACCAGACGTCGCTGCAAATATCCGGAGCGGGTACACTGAAAATTAATTTTAGTTTTTATTACAAAATACACGGTAGGACTACCATATCTATTGGTTGTTTTCTGCAACGAAACTTATTTGAGCTTTTTATGAAGCTATCTACGTAATTAATGCCACACACGCAACTGTCAAAAGCACGAAGCATTTGTGGACACAGAAAGAACATTCGTGCATTGCACGAATGCAATACAAAGAACTTCGAATATTTTGTTACACAAAGAAATGTATCTCTCGTGGTTGCATGAAAGGCTGACAGATCTACTTTATCGACTTGTGGAGATGTCTAGTGTACTTTTAATGTTTCTGACATGGGATTCGATCCTGTAATTTTTTGGAAAGAGCTGTCATTGAATCCATGGATCTCTGGAGGCCACGGAATCTCATGCGAATATACTTGATTAATCGGTAGGAAGTTGTTAATCTTGACCGCGCTTTAATTTTTTATTTTTTGATGATTAAATGTTTCTCGCTCATCCTAGCAACAACATCAAGATGAATTAGTGCTATAAGCGAGAAGCAGCGATTGGCTGGTCTTCACGAAATCTACTTCGTGCTTTATACACCCAAAATTTGAAATTGTAGCAAAAAATGCAATTGCAGTTTTGGCAATCATTTCTTGAGAAATCCGCATGATTCTGGAAAGGCAATTTTGCCTATCATGATCCACAAAGCTTTTTATGGTATAAACAAAGCCATGCAAGTGTGTGCAAGCGGTTATCGCTGTGTGCTTAGTGTCTCGACAGTCGCAGCAACCGTTGGGTTTTTGTTCAATCGTCAACAACTTCTCAATATGGGTGAGACAATGGCACAGAACGCCGCTACGCCATATGCCACTGTTGCTATTCCGCTGTTAAGTGTTCTATTTTTATTTGCACTCGTCATCACCCTCCTATCGCCCTCTCATCAAGTCACTATGCGTGAAATAAACGAAGCCATGTAAGTGTGTGATCGACATTTGCTTCATTGTTGTTACGTTGAGTGCCTCGACAACCGAAGCAACTGTAGGGCTTTTATTCTGATCACCTCAATTTGTTGTGGTGACTGGATGGTTACAATGAAGAGCCGTCATGCTGACGGTCGCGGTTCGACTCTCAGTAGCGGATCGAAATCTTTTTTTTTGTGATATTTTTCTTGCAATTCTTAGTTATTTTGCTTAGGTATTTTACCTCTCAATCTGAGCTCTTTAATTAGTTATAATGATCAGAATTACGTATTCACATGTTGTTGGACAGGGTTGAAATTGGTCGATAGTTAAAGGGATCATAATAATTATTGTTTCCTGATTTGAGCACAGGCTTAACTCTAGTGACTTTTAAAATGTTGGGATATGATCCAGTTTCTTTTATTTTACTGTCCACATCACGAGCTGGAATGTAAACTCGATATTCTATTCAGGTTAGAGACGGCAACACGGAGTTTATTCAATTTTACTTCCGTGATCTCTGTTACGGCAAAGAATCGCTTCGTCAGATCCTAAGTAATTTGGTAAACATTCAAAGGTTTCGTTTTGGGCTGAAAGAAGACAACCCATGGACCAACGGAGTCAATTGGATACGATTGCGGTCGAAGTTATGTTTTTGCCTTTCCATCATCAGGTAGAAAAGGTACTTTTTCAGCAAAAGCGTCCACACTTTGGCTCACTTTCGTCAAATTTGACTGAATGTTATTGGCATTGGCAATCGACAAATCAAAAACATCGACTCAAATCAGATGGATGTTTTTGATTTGTCGACTTGTCAATGCCAGTAAAATTTACTCAAATTTGAGTGACTCTACTATTGACAAAAATGAGTCAAAAACGACTCAAAACTGAGTGGAAACGGGTCATGTCACATTTTTCACTGAAAACATGCTGCCTAGATCGTATACGAGGAGCATGAAGTAAAATTTGTTTTTCTATCGAGTTTTAATGTCAGAATAATACAAGCATGAAGACTGGTGCATTTTCAGGTGTCATAAAGTAGGTGAAAAATAATCATCGGCATCTAGGATTCACTAAACAAAGAAACGATTAAACTAGGGTTTTTTTTCTTCATTAGGGCGAATCTGCAATTGAGAGACTCTCTTTGATTACTTTCTCTTTCATTCATATTCCATTCAGCGTTACGTTTTTCATTCAACTATTTGTAGAGTATGCTAGCCAGCACTGTTGTGTTTCTATCTGTACTAAAGAATCCCTCAAAAGATTTATAATGGCGCTGTAATAAATGAAAGAGAGCGAGAGAGGAGAGAGCCTCTCATTGTAAGATTCGCCCTTTTGAAAAAAAATCCTAGATTTATCAGCTACTCATGCTCTCCGAAAATTATAAATCACCGTTGCTTTTCTCGCGAGAACTGCTGTGAGCGTGTAATAGTCTCTCGCTTCTTACATTCTCATCTGTTTCTCTAAGCGGGTCATTTTTTCCATCAACGCTAGCAAAGCGTATTCGACCGCATCGATGCAAACGAACGCGTTGATTGGTTGGCGCCCAAATTGAATCATGACCAATGTTTTTCATGAAAAAGAAGAATTTTTCTATAAATATAAACCGCCTTAGCTCATTTATTTACTTACATACCTACACTCGAAGAGATAAATAAACATAGTTTTGCAGAGATACCTTTTGTGCCAGCCTTCTTTCTCCGAACCGAACCGGAACAAAACGGTCTTGCCCAAGACCATCAAGAAGTGAAATCGTAACTCTGCCGAGCTTGAGCTTGCCACTTAACGTTTGCTTCAAGAAAAAATGGACAAAAATTGAAGATTATTCATGGGTTAACCTTCACCCGCACTGACAAAACTACCCATCAGTGCAGCACCCCATACAGCATCAATCATAGTAACCCATGAGTCAGCAGACAAAATTTGACAGCTCTTATCAGTCGAACTCTAACCGTGATGGCAAAAACAGTGAAGCAACTCCGTTCAGAAGTGTGCGCGTTCAAAGAACGGCACCCAACCGAGTCGAAAACGGACATCCTGCGGCACCTTGGGGATGCCGGATACGCTCGTTCCGGCATCTGCTACATCTTGACACTATTAGACAACAATCAGAGCATCGAAAGAAAGCCCGGTTCCAGACGGCCGACGACCCTGAGCGAAAAGAAGCTCCAAAGGATGCTGAAGAGGAAGACCGAAGGAAAAGTGGCTACGTCGCTACGTGCACTTGGCCGGGAGGTCGGTTCAACCGGCCAAACCTGGCGAACATTGTAACTGATTATCGACTGCGACTTTGTGGTGTTAAGATGATTTCTTTGATTTTCAGATTGTATCTTTCTGTATGGACTCAAGCTACTTTGTATTTCAAAACATATATTACGAACAAATAGAAGGAACCGCTATGGGCAACCCATTATCACCTGTTCTTGCTGATCTAGTGATGGGAGTAATGCTAGATACAGTAACAAAACATGACGAAATCGAAATACCGAAATGACAAAATACAAAACATTCTAAACAGATTTCATGAATACCATCCAAAAAATCATGAAACATCCAATTTACCCATGAAATAGAACAGGACGGACGACTTCCATACCTAGATATGACACTCATCAGACAAGACAACAACACGATTCGTACGGAATGGTATATGAAATCCATAGCTTCGGGTCGCCTGCTGAATTTCTTGTCCGTCCACCCAATCTCTCTCAAAATAAATACTATGAAAAACATGATTGATCGAGTAAACAGACTCTCAACCAATTGGGACTCGAAGAGGAAGAAAGAGACCATAACCCACATGCTGAGGCTGAACGATTATCCTGGAAATCTAATCAGCCGACACCTAAACAACACGCAATGGACCTCTCGAGACCACAACAACAATCACCCGAAAGATCACGTGGACCACTCAAACAATTTGACACGAGAGAGAACATACCGATCTCTCCCGTTCATACCATCCATCACACCAACCATCATCAGAATTTTACGACGCGAGTACTGTGACTATGAGCACACGAAGTGTAAACAAGGTTAGACACCTCTACACTCGCACAAAAGATCCGATACCAATGAGCCACCGCAACAACGGTATTTATCGGATACAATGTGACGATTGCATGAAGCGCTACATAGGGATGACCGGCAACCGCGTTGAACAAAGATTGTCAGGACACAAGAGCAATTGCAACCAGCTTGAGCTATAGACACTCAAGTAATAGACCGGACAACGTGCCGCCATGTTGTATGCAAAACGAACATTTCCTCGCATTTCCCATACGATTTAACAGTTGTTTTGGATACATCAACTGTGCCAGACTCACGTTGTCCGGTCTAGTACTTGAGTGTCTATAGCTTGAGCGCCTGCCACAATCTAGACAAACCTATACAGTTGAACCAGTGCTGGCACTGAGGGAAAAAACTGCGCTTCTGTCACATTGCGTTGATCACCAACGTAAATTTAATTTTGACACAACCCGTATTTTGGACCAAACATTCAAAAAGAATACATTGCCAATTTTGGAGATGATCAACATAATTAATGACAAGAACAGTATCAACAAACGAACAGACACAGATGGACTAAGTACAACATACTCCGGACTAATGCATACAGTTAGCATGATTAGATATAGAACCACCAACACAAGAAACACCAACCCAGACACCACCTCTCAGGATCTAACACAACAATTTTTCAACAGTTAGTCAGTAAATAGTTTTCTCACGTACTATGTTTTGTAGATAGTTGTTTAATTTATTTGACCTTTCTTTGTATTTGTATGTCCTCAAAAGTGATGTTCAATAGAATTACAAGACGTTTAAATGGAATAACAGAACATAATATGACAAAAACAGAAATCTAGTAAGTAAATTATATAAGAAACAACACACACACAGCATACCGACACATTATATTTTCACAGTAACCCCTAGAAGAAGGTGAAATATATTACGCCGAAGCGTCGGAAAATAGAAAATTGTCTGTTTTCATTATTATAGAAACTGAAAGATCGAAAAAAAATCGAAAACTTCTGGACCAAACTGAAGCGTAAGATCTACTCCACACTGAAAATTAATTTTCGTAAAGTAGCTTTCACGCGTTTCGTAAACATGGATTTTGTACATAAAACAAATGTCTCGAATATTGTATGAAGCATTCATAATGCTTTTTATCTTGTGAAATGCTATCATTACACCTTTTTGTAAATTGCACGAAAAGAACTTCTTGATGACCAGCCAATCGCTGCTTCTCATTTATACCGTACTCATGCATGATTGTGTTTCTGCTTGTATGGTGGGAATAATTTATCAAATCCAGAATAAAATTAATGCGTTGTCGAGAGCTATAAATTCATGCTCATTAATCAACCATGTTCTCACGAGTCAGCGTGGCCACGTGAGATCAACCACGGATTCAGAATTAGCACTTTCCACATATTCAGGTTCAAACCCCATGTCAGAAACATTAAAAAAAACGCTGGACAACTCCACGTGGTTGCTTTTTTTTTGTCAATTATATTTCATGTCGATAAAGTAGATCTGTTAGTCATTCATGTAACCACCAGAGAGACGTTACTTTTTAATTTGTGCCCAAATATTCGTAGCTCTTTGTATTGTTTACGTACAATTTACGGATATTCTTTCTGTGTCAACAAAACTTAGTGCTTTTGACTGTTGTGTGTGTGCCATTAATTACGAATGTATCTTCATAAAAAGAATAAATCAGTTTCGTTGCAGAATACAACGAATGGATTTGTGAGAATTACCTTCGATTTTGTAATATAAACTAAAATTAACTTTCAGTGCAACAATTTTATCGCGAAAACTACGGAAGAATTGATAAATAAAACGAAGAAAGAACCATTAATTATGTCACGCAAAAAGTGACTTTTTTGTATGCACGTTTTTTGTATGGACCTTCAATTTTTTTTGTATGGATTGTCACGATATCAAAACTATCCCCCCATGGACCTTCCCTGATCTGTCTTAGCATTTTTTTATCACCATCCGAAAAAAGTCCATTTGTTTTAATGCAAACGTTAAACGTGCAGGAAACAATCTTGCGTTTCGTTGTCGACTACAGATTGGATCAATCACGAAGTTACACACCACGAGTGGTTAATATGGCTATGCGAATGCTCAAAATGAAAAAGTTTGACCCTAGGAAAAAGTTTCACTTCTTGACATTTTGATGTCAGTGCGATGGTGTCACATGTGGCTAATCCACTTCAAACGGGATTAAAAAAATGTGCCTAGCATTGTTGAATTTCAAGTTTTGAACCAGTCTAATACACTTCAACAACCCACAGCAGGTGATTGAGACTCCGGGAAATTTATGCTCGTATCCCAGATCCCGATACCAGCCTGCAACAGTAAAAATGGGAACCTATTCGGTGGATATATTACATTCAGAATGCATTGTTTGTCGTAAATTTCTGCAAGTAATGTTTTCCGGCTGCCATTCCACCGTTCGCCGTTATTATTTGCAAGTAATTCGCGCTTCACCCGGCCAAAGCTAGGTGATTGATGATCCACTGGTATTCAAATTTACAACCTGATTTGATGACTGCTACCATTGATTGCTCGCCAAAGTACACATTTACCGCCGTTTATTATCCAGAACTTTTTTCAATTAACGATTACACAATTTAGAGAGGGGTGAACTCACCCTTTCCCACAGCTGAGGATTGCTTCTTTTCTAATTCAATTTTTCCGAAGCCACTTAACGGTAGCTGCCTAATTCATTTGGCAAATATACACAACTTCGCCGTTTGCCTTCGGGCAATTGGAACCGTTTTGAGTTTTCTATTCTTTTCTGAAAAGAATTTATTCATGCGAAGAAATCTTGCCTTCGAGCTATCGAAGAACAAGGAGGGGATCAATTATGGGTTCGGTATGTTGATTTATTTGAATAATGCTATTGTAAATAATCTGCTAACGCTAAGAATTCAGCAAGCCGTTCTTCCCATAGCCGCAGAGGATGATCTGTCAAATAAATTTACACCGATTTTGACTTTATTTATCCTGCGGGAAAATTCCATCCCCCTTCTTTCCCAAAAAGAATTGGGTCACACGTGAGCACAGCAAATTTAATCATCCATCTATTCCATCAATTTCCACCCATGCGGGCGAAAGAAAATTCCAATTTTCCTCCCGAATCCCGTATCACAAATCAAACACTACTGGCAAGGTGGCAAGTGCGTGGATCGTAAAAAAAAGAATCCCCGGCCCATTCGCACCGGTTGATGGTGATTATCACGGGAAATTGTGTGTTTATTAGCTTCCAAAACCCGGCCGAGTTGGTTTGATTCGCACATGTCACATATGCCGGCCTCCTTCCGACCGATGCGATGGTCCAACGGGCAAATAAATTGAATTTTCCTCGGGTTGGGACTTTTTACGATCGCACGCGATGTCGTGATTCGAAAAGTAATTTTGGACTTTTCCTGTCGAGCATTGTCCGAGCATTGTATAATGTCTTATTTTAATCCGGATCGCCCGGACGCCACCCCCACGATTCGTTTTTCGAAGAGGAATCCGTGCGTGTTCGTTTCCATCCTCTGATTCATCAATATGCGGAACAAGGCAATAAAAGCCGTAAATGGCCGATTTAATGCAATATTGTTTCAAAACTGTCCGAACCGTCCGGCCACTTTCAACGCCAATAACTGCCACAATGTGTGTGTGTTAAAAGAAAATAAACCTCCACACCCGGAATCCTTAACGGCTAGGAAATATGTGTGATCCACAATTCCAGCCCGAAACGAATTCTCCTAAACTATGTCACGCCCGGAGGGTGCTGACGGATGGCTGTTTGGATTTTGATTATGTCGATCATAAACGATGGTCACCCCAATGCATTAATATAATCCTTAATTATTTGGTTGGCACTTCAGGCTGATAAAAGCACCTATTCGAGGGCGTAATCCGTTACAAACGACTCCGGTCTCGTATACGGTCGATATCAAGATCCGAATAAATCTGACCGATTCCTTCGAGGCTGAAACAAAGAAACTCCTGGTTTCCTTCTCCTGGGAAGCTGACAAGCGACGATTTCCGGCAAGCAGTTTGTTGATTTCAATTTACTTCCACTTGATGGCCGTAATCCGGATCCTAGCAGCGGCTGGCTGAAACAAGAGAAAGCTAAAGAGCAAACAACGGTGGCCGGTCGGTCGGTCGGTCGGTTCGGATAGGTAAGCCCTCCCGTGTGACCAATATATCTGCCAGCCTGGTTGGTTGGTTGTTGTTTCGGTTGGATTGCATTCGCCCTCAAACCAGAAGCATCATCCCGGTTGGTATTCAGCGCCACACGAGCATAAATCCTTCTCGAAAGGCGAAGGATGCCACTATGTTGCGATGCTTGGATCGCAGTTCGAGAATAGTTTACAATGTAGTCCGGGAGTGCAAACAAGAGCTTCTGATCGAGACGGGGCACGTTCTTTCCCGGGAGGCATTCTGCAGATAGGAGGACAATGTTAGGTTCTGGGTGAGTGAAACGGTCTGCGGTCTGGGTGAGTGAGATTGTCTATTTTGGAACATCGAAAAAAAAAAACGTTTTTCAAGATATTGTAATACAGCGAAATCGTTGGCTTCGGCACACTTGACTATCCTGCGCAACCGATTTCAAGCCTCTTATTCTATATATTCTTCCTTCGAAGCATTTCACTAAACAGATTAATATGATAACTTGGTTATTAAGCTTTAGTCTGACTACCATTCAAACAGTTAAGTCATATAAGTCATTGAAGTCTTTTTTTTGACGTACTTCAAACTGAACGAACCACAAATAAAGCAAAGGCTGGCGACAATTGTTCCACTCACTTGAGAAGTTTGGCGCTCAAAAAGAACACTGTCATGCCGTTCAGAAAAGTTATGTCGATTTTAATGGATATAAGGTCGCTGAGCAAACAAATGTAAACAAACAAAAATGTCAAATGTGTGCACGCTGCAGTTAAGGCTTCATATTGCGTCATTCAAATATGGCGTCGTTCATAATCATTGACGAAATGTTTCGTAGTATGTGTAAGAAGAGATAATTTTCTACAAAACTAAAAAAAAATCACTAATCTCTCACGTTCTATTACAAACCTGGTAATATCACGTTGTTGCAGAGCTCTGACCTAATAGTTTCACCAAAAATTGGAGCTGAGAATTCACAATATTGCTTATAGTAAAGGGTGATACGGTCAAAATTTGGTCAAGGGAAAACGCGTGTAAATCGGTGAAATCGTTTATTTAAAAAATCAAATTAAATTTCTTTTTCAAGTTCAATTAGTATAAAATTCAGGAAAAATATTCAGTTAGGCTTCCGCTTTTCCAAATCCGAATTGCCGGGCCTTACGCTTGACCCCTGCCATCAGATTTTGTACAGCCACCTTGTCCACCTTCTTCGCCGCAGAAAGCCAGTTTGCCTTGAACTGCTGCTCGTCCTTAGCAGTTTTTTTGGTCTTCTTTAGGTTCCGCTTGACAATAGCCCAGTATTTCTCAATTGGGCGGAGCTCTGGCGTGTTGGGAGGGCTCTTGTCCTTGGGAACCACCTGCACGTTGTAGGCGGCGTACCACTCCATGGCCTTTTACCGTAATGGCAAGATGCCAAATCCAGCCAAAGCAGTACGGAACAACCGTGTTTCTTCAGGAAAGGCAGCAGACGTTTATTCAAACACTCTTTTCACGTAAATTTCTTGGTTGACAGTCCCGGAAGCTATGAAAATGCTGCTTTTCGAGCCACAGGTACAGATGGCTTGCCAAACCAGATATTTCTTTGCGAACTTTGACAGTTTCGTGTGCTTGAAAATATCTGCTACCTTTCCCTTCCTTTTGCCGTATAAAACTCCTGTCCCGGAAGCTGCTTGTAGTCGGCTTTGACGTAGGTTTCGTCGTCCATTACCACGCAGTCAAACTTCGTCAGCATCGTCGTGTACAGCCTCCGGGATCGCGCTTTGGCCGTCGTATTTTGTTTATCATCGCGATTTGGAGTCACTACCTTCTTGTAAGTCGATAGTCCGGCTCGTTTTTTGGCTCGATGCACGGTTGTAGACGATACACCCAGCTTATTTGCGGCATCTCGGAGAGATAGGTTAGGGTTTCGCTTGAAACTACCGGCAACTCTCTTTGTCGTCTCAGCGGCTTCCGGTTTTCGATTTCCCCCCGATCCAGACTTCCTGGCTGTCGACAAACGTTCCCCAAACACTTTAATTACATTTGTAACGGTTGATTTGGCAACTTTTAGCGATTTTGCCAACTTTGCGTGCGAGTAGCTCGGACTTTCGCGATGCGCGAGCAAAATTTTGATACGCTGCTCTTCTTGCTTGGACGGCATTTTGACAACTGAAGAGTGAATTCCAAAACCAAAATAGGAGCAACATTCTACACACACACACCTTCAAAATGAGGGGTGTTCAGGCTTTTTAAATGCAAAATTGAAAGAAATACGTCAAGTTGATATTGACCAAATTTTGACCGTATCGCCCTTTATGGCTCCGTTCAAAATCGTCTTTTACCACACCGTATTCTTCTATTTGGTGGTCTTAGAACGAAATATTTTTTGATTGATGATTCTATAAACCGTGACATCACACATAGTTCAAACACCATATCACGACACGAGTTATTGGATAAACTACTACTTGAAACACTTATCATGTCACAAACTGTAATATTTGTAATAAAATATTAAATTTACTATCAATGTTGAAATGGTTCTTTTGATTATGATTTGCAGTCAATCGTGCACTGTGTAGACAAAAGTATGGATGGAAGATCATTAATCATTAAATCCAGTGATGTCAGATGATACTGTCAGATGACTCTAGTCTTATTCAATTTTGAGGGGATAGTAATAAAATGTCATATAAATTTAACAAGTTTTCATGTTTTGATTTATATTCTTGAAATAATTGATAAAACGTAAACTTTTATTTTGAGTCAAACAAATGAAACTTCATATCGACAACACTTCCCACGATTACCATGACAACGAGATGAAAAACAAATGTATTCAAAAAACAAATCGTTTGCTGTGAACAAGCGACATACAAACGCCGCACAGTGGGAAAAAAGGTGCCCGAAACGCGAAAGAATTCAATATCTCAGCTCGGAGTGGAACGATTTCTGTAAATGTTACCTTAACTTGAAGGAAAATTTCCAACAAATCGCACGGCCTTGTGAATGAAGATATGACTAATTTTATCCTGATTCCCCTAATATTCTTGTGTTTTTCAGAAATTTCTTTACTCGATAGGATTAAATAACAACATAATATAGCTAGTCCCATGTAAAATGTTTTGGAAAATCGACTATAGCTAGTTTTGTTCAGCACACAGCTCTGCGAACGAAGATATGGCTGTTTTTTCCCTGATTCCTCTAATATTTTCATATTTTTCACAATTTGATTTGCTCAGTGTGACTCAAGATCAATAGAGTAATGCTAGTTCTTTGTAATTTTTTTGAGGAATCGATTCAAATTGGTTTTCTTCACAGCACGGCTCTGTTAACGTAGCTATGGCTGATTTTACCCTGATTCCCCTAATAGTTTTGCGTTTATCATAAATTTCTTTGGTCGGAGTTACTCAAGATCAACAAATTAAGGCTAGTCCTTTGAATTTTTTTATGAGGAATCGATTGGAATTGGTTTCGTTCACCGCACATTTCTGTGAACGAAGACATGTTCGATTTTACCCCGATTCCCCACATATTTTTGGGTTATTCAGAGATTGCTTTGTTCGGTTTGACTCAAGAACAACAAAATAAGATGTAGAAGGAGATGTTCGCTCATCACCATGAGGCACCAAGAGTGAACATTAATGTTTTTTTGACTAGAATGAAAGATGTGAAGAGAAAGTGTTGAAAGTTCCGTCAGAGTACGGCAGATAGGAAATCTAACAGATGTTTTGAAAAATGAGCGAAAGGGCATGTATCCAATGGTACTCAAACCATGGTCGTCAATCTTTGCCTAACATCCCGCTGCGGGGTAGGTTGTAGCAACGGAACAAGTCCGCCACTTCAACAGGCAAAAATTGACGCATGGAAAGACGCTTTAGTGATCGTCAGTCGTTGCGAATCAAAACAAACCCAAAAAAGGAGAGAGTTCCTCTCCCATGTGCGCATCAATACACAGAGTGCACACAATAGATCGCTAGAATAACTATACAAGCCACAGTGGTACATGAGCGTCTTTCCATGCGTAAATTTTTTACCTGTTGAAGTGGCGGACTTGTTCCGTTGCTACAACCTACCCCGCAGTAGGATGTTAGGCAAAGATTGACGTCTATGGTTTGAGTACCATTGGATACATGCCCATTCGCTCATTTTTCAAAAACATCTGTTACATTTCCTACCTGCCGTACTCTGACGGAACTTTCAACACTTTCTCTTCACATCTTTCATTCTAGTCAAAAAAACATTAATGTTCACTCATGGTGCCTCATGGTGATGAGCGAACCTCTCCTTCTACATCACAATCGTTACTCCACACACGGAGAATACATAACATAACAATTAATGTATAGGAACAAAATAAGGCTAATCCTATATAAAATTGCGTGAAAAATCGATTGGAGTTGGTTTCATTAACCGCACGGTGATGTGAACGTAGATATGGCTGATTTTACCCTGATTACCTTAACATTTTCGTTTTTTTTGTTCGATATTTTTCTATAGCCACAAAATAAGGTAAGTCCCATGTAAATTTCCTGGAGACTTGATTGGAGTTAGTTTCACCACTCTGTGAATGAAGATATGACACATTTTACCCTGATTCCCCAAATATTTTTTTTTGTTATCCAGAAATTTCTTTCGTCGGTGTAATTCAAGATCAACAAAGTAAGACTATGTAAAATTTTCTGGAAAACCGACTGGAGTTGATAAAGCAGGGCTCTGTGAACGTAGATATGGCTCACTTTACCCTTGTTCCCCTAATAGTTTTGTTTCCATCATAAATTTCTGTGCTCGGAGTTACTCAAGATCAGCAAATTAAGGCTAGTCCAGCTTGGCGGAGCTCCCGATAATGGATTCAGATGAATTGTCATTGCCTGATATACCACTTTTTTTTACGAATTTATTTGTACAGGCTCAATCGAATCAACTTTACAGAGTCAAGTTTTCATGTTTATATTCATCAGTTATCTTAGAACTAAGGTTAAGGGGATAGAACCGATTACTCACGGTCATCTCGAGGTTAATAGGAATAACAATTTTAAGGATGGGAAAATTGGGGTGGAAATGTTGAACAAAGCAGTTCCTAATGGTTTTCTTATATCTAGAACTTCAAATTACAACTTTTTAATTAAACGTTTTTAATTTAAAAAAAATCATTCACTCACACACACACACAACCACATTCACACACACAACCGCAATCACACACTGGCGCAATCACACATTCCTCAAAAATTTAACCTAAACAAGTAAGTTAATCAAACTACAATCTAAAGCTAATGTTAGTCAAAAACACATAAATGAGTTTCATAAACTCCAGATCGTGTGCAGCCAAAATATCTCGAATCGGTACATTGGGTTGTCTACCTCGAGCCCGAAGGGAATCATAAAGCTCAGATCTGACTCCACGATGCTCAGTACAAAACCAAATAACATGATCTGCGTCCTGGTAACCCTGTCCGCATTCACAGAGATTGCTGTCACTCAGCCCAACACGGTATAAATGAGCGTTCAAAGAATAATGATTAGACATGAGGCGAGACATCACACGGATGAAGTCTCGATCCACATCCAATCCCCTAAACCAACATTTCTTAGACACCTTAGGAGTGATAGAATGTAGCCATCGCCCTAAATCTCCTTTACTCCATTTATATTGCCAGCTAACGATTGATATCTGACGAAAAATATAGAAAAATTCGTTGAAGGCGATTTGTCGGTCATAAATATCGCTTTCCATAACGCCCACCCTTGCAAGCGAGTCCGCTTTTTCATTGTCAGGAATCGAACAATGAGAAGGGACCCAAACAAAGATGATAATAAAAGAACGTGAAGACAGAGCACTTAGAAGACCTCGTATTTTCATAAGAAAATAAGAGGTGTGCTTTACCGGCCTTAAGGAGCGAATAGCCTCTATAGAACTGAGACTATCCGTGAAAATGAAGTATTGATCCGGTGTAAGCGAGGCAACAGTTTCTAAGGAAAGATGATAAACCACTTGACGACATGTTTGCTACCGATTGGTAGGTTCTAGAAGAATATAAATTTGCGGGTTTTCACGGAGGATCATCCATCATCGAGTCCCCACCAGATCCGCCTTCGTTTGTACAAGAAAAAATTTACAGTGGACAGTTCTCAGTGGCGAATCTAAAGTAGAACAGAAGATGAATGGTTTCTTTAACGAATATTTCTTGAAGATGCTAGTAAATAAGCAAATAAATTTTAATTAATAAAATTGGAATTTGAGTTACTGCCGATCGTTTATTAAATCAAGTAAATATAAAACAATCAAAATCACTCAAAACTATTTTATTACTAGAGAAAAACAAACTGGTCATATGTAGCAATCGATCATTTATTCGATATTGTGTAGATAACATGATAAAATTCCGGTTCAATCTTCCATCCGATAAAAAGTTGCATGATCTGGTTTAACCTTCAAATTTCCATTAATTTTTGTTACCAATTCAAAGTCTACTTGAACAGAGCTTGTTTCTTCGCTTAATGCTGCGTGAGTCCACAGTCTGAGATAGCCAATACTATCATTTCTATACTGTGTGACATTCACGAAGATGCTATACGCCTAGGGAAGCCGAGAAAATATCAAACCCCAAAACTTCCGAGATGGATCTAGAGCATGGTATTGCCGCTCTTCTGCCTGCTGACATAAAATCTCCGCATAATTCACATCAAGTGACTGAATGAGACATTCTTGTCATATCTAAATAAATTGTTTGAACTTAGCTTAGTGTTGCGCAAAGTAAATTTGAAAATAAGAAGGTAGATGATTCACATTAATTTTAAAAGATTGAAAAGACCTCCTACCATGTAAGAGAATGACAGATTTGTTTGTTTTTGAGTAAACAATTGCACACATACTTTCGCATAGTCAATGATTATAATTGTACCAATACAAAAGCAATGTGGCTGGATGAATGCTTCCTCAATTCATCTTAAAATCCACATAAAAAAATAGAATCTGCTCAGCTTGCCTGGAATCTCAGGGGCCTGGCAACCCTATCCCATTAACTTGCGTTTGACAGTATGCAACATATCACGGACCTTATTTGGATAAGGCCCGTCTGACAACTGTTCCTACGGGTACTAACCCCTGTTACAGTAATACAGTATTGCTTACAAACAATGATTTTTTTAACGTTTGTATTTTAGAGATGTTGGCTACAAGACAAAGGCCGTCCGCAGGTCCCTGGTAAATCTCCCAAAGAAATTTATAAACATTTAAAAACGCCTGCAAGAACTAACACAAAAGAGCGTAAACATTCTCAATAAGTAAATCTTTGCGGTCGGTCTTTGGAAGGATCCTTTGTTGACCTTTGTCCGTTATGCACCAATGCTCAAAAATATGAATGTAAATATCTCAAAATTGCTAATTGTCATTGAAGATCTGACGTTAGCAGCTGCTGACATCGTGACACATTAGTAACATAAAATGAACAGGGTAGGCTTTGCGTATAATGTGCCACGGTTTTTTTTTCTAAGCTGGTCAATTTTCAATAGATCAATCACCTTTTAATAATGAAAATTTATCTGAATGTCCAATTCATGAAGTGTTCTGATTCTTTGTTTCTTCTTCTAATGTAGGGCCTTCAGTATTTCTTAGTAAGCCAAGCCAAAAAATCTACTGAAATAAACTTATTTCTTATTTCAACTGGAATTTAACTTCATTTTGACATTTGCTAACAGTTATTTCTATTTTCTTTTTAACACGTACGGCCCCAATTTTCATGAGTCATAAGTACAGCTAGCGCGTCTCGCGAGATAATTTTGTAGGCTGCCATGGGTGAGATCAATCTGATTATAAATATATAACAAAAAATCCTATGTTCAAATAATACTAAATGCGTGCCTGGTTTGGAAATTTTATATTTCCTAATTTGAGAGTGTTTTGTAGTACCCTCATCCAAATAATATCGGTAATGTTTACTTGTAAAGCTTATTGTATGCGAAAGAAACCACGGAATGGGCGTGACCCTCCAGACATTCTGAAATGAGTTGCTGGATCTGCAGTAGAGCTATCACTTTCTAGCTCCCGGATTAAAGCTGCTAAAGTCAAAACACAATGGAAGAGGCTCACGAGAAGGCAATATCCGATTCCCACCACGAGTTCAGATTGACGGTGACGAAATCGAGGTGATAGACGAATTCGTATATCTGGGCTCATTGGTGGCCGCCGATAATGACACCAGCAGAGAGATACAACCGCACATTATGGCTTGCAATTGTGCCTATTTTGGATACTTCGCAGGATGCCAAACTAAAAAGTTGACAAGACATTAATTAGACCGTTAGTCCTATACGGCAACAAAACATGGACATTGTTAGAGGAGGACGAACGCGCCCTTGGAACCTGTGAACGGAAGGTGTTGCGTGCGATCGACGGTGGAAAACGGAACGTGGAGCAGGCGAATGAACCACGAAGTCTGTCGATTACGGTGGGCTGGGCATGTCGTAAGAATGTCGGACGACAGCCCAATTCAAATTATTCTCGAAAACAATCCAACGAACGCAAAAGGATCCGAAACTAAGGCGCTATTCATAAACCACGTAGACTTTTCTGGGGATTCTCAAAAATTAGTCTACGTGGTTTATGTGTTTATGCATTATGGGTTTCGAACAGCAAGGCAACACTAATCGTGAGTAGAACGATGAACATAAATATGGACTGCACAGTGGGTCATAATGAAGAAAATGTTGATCAAATCTATATCACACAAAAATGATATGAATTCTTAAACTACATGTTGAAATGTAGAAACAACATATGAAATGACAAACATGTAACAAAAGATTAAAATTGTGAATTATTTTTCTCTTTAAAGGTATTTTTCAACATCCCTGCGCCAAAAATCCAGGAGTTATTTTATCGGATAAAATTGTCTTTGCTTCACGCCAACACACATCGAAGCGGATTTAAGCAGCTGCCGAGACAGGAATATTCCACGGGCAAGAATAAGCTTGCTGTGGCTTGCCGTTTCAAATGGAACAAGCTGTCGAAATTCGGTTCGAAGTATCTGGTTTGGCAGGCCATATTCACTTGTGGCTAATGGAATGAACCATTTGTGACCAAAGGCACCATAAACGGAGTTTTACAAAACTGTGTGCCTCCAAAAACGGCATGATGTGCGGCTAGGCTTATTCAGCGGATTTTGAACGGATCAAAATGTGTTTGAAAGACCCTTCTGAGAATTAATGATACTTCATCGTTAGCCATCGGATTTTGATGCTGGTTTATGCAATAGATTACAAAACTATCCTAGGTTGTGGATCAGTCCTGGGCATTTCCTAAAATGTCCGTAGTTCAAAATTTCAAGCTTGGAGCACTGGGGTGAGTACCTGTCCAGGAAGGGAGGACAAAACATTTTTACTTCATGATTCAGCAAAACTAGATCATCAGAAGACGTAATGAGGATTAACACCTTTCGGTTTCTGTAGTTAGGTGGTCCCTGCGACCTGCGTTTCGCCATTTTTGTTGGTTATCGAGGACAATCTGGGAGGCCGCTGTGTATACCGCGTTTCAGATGTCCGGTCTAGGCACATCCTCTGGACCAAATTATCCAGAATCGTGTCATGACCGCTTACGCCTATCATGCCGGATCTTACACCATCAAACGAGTCAAAACGATGCGAAGAACACATGTTTCGCGATTTCTGTCAGTGCGGAGGACTGTGCATACCCGTAGTTATACAGTTACTGCATAAATCAGCCATGGCCTGACAAAATCTGCGTTATTTGGTTAACTTCACTGTTTTGCCTCTTACCAACCTACCCAGATAGTTGCTGGATTAGTTGGTGGGTCCACCGACCATTGGTTGAGTTGTTCCATTCCCTTTGCCACTTAACCTTAGATGCGGTTCTAGTGGTCTTTCGAATACCTCTTGTTACTCGTTGTTCAAAGCACTCTACGTACTTCTTTTTGTAACAATGCCTATTGGCATCATCCACGCTAGAACGCAGACCGTGTCGCGTGATGTTGGTATGCACTAACCACTTTTAGGCACATGAGCCTGTGGGTATTCTCTAGCTTACCTAGGTAGATCTTAGTACTCAAAGCAGTGATCCATGCCAACCCGCCATATCTCAGTATGGACAGGATGACAGTGGCCAGGAGCTTACGCTAGCATCATACGGAATAATGCTGATATAGCCATAGAGGCTTACTTTCAATCGTATTTGACACGTGGCTGATAAAAGACAGCTGGTCGTCGATCATAACCCCAAGAATACCTCAAGACCGTATCGATTCAGTTGCGCAATTGCCTGCACTAATCGTTGCATGTTGCTTCCTATTTCCGGTTGTTAACTACCGTGGCCTCAGGTCTTGTGATGTGCAGCTCAGTTTCTGGGTTCATCATGACGCCATTAAACTCCATCTATAATGCCAATGGAGTGCGAGGCTGTTAGCTCCAACCTCTTCAATGGATTCACCACATATTTCTAGGATGATGTCATATACGAACCTCACAATCTTCATTCCATTCGGAAACTCAAGCCGCAGTATCTCGTCGTACATCGTGTTCCATAACACCGGACCCGGGATCGAACTTTGTGGGACGCCTGCGGTGATCTGAAATCGTTTCTGAGCTACCTCAGTATCGAACAGCAGTACCTGATTCTGGAAATAGCTTCCTAAAATCTTGTACAGGTATCCAGAAACCTGGAGGCATTAGAGCGAGTCGGCGACAGCCACCCAACTGGCGCTACTGAACGCATTTCTCACGTCCAGGGTGACCACTGCACAGTAGCGGACTCCACCACTCTTTCGCTGGACTTGCCTTTACGGAGCTGGTTACTATACAGACCACCTATACCCTTCGTGTGTTTTGGCAGTCTGTTGGGGATTACCCTCTCGAGCTCCTTATCCGCTGCGTCCAACAGACATATAGGTCTATATGCCGATGGATCACCTGGTGGCTTTCCTGTCTTTGGTAGTAACACAAGGTTCTGAATTTTCCTCGCCCAGACACCTTTGCATCACCACCCTGAACATTTGGGATCCAGTAAAATAGCCGTTTTGATGACCAGGTTCGGAATACCATCCGGTTTCGGCGCTTTGTTCACCTTTAGCGACTTTGCTATCGTAATTAGTTCGTCTTTCGTCACCGTCACCTCGTCTCCAGCCCTCGTTGTGCCATTATCAATGCACACGAGATTACGGATGTTCGCCGGTTCCCTCCATCGCTATGACAGCGATACTGGAATACTGAAACGCTGGTCAGGAAACGTCCATTAATTATGTTACGCAAAAAATTACTTTTTAACCCCCCCCCCCCCTTCCCCGTTTTTTATATGAACCATCAAATTTTTTTGAATGAATTGTCACGTTTCCCCCACCTCCCCCCTCCCTCGTCACTGCGTGACATAATAAATGGACCATCCCTCATGGGAAAAATCAATGGTCATGGGCTACTAGGGGCAGCGACTCAGGTAATGGCTCGGAAAGGTTGCCCCAACAATCACCCGTTGCAGCTCTGGTGATTGCTCGGTAGGCGCCGCAATTCCTCTGGTTTTTTGCCATTACAACCCGATTCGCGTCACCCCATGGGTCTGTATTGGCCTTCTGACACAGGCTCTCAGAGCAGGCTCGCTTGCTGGCGTTTATCTTCCTCTTTAGTGCGACCTCGACGGTGATTCTATCGGCGTTGGACCGTGCTCTCTGCATCCTCCGTCTTGCGTGGAGGCATGTTCTTCGGATATCAATCAACTCCACCAATACTCCTCCGTCCACCAATACACCGATGACCTCCCATTCCTAGGTTTGACCTTTCTAGAAATAGTCGCGTCGGACGCTTATGTAAGTGACATAACGAGCCGTTTGCCACAAGATTCCTGGGTTTTGCGTAAGATTCTCAAGACCTTTTCAAATGTCTATACATCAAAGTAGGATGTTCTTCTTTTTGAGCACTGCCTAGTGTTGTGGATGATGCTATAGCGAACCGCAAAGTGGTCGCTATGAGTGCAGTCGCCCTCCACCCTCCAGTTGTTCGATAGCCCAGAGCTGCAGAACGTCTCGTCGATGATCGACTCCACTCCGTTTATATGGTATACGGTATATGGTATACGGTATATGGTATATGGTGTTGGCCAGGTATACGTCCAGCCTGGCCAGGGCCTCAAGCAGGAGCTGGCTCCTTGGGTTAGTAACGCGACTACCCCACTGCAGTACCCAGGCATTGACGTCACCCGCTATTATCTACAAATTTCGGCCAGTTAGCTCCGTTGTCATTCGATCAACCATTTGTGAAAAGAACACACCATTCACTTTTGCAACCGCGAAGCTCTCGTTTGAGGTAGACGTAATCTCCTGAACCGAGAACTTACCCGTCGTCCATAAAAATGGACATATCCGCAACCCACTCTCTGTTACCAGCCGGGATGCGATATGGGTCGGATAATATGGCGATATGCGTTGCTGACTCGCAAACTTCCAGACACAACAGTTGCTAAGCTACCTCATAGTGGTTCTGGTTTAGTTGGGTTACCTGCACTGTGGTAAGCTACTTGGTTCACCCTTGTAGGCCGGGCACTTAGGGCCTTCAGTAATGTGCTTGTCGTCTGGTGTCCCAGGGCATGTTTTGCATTTGGGGGCTCCTTGCAATCCCGAGTCTTTTGGCATCTTGAGTTCCGGCACTTTAAGAGCCGTATTGTGGCCACTACCTCGACTCACACTTGACTTTTATGGCCGCAAAGTGATCGGACAGACCTTATTTCACGGCAAAATTAATAGCTCATATGAGTAACGTTTTCGAATCGGCAAATGAATAACTCATAAGAGTAACGAAATCGACCATGATAGATCTATTTTTTTGCTTTCTATCAGGGTGTCTCTAAAAAAAGTGAGTGTTTTTATCATAACTTTTTTATTTCTCATTTTGGGAAAAAGTAATCTTCAAACAAAGCATAGAAAACGTCATAGCATTTAGGGGTTAGGCTAGTGAGGAGAAAGCTAGGGTAATTTTAACTAAAAACATGCGTTTTTTCTTTTCGACTTTATGATTGTTTAGGCGAGAATTGGCAAGAAAACCATCAAATTCTAGTTTTAATGAGTATTAAGGAACATAATGCTAAAAAAATTAACCCCGAGTACTCCTGGGGCCAATAAAACATCTATCGTGTTTCGTTCAAAAGCTAGCAACAGCTTGTAACAGAAGCAGAAGTTTAAAACTATGAAACCATCACCACAAGATGGAAGACTTTTTAGGTACAGCTTTGTGAAAGACAGCATGAATCGAAAACGTAATCCTTAGAGGGGTTATTAATTTCTCCGTGAAAAAATGCTTTTTCGATCGCTGTGGCTAACCTCTGTGTTCTCGTCCAGCTTTTTACACTGGAGAGTCACTTCAACCTGCTTTGTATATGCTGGGCCCTTCAGCTTCACGACCTTCCTAAGATCATTTCATCGGTGTGGGTACGGCTAATACTCCGCACATCGGCGCCCAGATCCGCGAGATTAGCGTCACCACGCATCGCTTTGAGGACCTCGGAGTACTTCGACCGTTCGGTCTCCACAATGACAGCCTTACCACAGTTCCTTTTTCTTGACAGACTTCGATTCACTCTTTCATTTATCTCTTTTACCGTTTCTTTCGGTGCTGGGAATTCACGCATCGACGAGGTGGTTCAGGCGCTTTGGCACCTGGGCTACTCTCTTTACGCCAAGTGAGGCCTACCTTGCCCGCTTGGATCTCCCACGGAGACGGACCCGTCCGGTGGGTGTGAATTTGCAGACAGATTCCCTGGTCTTTTCCACTGCCACTAGCCTTGCCATTTCCCTGGCACTTGGGTCGGCTAGAAGCTTGGCATGAATGCCTGAATGGACATACGAAGCAGCAACAAGATATTTTTGAGATCCTTGCGGATATTGCTATGAGTTGACGTAAACTCAATTATAGCATTCAGCTGTTCTGCAACTACCAATACTTTTGGAAGCGCATTTAGCTTCCTTTCCATGGCACAGACCCATCCATGGCCTCTTTGGTTTTACCGGAGACCCTTGCTTTCGAGGCTGTTACGCTTCCGCGCGTGTCGCATACGTCGCCAGATCCCGCATTCCTGCTATGCGGGGATCTACCAAGATCTCTTTTGGGGAACCTCTTGCTGTATTGCTGTGGAACTTGCGGCTCCATGCTAATGGGTTCCCTTTCAGCCCCTATCCGGACCCACGCAAGTAGTCGCCATAGTGATCTCAAGGTTCTCAATGCAAGCTTATAGCCGAGCAGGGAGGCCATGCGAGGGCAAACGCCTTCATAAGCCGGATTTGCGCAAGTCAGATATGGGTATCTGAACCTATACCCGCCCAACTGACACAGCCGATCAGTGGAAAGTGAAACGTACTGAAGGCCTGCCAAGGTTTTAGTGGGATTGAGACAGTGTGTGTCGCTGGAACCTCGCCATTCCCTGTACTCGAGGACTACAGTACTCAGGGAGACTACATAGGTGCCAGCCCGAAGTCGAGCAACCGTGAAAAGATTCCGACGTTTCCAAGGTGCACAGCGGGAGGCGAATTACACCACACCTATGCGGACTATCGGACATAAAGAGGCTTGAAGAATCTATATATATTAAAATGTATTTCTGTCTGTCTGTCTGTCTGTCTGTCTGTCTGTCTGTCTGTCTGTCTGTCTGTCTGTCTGTCTGTCTGTCTGTCTGTCTGTCTGTCTGTCTGTCTGTCTGTCTGTCTGTCTGTCTGTCTGTCTGTCTGTCTGTCTGTCTGTCTGTCTGTCTGTCTGTCTGTCTGTCTGTCTGTCTGTCTGTCTGTCTGTCTGTCTGTCTGTCTGTCTGTCTGTCTGTCTGTCTGTCTGTCTGTCTGTCTGTCTGTCTGTCTGTCTGTCCTGTCTGTCTGTCTGTCTGTCTGTCTGTCTGTCTGTCTGTCTGTCTGTCTGTCTGTCTGTCTGTCTGTCTGTCTGTCTGTCTGTCTGTCTGTCTGTCTGTCTGTCTGTCTGTCTGTCTGTCTGTCTAATTGCTTCTGTCTGTCTGTCTGTCTGTCTGTCTGTCTGTCTGTCTGTCTGTCTGTCTGTCTATCTGTCTGTCTGTCTGTCTGTCTGTCTGTCTGTCTGTCTGTCTGTCTGTCTGTCTGTCTGTCCGTCTGTCTGTCTGTCTGTCTGTCTGGCTGTCTGTCTGTCTGTCTGTCTGTCTGTCTGTCTGTCATCTGTCTGTCTGTCTGTCTGTCTGTCTGTCTGTCTGTCTGTCTGTCTGTCTGTCTGTCACCTGTCTGTCTGTCTGTCTGTCTGTCTGTCTGTCTGTCTGTCTGTCTGTCTGTCTGTCTGTCTGTCTGTCTGTCTGTCTGTCTGTCTGTCTGTCTGTCTGTCTGTCTGTCTGTCTGTCTGTCTGTCTGTCTGTCTGTCTGTCTGTCTGTCTGTCTGTCTGTCTGTCTGTCTGTCTGTCTGTCTGTCTGTCTGTCTGTCTGTCTGTCTGTCTGTCTGTCTGTCTGTCTGTCTGTCTGTCTGTCTGTCTGTCTGTCTGTCTGTCTGTCTGTCTGTCTGTCTGTCTGTCTGTCTGTCTGTGTCTGTCTGTCTGTCTGTCTGTCTGTCTTGTCTGTCTGTCTGTCTGTCTGTCTGTCTGTCTGTCTGTCTGTCTGTCTGTCTGTCTGTCTGTCTGTCTGTCTGTCTGTCTGTCTGTCTGTCTGTCTGTCTGTCTGTCTGTCTGTCTGTCTGTCTGTCTGTCTGTCTGTCTGTCTGTCCTGTCTGTCTGTCTGTCTGTCTGTCTGTCTGTCTGTCTGTCTGTCTAACTCTTACTGTCTTACTAACTCGAAAACTACTGAACTGACCGGCGTGAAATTTTGAGAGGTGTAGTTTTTTGGGCCGAAGAAGGCTCTTATCACAGTAGGAGACGTTTCTGCATAACTCAAGAACATATAAAAAAACTGGAATTAAATTTGGCAGCAAATTCTGGAAGCAAGAAATATTTCTATGGCGGTTCAAGACCCTTCCTCTCTAGAAGAGGGGACTCTCATACAAATGAAACGGGAATTTATAACTCTAAAACCAATCATACAAATGGAACCAAATTAGGCATGTGGCAATTTTTGAGGCAAGACATTTTTACCGGTAGTTCGAAAACCCTCTTCTCTTTGGTAGGGGGGAGGGTCTCATACAAATGAAACACAAATTTAAACCAGACATGAGAATTGTCACTACTGTTATGATAATTTATATGCATGGGTTTTATGGGGCCGGAAAAAGGTCCAAGACGTCTGCCCTGTCTGAAAGAAGACGCGGGGGAGGCGAGGCATACAAATGAAACACAACTTTCTGTATAACTCGAGAGCTAATCAAGCATATGGAACCAAAGTCAAAGTTCGTGGACAAATATCTGGTGTGGCAGGCCATCTGTACCTGTGGCTTGAAGAGCAACGTTTACATTGCGACCGGAACCGTCAACCAGGAAATTTATCTGAGCGAGTGCCTAAAAAAACTTCTACTGCCTTTCCTGAAGCGACACAATTGTTCCGTTCTATTTTGGCCGGATTTGGCATCTTGCCATTACGGGGAAAAGGCCATGGAGTGGTATGCTGCCAACAACGTTCGAGCAAGAGGTGCCGAAGGACAAGAACCCTTCCAATATGCCAGAGCTCCGCCTGTAAGCGAGAAACAGTTCAAGGCAAACTGGCGTTCTGTACCAAACTTTATGGCGAAAGACCCGGCAATTCGCATTCGGTGAAAAGAAAGCTCAGCTGAATATTTCTCCTGTATTCTGTATTAACTGAACCTGAAAAAGAAAAAAAAATGCTTATTAATGAAAACTTTGATCGACTCACACACATTCCTGTTTGGCCAAATTTTGATCGGAACACCCTTTATAAGAAACCCAATAGTTCTAAAAATCATTACACATGCACAACAACAACATATCTAGCAGATTGTAACAACGGTTACAAGGGATTGAGGGGCAAGTACTTGACACTGATTTTCGACGCTTTTGGAACCGTTCGTCCAACTTCGGTTGAACTAAAGGGGGTATTCTCAGCAGCTGGCAAATTTTTTAACAAAATCCGATGCGGATTGGGAGATGAATCGCAAATAATGAGGAAGATTTAGCTAAAAAGTGAGAAAATGTTTCCAGAGAGGTGAATGAGGGCACTGTGTAGAACTTAAATGATTGTATCAAACGTAAAATTTGAGCACACGGATATAACAGGTCCAAATAATAATATTGTGATGTATATGAGTTATAAATTAACCTTTTTTACGATGTTCTTTTTCGGATTAAGAAATTGAAAGAAATTATGTTATACTGTGAGTTTTTCTTTGGGTAGATTTTGCTGTGTTTTGGCAGAAGTAAGGCAGAAAATAATGCGAAAATTTGTTCTATTTCTTTCAAGTCCCATTTTCAACTTTCGAGTGCAGTTATCTTTATAAATTCCTTTTAAACAAATTTATTCAATGTGTTCTCCATTTTTATTAATAACATCCTCGAGCCGACACCGGACCTGAGCAGTCCTCGGACTGCCATGTGCGTGTTACGGTTGACTTCAGGGTTTTCACACTAGGGTGTGATGTTTTGCTGGCTCGTGCTTCAACATTTGCCCAAATCGAGTAATCCAACGGATTAAGATTTGGACTGCTAGGGGGCCACAAATCCTTCGGCCAAAACTTCATGTTATCGTTCAACCATTGTTGGGTTCGATTGGACGTGTGACACGGCGCTCCATCCTGCTGTATGACAACGTTTTGGTCCTCGGAGAAGTTGGCCTTCACCCAGGAAGCACTTGGTCCTTTAAAAGTACCGATATACACTTCGGTATTGATTTTAACTCCAGCATCAATGAAAAACAGGCGGCATTTTCAAACCGTTGGACATCACCAAGCCAAACATCATGACACCAGCCGGATGTTTGGTTTGAAATTTGAATTTTACTATTCCGGAAGGTTGTCCATTTTCTGCGGTGAAATGAACCGGTCCGTGCGGCTGTTAGCCACAGCATCGATGCTGAAAAGCTTTTCTTCGGAAAACAGGATTATCATTTTTTCCTTCTTCAACAAGGAAAGCAATGTCTTGGAACGAGTCACTCGTAGTTCCAGACCCGGTCCGTAATCAAGTGGCGTTTCAATCTGGCTCTGGAAGATGCATGCAGGTCTTCTTTGATGATTCTCCGCATGGATTTCTCCGAAATATTGGCTTTCTTTTCAAGTTTTCTTATGGAACGCACCGGATTGCGAGCAATTTTTGCACGGACCGATTTGATCACGTTCGGCGGTGCTTCCCGGCTTCCGCTGCTTAGGACCACTCAGGGACTTTTTAGGAACTGTTACCACCTACCACCTTGGCAATCTCTTTCGGCCTCTTCTGGGCGAGCAACAAACTGGTGATCACCTCTTTCGCGAACATTTTGACGAATTTGCAATAAAACAAATAGAATGTTTGGATGCAGCACTTGAAAGTGAACATAAACAAATACACTTTCGGCAGAAATTAGTCACTAGCTACACGATTTAACCCAATACTCAAGTTTGAACATTTTCGCATTATTTTCTGCCGCACCTTGTAGAGTTAACATGTAGTCGGTTTTTTTTAAGGACATCCCAGAACAAAGGAATTTTAACATACTTTTAAACAAGAGGCGTTGCAAGTTGAAATTTGCGATAATTCGACATGTCATGTTTCATGTCTCGCTTTCATCTTTGTCAAACCGTATAATCTTTTCTTTGATAATCCCGATACATTCTATTGTTTTCAAACTCCCCAGTCATGGATGGCTGCAACTGGTTCCGCCAGGCGACACCATCGCCATCAACCGATACGGCATCCACATTCCACACGTGTGCATTGCTTTTCAACAGAAAACTCCGAAACCACCTCGCAAAGTGGATCACGATCAACGCCGATGCAGCGGCTGTCAATTTGTGAACATAACCTCAAACAAAAGACACGTGACCGCTCCTTGCGCTCCTTCGTTCAATCGTTTGTCGATTTTAGCCCATCAAACATCGAGGCTACAACAATAACAATAGACGTGTCCTTCCTTTTCATTTTCTCCTATTTTTTTTCCTCCGAAAATCCTTTTCATTAGCGTAAATTTACAAAATAAATACACTTACCTCGGAGGCAGAGGAGAAAACAAAAATCAGTATTGCACGTGTGTCAAAAATTAAATATCGATTGACGGCTGCCGCAGACCCAGGCCCATTGTTTCGGTCACGTCCAAATTGATGTCCTTAGAGGGCGAAGAAGCAGGCTCATACCGTTGTTTGTGTTCTTTTCCACTTTTGTTTCCCAGCCCCCGCTCCCCGCTAATGAACGTCAATAGCTCTAATAATGATGATGGGATTTTGATTTCTCTCGTGGATCCGCCCTCCGACGCAAAATGAACCGAAAAAAAAAAAAAAAACATGTTGAAGGGTTATGCGCTATATAGAGGACCTACATACATGGTGATCCGTCAATTTCTAATTACGAAACGGGGAAGTTGTCCCGAGACGACGACTGCACCGAGTTCAAAGCTGACTTCCGCGTGAGCTCATTTCCTGCCTTTCCTTTTTTGCGCCGTCTTTTGATCCTTTTGCTCTTCCCAGGAGAGATCTCCGGGTGCTTCCTCGCAAGTTTTACAATGTAACGAACGAACGAACCGCTTTTCCGCTGTTTAACTCCGGGATGCGCCGTGTGCAGTCGAAAGAAATCCGCTTTGAAGAGCTGTGTCCCGTCCTGAGGAAGTGCAAAACAAAGACGAGCGAGAGAAAAAATGGTTATGAATTCACCGAGAGTTATTAATTTACTCCTCTGCCATTTCAAATTGCCCGCGGCTTTCGGCAACAATGTATTCGTCGGGATTATCGACTGGTATGGGCGCTTCGCCGTTTTAATAAGAGTGTGAATCCTGGCTGGGTGTGTCTCGCGGGGGGATGACGGAAGGAAACGTGGATTTTCTTTGATCTTATCGGGAAAGGTGCGGAATTGGAAGGATCCGTCGCGCGGCTGCGGATTTGTTTGTGTCTGTTTTTGTTTGTTTTGCTTTTGTTTTGCTTCTGTTTGAAGCTGCGAGCGCGCGGTCTTTTGATCTAGAAATGGCTTCCGAATGGGTGCTGCTTCCGTCGATGGTACATTATTTGCATGTTGCATAAACTTTTAACGTAATCAATTTCGATTACTAGTGGAACTTCATTTTCCTAGAAAATAAAGCGGAAATACTTTCAGGTGTTCTCAAGTCAATAAACCACTTGGAACACATGTCACAAATGTCAATTACCTTCTCCCTACATTCAGAATCATGTGGTATGAAATTCAGGATCGCATTTCCCTTGAACACAAATCCAAACCGTCCATTACCCTCGAAAACAATTGTCCCTCCCGCACTCCATAAATTATGAAAATGGTCTCAACCCGCATCTTTAATGCATCATCAAACCACCCCCCGGTCCCTTACCACCCTCCTTCTCCCTCATTTGAACCAGATAGTCATTGACCACCACTATCCTTTTCCCAATACTCCGAACCCATGTAGCACAAAGGAAAAACGCAACATGATAAAAATAAACACGACACTGTTAATAATATTTATTGATTTACCATACAGTCCCCACCACCCTGCGAGCGGAGAGCCTTTTATGTTTTCCGAAAAAAGAAGAAAAACATAATAATCCATCGACCACATTGTTCGGCATTTACCCTCGTCGCATTATTTTCCTCTGCCAATGACATTTCGCCTCACGAATTTTCCAGGTCAGCAGCCGAAATGGAGAGCACATTTGTGATTGCAACAAAATTGCTTTCCGAATAATGACATGCAATAATTGTGATTTACTAACTGTCGGCTAGTCGCCACCACATTTTAAGGGACAATGATGAGGCCAGTCAACTGGCGGGGGTCAAGCGAATGCCGAACGGACAAGTGTGCACTCTGCTGAGCTTGGTTTTGATTCGAGCAGTGATGTGTGGGCGCAAATCCCCTGCAAGCAGACAGCACGGGATACAACGATCCAACGATCGAAGCAAGCATGCACGGACAATGAGAGGAGCTCAAAAGTGGGTGTATTTTGATTTTAACTCAAGTATTAAATGATCTTATGGTCCGTGTTCGCGTTTCAGATTTCTAGAGCTCGCTCGAGAGCGACAGGTCTGTTTCCTAGCAACCAAAAACGTTATCGAGATTTTTTCAAACTGATTGATTCAACAAAGTATGCGTAGATTTGAACTTTATTCGGCTTTAAAATGAATAAATCGTCATCATATTTTATATCAAAACTGCTTTTTGGCCTTTGTTTATTTAAAATTGGAGAATCTATTTCACATCTACTGCTGAACATCAATTGAATTATAATGTTTATTCAACAATTCTCATTTGTATTTATTACTCATCAACATAATTTGACACATACATTAATTGTTATGTTATGTATTCTCCGTGCGAGGAGTAACGATTATGATGTAGAAGGAGATGTTCGCTCATCACCATGAGGCACCAAGAGTGAACATTAATGTTTTTGGCTAGAATGAAAGATGTGAAGAGAAAGTGTTGAAAGTTCCGTCAGATTACGGCAGGTAGGAAATCTAACAGATGTTTTGAAAAAAAAATGTGAAAAGGCATGTATCCAATGGTACTCGAACCAAGGACGTCAATCATTGCCTAACATCCCACTGCAGGGTAGGTTGTAGCAACGGAACAAGTCCGCCACTTTAACAGGCAAAAATTGACGCATGGAAAGACGCTCATGTACCACTGTGGCTTGAATATTTCTAGACAAAATAGTCAAAAGGTCGAAAGTAACAATTGTAAACAATGACTTCTAGCGTATTTTTCTGGGTTCGGCTTGCTCCCACGAACCAAATAGCAACAGAAATAGATACAAGGAGTTATAACCTTCCCGTTGGTAGGGGATGTAGATGTTAGCAACCTGGCATTTCTAGGAAATTTAAGATTTAAGTCATTGTTTACAAATGTTACTTTCGACCTTTTGATGATTTTGTCTAGATTTATTCTAGCGATCTATTGTGTGCACTCTGTTTACTGATGCGCACATGGGAGAGGAACTCTCTCCTTTTTTGGGTTTGTTTTGATTCGCAACGACTGACCATCACTAAAGTTTCTCTTCACATTCTCTCACTTTCTCTTCACATCTCTCATTCTAGTCAAAAACATTAATGTTCACTCTTGGTGCCTCATGGTGATGAGCGAACATCTCCTTCTACATCATAATTTGACAATTTATTGAACTGTTGTAAAGCTTCAACTCAAGTCGAGGAAAATTCGGAGACACAGTGCTCCTGGAAAGTGCGCTGTTTTTTGGAATACCTTTAACTACAAAATGAAAGAAAAAAATTAGTATTTTCCTTTTAATTCCAACTACCTTTATTGTTTATCTTGACAGATACGCGTATTTCGTCTACAATATTCGACTGAGAAAGGACGGAACTTAGGATTTAGGAAGGATGTAGCATTTCTGAAGAAATGCCTAAAATATAAAGTTGAAGATACCAATAAGTCATACTATTAAGGTACGGACAACGGAAGCGGAATTCATCAAGGACAGCATCAAACGACTATTCAACAAACTGGACCGGAAAACTTTGGAGTGCTATTCTCTGCACCTGGAGTTAGCCAAGGAGTATCCCTTAAAATTCCAGGAGTTCTTATCCCGAGCCAAGGTAGCAGAGGAAAGCGAATCGAATAGGAAACGAACGGGCGTCGATAGGAAACGCAACAGGCTGAGAATAGAATCCCAACAGCCTCGGACCACACATCACACCAAAGAACAGGCCACACTTACACCCACCATCAACACGACATCGGTGGTCCTGGTTGTCAACCGATTGACGACCGCATTCACGGAGGAACAACTGACTAATCTCAACAACGGATTAGGATATGCGGTTACAACCAAGCCCGACGTGGAACAGATCATCATCGACGTGGAGACAGCAATTAAAAGCACTCTTCCGACATCTTTACAAAACACAGCCAGCACTATCACTGTTAGGTGGAGGAGTTCGGGACATCATTGAAAACACTTCCTAAAGTAAGTTGTCAACAAACTTAAAACTAGAAATATATTCAATTTAGTCGCTTATTGCGAATGGGTTATATAACTCACAAACTTAGTTTCCTTCTAAAAATTCTGTCCAAAAAATCTTTACAACTAACAAAAACTCCGTACCCAACAACAAAGTACTAATAAGAAATCAGCAGCAATTTTAAAGTCACAGCTACTTACGGTAAGCTTTCTAATTTGAGGGTTTCTTTGTCCTTCCTGCAGTTTCCTCAGGATTAATAATTTTGTGTCTTCTATTTCACTACGAATCAACTGATTCAATTCAATGCAAACATTCAACGAATATTTCTAATCCTGTTTACTTCTTATTATATATATAACAAAGATGTCAGCGCCCTGTGTTTACATAATTCCACATACAACTACCACGTTGTCTACAATGCGAACACGGGTTGCGTTCACGGCTTTGACCCTTTCCATCTCGGCGTAACAATCACATCAAACATTATTGAGGACGGACAGAAACAAAGACACAACAACGAGAAGGAATTTTGTATCGTTAAGGAACTAAGCCAAAGCCTGTTGTTTACCTAAGAGCAGACAAAGACAATAGATTCGTCATCATGATTGGATAAGGAGGACTACGACAGGCTTCAAAACTCAGTAGACCCCCTACAAACATGGTGTAACACGTGGATAAAATACAGAAGGAGTTTAAATCAATACTAAAGCACGCAGCAGTCCGTCCTCGTGAACGAAACCCCATCCTTCCCAGAAAGTCGGGATTTTGGATTTGGTAAAGAAATACAATGAAATAAAAATACCTAAACCAAGATTATACATTGAATTTTATTTCCTGTATATTTCATGGCAATCGGTTTAGAGACTTGTTTTTGAGGACGAGTTTAAAGTGATGCAATTTAACTGTGGACACCCTTTAGTTTGAGTCGATAAAGTAGATCTGTCATTCGGCCATGCAACCACCAGAGAGACGTTTCTTTATTATTGGTAACAAATTATTCGTAGCTGATCGTTTTGTTTTCGTACAATGAACGAAATTTTCTTCTAATGTTTCGTGCTTTTGACAGTTGCGCGTGTGACAATAAAAACGCAGGTAGCTTTTAAAGAAGTACAAATTAGTTTCGTTGCAGAAAACAACGAATAAGTTTGCTAGTCCTACCGTCGATTTAGTAATATAAACGAAATATATTTTTCAGTGTAAAGGTGACTTTCGCAGTTATTATAATTATTATAACTATTTATTAATGACACTTTACCATGTATGTGGCATTCGTGTCGGGAATACTTTCGCAGTGAGTTTTTCAAAAACTTCACGAAAAAGGAACCTCAAACCTTTCTCCAAATGCTGCAGAACCACCTGCGGGAAATACAAGTAAAATTGACCACCGAAGAATTGGGATTAGCAGTGGCGGCAAGTGCATGTGCAGAAAATCGTCGTAATGCTGGAAAATATTTGAAAAAAATTGCGAAAAATCCTGAATCAGACAAAAAAACACCGATATCTCTTTCCGTTAGCGAGTAATTAACGTTTTTTTTGTGAAATAACGCCCTATTCAAATGTGTTTGACTAAATTTATATAATAACCCATCTCCATTTACAAATGCTTTTGAAAAATATATTTTTGTTTGCCACAACTGGAGAAATCAACATTTGAAAAAGGCCTATTTTGTTTACAAAAACCATAATAACTTTTGTTCGATATGCGATAGAGACAATTTTTAGCCCATCAAAAGTTGTAATTTTTATTGTTCTAGAATCGATGGCAGGTAAATTTGGCTTAAACATTTTAAATAGAAATAATTGATTTTTATAGGGACACACTATTAAATGCTCTTATTTTGTCATTTCAAAAATTAAAGAAAAACATCTATATAAATTAAAATGAGTTGGGGTTTCTTTGCAACGATTTAACTCGCGAGCGAAAGAACCATTTGGCAAGATTTTTGCTTTGTTGGATTCGTCTTGGACACCGAAAGGTTTTTTTGATGGTTTGAAACCCCTCCCTTCTCTGGAAAGGGGGGCTCCCATACAAATTAAACACAAATTTATGCATAACTCAAGAACTAATCAAGCATATGGAACCCAATTTGGCATGTGGAGGTTTTTGGAGGAGATAAATGTTTCTATGGAAGTTTGAGACTCCTCTGCCCTCTGGAAGGGGGCGGGAGGGGGGTTTCCATACAGATGAAAGACAAATTTCTGAATAATTCGAGAACTTATTAAGTTAATGGAACCAAATTTGGCATGTGGAGGTTTTCGAAGGCAAGAAATGTTTCTATTGTGGTTTGAAACTCCTCCGCTCACTGAAAGAGGGGTCTCTTGTACAAATAAAACACGAATTTCAGCATAACTCGAGAACAAATCAAGCAAATGAAACCAAATTTGGCATGTGGAGGTTTTTAGAGGATAGATTTCTATATACATAAAAATGAATTTCTGTCGGTCTGTCTGCCTGTCAGACCCTTAAAGACTCGGAAATTTCTGAACCAACCAACGTGAAAATTTATATGAAGAAGTTTTTGGGGCTAGGTTCTTATGATTGTTTGAGACCCCTACTCTCTCATGCAGGGGGGCTCTGATACATATGAGACACACATTTCTTCATAGCTCGAGAACTAATCAAGCAAATCGAATCAAATTTGGCATGTGGGGGGTTTTGAAGGCAATCATTGTGTGGTGGTTTGAGAAACCACCCCCTCTCGAAGGGAGGACTCCCATGCAAATGAAACCCAAATTTATACCAAAAATGAGAATTATCCAGGATACTTAAACACAAAACGTGTATTTCTCGGGTAAGAAGCATGTTTTGATAGAAGTTTGAACCCCTGCTTATTCAAGAAAAAAAAACTCATTCTGAAAAAAACCATAAAAGTGCCAGTTACATTAAATTTTCCTTGATTTAGTTGCAAGCGTAGCAGCGCACGTGCCGGGTTCAGCTAGTTTCAATAAAAGTTGCTTAGATTTATTTAATCCACAACTTTTCCCTAGAACTTATGCCCGTATTTCTACAAATAACAAAATTATATTTTCGATTTCTCTAGAATGAAAACTAGGTAATAGTTCTCATTCGCACCGAAAGAACGGCCCTGTTATTAGAAACAACTCTGTAGAAGACAGTTTTGCTCCAAAACTTCAAACTTAGGCTGAAAATGTATGTGCAATGTACAGGTTCGAGATATTTTGGCTGTACGTGATCTGGAGTAAATGAAACTCATACAGGTTTTTTTTCAACTAAAATTAGCCCCCGATTACTGTTTTTTACAGGGTGTCTAACAATAGGTGTCACTAAAACAAAATGGGATTACAGCAAAACAAATCAATCAAATCATGGTATTTTTTTTTTTCATTTGAATAAAACATGTTATAGAAATAAACTATATTAATTCCATTCAAATATGTATTAGGCAGAGCAGGGGTATACAGAATCAAGTGTAAACAATGCAGCAAAATATATGTAGGTCAAACAACGAGAACCTTGGCAACAAGGTTCAAAGAGCATCTAGCGGATCTGACTAAGACTCTCAAACAGAATGGGAAAGGAATTTCACATAACTTCAAATCGACAGTTGCACAACACTTCTTCACGGAAAATCACGACATAACGACGAATGACATCACAATTTGACCGACTACTTCTACACCCTAGAAATAAGACGTCGCAGAAAGTTTAGAAATAGAGAAACAACAAAGCACAAATTTAGTTAACAAAGACCAAAGCAACGAGTACACATGGTTCTTCAATTAATAATGATTTCATTCTGTAATACTACCATCTACCATGTAGCAAGGTAACTTTTAATAGCAATTGAATAATCTGAAAAACGTTTTGATCAGGATCCTATTGTTGATTGTGATCATCAAGCTTCTGTATGAACTGCCAAAAACGTTTGGGCGGGCCCGTAAGTAGAGACCATAAACGAAACCCACGAATATAGGGAAGAGAACCTCCTTCCAAAAGCAAGTTCACACTCACAGCACTAGAATTGCCCTCGATTGACAGAATAAACCCAATAGATGGGGTCGAAGAGCCCACCCTCGTTCCGTGAAATGTTAACAATAGGGAGGAGGCAGTCCCATGTTTCATATCCAAATCATTTCACTTGGGTGCCCTTATGGTCCCTCCCTTTAAGGAAAATTTCTCGACTCCTTGAGTATGATTGTACTTGCTCTTAATTAATAACTGTGGAAGTATATTTAGAACACTAAGTTGAGAGCAAGCAATAAGCGAATTGTGAAAGCTACTTAAAGAAAGAAAATGTAAACATGAGACATTTGACGGATGTGTTTTGTTTTGGAAGGTTATTTATTTTGGTTACGCCATAAGTATGGAAGCAAAACGAGAGCTGAAAGTAGAATAAAATTTGAATAAAACTAGACCGTGTAAGATCTTAAGACCAGCTATGGCAAATCATGCACGAATATGGATTCCCTGAGAAACTGACGCAGTTGGTCAAAGCAACGAACAATTATGTGTCGTCTGAGTCTCAGGGTCACTCTCGATTTACGGCAAGTTGATGAAATATCGTAATTGCTGTTTAACATTGCATTGGAGAACTACGGCTCAAACAAGTAGGATAGAGCTTATGATTAGTGGGTGCAAACAAAGTACACGAAAGCAATAGACCTTCAAGAAGCCAGTGTTCGCCTTCCACTACGAGTTCAGGTTATGAAATTGAGGCGGTAAATGAACTCTTGTATCTGGGCTCATAGGGCTGATAGCAACACCAGCAGAGAAAACCCATTATGGCTGGCAATCGTGCCAACTTCGAACTCCAAAGGACGCTAAGTTCGAACAATGTTCGCCGACATTATTCAGACTGGTAGCCCTCTACTGCTACGAAACATGGACATTACTAATGCTGGACCAACGCGCCCTTGGTGTCTTTCAACGGAAGTTGCTGCCCACGATCTACGGTGGAGTGTAGATGGAATACGGAATGTTGAGGGAATTCCTCAGTTACTCGGTCAACTACGATGGGCTGGGCATGACGTAATAATGTCGAACGACCAGCTAAATAGATTCTCGAAAACGAACCGACGAGCACAAGAAGAGCGCGCAACGAACGAGGTGAATCAAGCCAGTAGAAGGCGACCTGCGGACCCTTCGTTAATTACGAGGCTGGTGAATGCAGCCATGGACCTAATTGAATGGAGACAACTTCTGTATACAGCGTCCTTGATCTGATTGTTAAGGTAAGCAAGAGATCTTCAGTCGGCATAAACACATCGGTGTGAACGAGAGATTCAGAAACTGGCACGTACAAAATCAACCAAAGGCATGGACCTCATCAAACGGTTCGGACCAAAATTATCGTTGCATGCGTAAGGGAGCGAATTTCAGGGCGGAATCCACAATCAGGGTGACCCATTCGTCAATCCAGAATATCATGACCCATAATTTGAAACCCAATGCGTATGAAAAAACAGCAAAATCATGAATTATCAGAAAAACAAGAGAAGGCTAGAGTGGTTCAAAGTAAGGAGTTGCTTCGGCGGTCCTTTGATTGTGATATTCTCTATCATATGAAAAAATGATTGCAGGATACTTACAATCAACAGAATCATAAAGTTTATGCAGCGAAGCTTGCAGATGTTTCCAAAGATAGATTGGCTGTGTAGTAGTGCCAAAGTGTGTCGAAAGTAATGGCATTGGCGGGAGAATTTCAGTAATCGTCAAACTTCCACTACTTTTTTTGGATTCTGGAGTGAAAGTCAACAATAATTACTACATTTAACATATTTTTAAAAATCATTTGTTAACCATGCTGTGACGGAAATAACGCAGGAGTGATGTCGCCAAAATTTGCACCATTTCATATCATCACAAGAATGGCCTGTCTTATTAGCTCAATCTTTTGGATTTTAGAGCATTGAGATACATGTTCAGTAAAATATAAAACACAAAAGTCACACTCTAGAATCTTTCACGAACTGCTTAAAAAAAAATGATGCGTGCTAGTTGCGGACCGTTTAAAAAATTTCAACCGCTGGTCATAAAAGAAAAAAGTGGGAGGTTTGAGCTCAACATGTAATTTCTTATAAATAAAATATTATAATAGTTTATAGGAGATAAAGCGTTTGTTGATTTCAAGCCAATTTTTGTGTTATTTTGAAAATTTATTTTTCTGAAAAATAACCGTTGCCACCCTGTACATTTATCTATTTAAGCTTTACCACTGACAAACCGACAAATCATGCTAAAATGAATAACGATCTAATCCTACAAAAAAGGAACGGCACTTGTTAAATTAAAACCAACGTGCTCTCGGCTAAGCGTAGCATATATGTATCCAGACTTCTCGCACACTTTTGATTAGATGATACCACAGTGTGTGCGCAATAATCTTACCTCGGTGGTCGCACGTATTCTATCTAAAAAAATGAAAACAATCAATGAAATGTGTACCTAATCAAATAGGTGTAGACAGTCTAGAAAAGATGCATTGTTTGTTAGGTTTTTTTGGCAGCATACATAAGGCCTGCCACGGCAGGTTGTCTATGGTTTTATCATGCACAGAAAAAACATCTGAATTTTCATTATGGTGTGAATATCACAGCATGTAAAATTGTATTTCATTCCGCAAATTGCATGAAATACTTCTAACAAAGATGAACTCTTGCATGCAATATTATCGGCCATGTATGAAATGTCATAGAACTTAACATGATGCATAGCAAAAATGTTTATGTTTTGTGACGCTCCATTTAGGGAAGGTCCATTAATTATGTCACGCAGTAAGGGGGTAGGGGGGGTTTGGGAAAACGTGACAATCTATTCAAAAAAAAATTGACTTACAAAAACCGTGTCAAGGGAGAGGGGGTTGGGTATAAAAAGTCACTTTTTGCGTGACATAATTTATGGACGTTCCCTTTTGTGCATGATATTAAACAGAAATTTACACTACTTTTTCGAGCTGTATGAGGCAAACGAAACGTCCCTTATAATTTAAAATGCAATGCAATGGTACATAAATTCTCACGATCCATTTATGTGCATAATTAATAATGTAGATGTAAGCTACTTTTTCAAACTGTGAAGAGTAAAAAGAATCAATCAAAATACTAAAAATAAATAAATACACAGTGAACATTGCCGCAGTTTGCTTCTTCGTCAAAACAAACCACAAACCCCATGACCACTAGCCGACGGCCTAATTGATCATCAAAAGAAACGAAAACCAAAATTCACTTCCAAACACATCTGCATATAATACTTGAAAAACTGACCACAGCATCCTGCCGAAGAGACGGGACCAACTTCTCCCCGGACGCACTACAAAAGTTAAGAAAATAAATACACATACAATATAATGCTGCAGCGCCAGAACAAGACGAGAACTTCCCGACAGCATCGCAGCAAACTGTTGTTGTTGTTGTTACAAAACTGACAACTTCGAACCAACGATGGCAACATTTACGTACTGGCCATAAAATAACTCGTCCATGTATGGTAAAGTTGTTTTATTATCATAAGTGCACATTTCTGTCGTCCCGGGAAAACGAGTTACAAAGTCGAAGGAATCGCCTCAGTGCCAGCAGAGTGCTGTCCGCATCGCTTCGGACCAAAGAGACACGAGGTTTAACATGTGTTCACTGTTTATAACTTGTTCACTTCGGGAAGAAGTTTTAGCAAAAGTTAATTCCCTGCGGAGAGGGTGTGAGGCGAAAGAACCGGAAGAAAGCGATAAATTGTTGTGGTTTTCGGTTAACTTTACACACCAACCGACGTTTATATATTGAATGGACAAACGGACATGCTCGTCTAGTCCGGTCGTGACGAAATTGTTTAGCATAATCGTGACTAGCTTGTTATATCCGTTGAATTGCATTCGTACATCGAGACGGTTGAAGCAGTTGGCGCCTCAGGTTCTCCCAATTGCCGATCTTGGACCAGAGCCAATGATCTTCAACTTGAGCTATGAAAAAGTACTACGGTTGCATCGTTTGGCATTTGTCGCACATTAGCTCGGCCTACTCAACGTGAAGCAACTGACCGTAGGGCACGAATAGATGCTCTTTGATTACGCGCATAAGAAACAACACCTTATAGCATTATTGTCATTATTATTATGATTGCAAGCGTACACCTTTCGTGAAAACAAAAATCCAAGCAAACCACGGGCACCACAGTTTCTAGATGGACTCTGCTTCACTCACCATCAACGGAGCTCACTCGCGGGTGAATCCATACCAATGCTCCGTCCGCCACCGTCACCGCCGCCGAAACCACCACCGCTTTTACAACGCTCATCTTTGCTTTCGGTAGGGAAGGTGGGGTGAAATAGACAGGTACTCTATTGGGCGTAAAAAAAACGAGATATGCCAATTATTTATTTATGAATTCTGTGATTCTACTAATCGGAATGATAAGCAACCAGTTTTGAATTACGGAACTATCAATAATAGAATATAACAATGACAAAATCAAACGTCAAATGAATCATCACTCTAGTTATTTTCAGCAATACAGATTGAATGATTGGAATCCAAAACTCATTCAAAAATTTAATAAATGAGGATAGGAGCAATAGGTTATTTGCATATTATGAGCATTCATGAAATCCAATAAAATGAGCATTTACTTTTCGAACATCGCAACTCGTATGAACACAAAAAACTGTAAATGGTGAGTCATCTGCTCATCATGCTCAATTGAAATTGAGCTGGCGCAAGAAGTACCAGTTCTAGTAGCAGTTTGAATATTGTTAATAAACATGTTCACGAGTTATTTCAACAATGCTTTAATAAATTTATCAATTCCATGACCACGGTAAAAGAGCACATAACTCGCAAAGATATGAGTGTACACACAAATTTGAAAGTCCCACTTCCCAGCAAATATACAAAGTAGATCAATTCTTTCATATCTCCAAACTCGAAGGGTTTTTTTTAGATTTATAGTTAATCCCTAAAATTACAGAAATGCTCATGTAGTCGGAGTTAATCCGGTGATGCATTATGAGTTAGAACAGGTATAGTGGAACTTTGATTAGTACACATCTAGTTTTTTTTTAATTAAATAAAAGTCACGGAATTGTCACAGAACATATCGTTAAACCTTCAAACATCATGAACTAAGTGTTCAGTTTCATTTTTTTTTAACCCGGTCAATTTTCCCGGAATGGATTTTCAAAATGCCTCTCTAAAAGAAGCACCTCAATAAGTTCGAGTAGAACTTTTCATCGTTGTGTAGGTCCCATGTGCATTCTGTGTTGATGTTGGTGTCAGCTTTAGCCTCATATATAGGCTAACCGACGCGCACGGTGTCGACTTGCTGTCGTTTGTGTGGTAGAGTAAATCTGGAACAATAAAATCATTAATAAATCCTTATTTTATGTAATTCTTACCAAGAATTAACTGCATCGGGTTAAAGGTGCGAATGACGGTTTTGATCGGTGAGTGTGAGATATGTGTTGAATGGAAATGCTTGTTAGTGTCAGTAAAAGAAAAGATAAACCTGACCAATGAGTATTGGTCACGGTTTAGATTATTGATCGTGAGTTCTGGAGCATTAATAGAAAGGGGCTCAAGTGCAACATGTAAACAAATGTTTTTATTTTATTAATGCATAGAGAATTCTTATTTCATTGCATTTAATTCAAAACATTTCCAATAAAAAGTTTAAAATCATAAAAAAACACCGTAATCAAAAAAGGCTCATCAGCACGAACAATACTTAAAAAATTAAATTAACATGGGCCCATTGTGGTAATAGGGCTCAAGTCAACTAAGATCCATTTGTAAAAATAATGCATTAAGCCCTTTTTATTTTGAGTACTAGAACTCAAGTAAAACTGTCAAATTTTAATTACATTACATTCTTAAATGTGTTAAAAAATGGACTTTTTGATTCGTAAGTGTTTCCATACCAAAAATCATAATAGTTTCGATTTATATGTTGTTTTATTTTGTTTTCAGAGGCCGCAGAAATGATTTTTAATGATTTTAAACAGCGATAGTACTGTATGCGCTACGCCAACCGTTGCTTGCTACGAGGAAGTTGGAGCCGGCTTCAACCATTCGAGTCATTCGGCCGATAAAAGTTCTAGCGCAGTTGAAACATCCATACTCAAGGATCGGTCAGTGATCGCTACCCATTCTTTTGCGGAGATAACTCCAAACGATACGCTATCAGTTTCGTTCAGAAACATCTTCTCATCGACGCCAATATTGACCCCAATTCAGTGTCAACCATCGTTTGCATTGAACCTGTCGACTGCGGATGTAGACGAAACGGTATTAGATTTATCTGTTAAGCCTTGCAGCAAGGAATCCGAGGGTCCGCTAAACCTGGTAATGGTTAAGGGCTCCTCCCCACAATGCAAAAAACAATGCCATGTGCCATTGAACCTAGCGTTTGGTAAACGTTCAAGTACCGACGATAAAGATAAATTGATTCCCGAAAAACGACCAAATCCACTTCATCCTCTAAACCATTCACGATCAGATGCTCGAATGTGTCAGTCAGTCCGTACGTTGCGCGAAGAAAATACTCCCAATGATAATATGGTAGATACTCTGAGTGCATCATCAAAAATAAACGCGATTGATAACGAGAAAGCTCATCCAGAAAACGAGTTTGACGCTCACGACTACGAAGACACCAATGACGCTAGTGTTGATGAAGGGGAAGCTAAGCTCTTGAATGATTTCTCTATAATGGAATATTTTGAACCATATCGTATCGATTCGGTGATTGTAAGTGATTCTGATTCTGAAGATTTACGTAAGTTCGAAGGTAAGTTCTGACACTTTTCATTGGGAATTTTTTTCTTTTAATTGATGGAAATATTCCGTAGAATACACTGCTGCTGAGACCGAAACAAAGAACGCTGCGCCTGGTAATGATTTTGGATTTCAAGAACTAAACGAAAGCAATGTTTTAAACACTAAAAAACCCACTGCAAGTTATGATGTTGTGAAAAATAAGATTCTAAAAGCAAAAGGAGAGGCATACATCCGATCAAACGGAACGAAAATTGCAGCGCGGATAGTGAAACCAGCTTGTTTTTGCTCTAAGCAACAGTGCCACACGAAGGTCAACCAAGAGGTACGCGAAAAGCTTTTGATGAATTTTCTGAAATTGACACCATCAGCACAGAACCAGTTTTTGTCCAATCATGTATTGATTTATCCGGTCAAATATCATCGAGTATGTAGCTAACAGTTTTCATTATGTATTAGGGCTACTTAACTTTTTCTTCTTGGTTATCAATTAACAGGTCATCAATTCGAAGCGCACGTTTTCCCGGAAATACTATCTTCCAGGCGTTGGGGAAATGTTCAAGTTTGTAAAATTATGTTCCTCGCTACTTTTGACATCACAGATAAAAAAATTAGAGTATTGGTAACCAAGAAAAGCAAACGTGCCGGTGTGTGTCCTGATGATGGGCGAATGACTAATTCTTCGTATAACCAGATCAGCTTCGAGGACAAAAAGAGAGTTGAAGATCATATCAAATCATTTCCGGTTTATACCTCCCCTTATGGTCGAGCAAAATCTGACAAATTATATTTGTCAAGTGATTTGAACATAAAAAAATATATGACTTGTATGTGCAGAAGTGTACGAACGAGAAATGTCAGTCAGTTCACTATAACACGTTTCGTATGATTTTTAAAGCTTTCAATGTTAGTTTTAGAAAACCGCAGGTTGATACCTGTTGTGATTGCGATAAACTATATGTGCTTATTAAACACAGTTCTTCGGAAAATGAAAGAGACCGCCTACAAGTAGATCTCACAGCACACCAAATGAATGCTCAGGAGGTCTATGATAGAAAAAAAAGTGACGTGCAGGTTGCGAAAAACGAAACCACAGTATGCACCGCCTCGTTTGATCTACAAAAATGTTTGCCAACTCCTCACTTGGTATGCGGCCAAGCGTTCTACAGTCGTCAGCTGTATACCTTAAATCTGACAATCTATGAAACGCTTCGAAACAAAAATACTGGACGCTGTTACCTATGGGATGAATCAAAGGCTAGACGTGGATCACAAGAGGTTGGATCATGTCTATTGCTATATCTCAGATCACTCATTAAACGATATGATGGATTGACAACGATTAACTTGTATTCAGATCGATGCAGTGGCCAAAACCACAATATAGTGATTTGTATGACGCTTGCACTCTTTGTCGAAGAATGCTCGAGGAACAATCAAGACGTGGTTGTTCGACATAATTTTATGGTTTCGGGGCATTCTCACATGAAAGTTGATTCCATTCATGCTTCTATTGAGAGAGCAAAGAAAAGAACGACGATTAATATCGAGACACCACGTGATTACGCCGTATTTATTTCACAAGTTCGCAGAAAAGTGCCGTTGGAAGTTGTCGAAATGGAACAGTCGCAGTTCCTAGCTCTAAAAATTTGGACAAAAGATTCAAACGACCAAAGTTCGATGATGAAGGCGAACAAGTACGTTCTAAAGAAATTGTGATCTTTGAATATCGCAGCAAGAAAATCGGTAAGATGTTTTTCAAAACGAATCTTAGTCGCGAGTTTCGCAGTTTCACAATTCTTGAGGATACCCAATCTCCTCTGCCCGATTTGTATCCAATTGAAACTATTCCAATACCGTCAAGTCAGGAAAAGCTCAATGATCTCAAGAAACTAATGCCTTACATTTCCAAAAAAATATTATGAGACGCTGTTGAGAAGTTTGGCAGCTCCAAAACGTGGAAGGAAAAAAATTTGAGAAGATGACAATGATTTTGATTATGATGTGGATGCTCCGGAAGATGCCTGGCCGATTGAATACTTGGATGAAGAGGAATACATATAAGCTTCATATAATATCTTAATTTTAAGTACATGTTAATAAAAATGCTGCTTTTAACCAAATCAAATTCTGGAATAGAAATTAAACTCAATTAATTTACATAAATTTCAAGAAAGACGTTCGACAATCTTGTCATTCATATATAGTAACTTCCGAAACATTTCTTTTGTCGTTTAACGCCGTAGTGCCAATGTTACTATGTTTACCACCTGCAGAGCAAAATATTGAATGTTTACCATTGTTTATCACCTACAGAGCAAAATATTCTTCTATTGTACTCATTCAATGATAATAAGATAATAAGAAACTTATCTGATAATGATTAATAAAAAAAATTCTTATTGGGCTCAACAGCAATTTGTTTTCCATATTGGGCACATGTCAAAATGACCCAATGAAAAAGAGGCTCTTGTCAAAGGGCTCAATGCAGCATACGAATCGAATAAGGGCTTAACGCATATTCATGTTAGTTTTATTGAAATTAATCACTAACAACATATGTTTTACAAAGAATCCAAAACGCTATTCATAGATTATGATATTTGTCATCTTCAAAGGTAGTTCTTTTTTTAATATTTTTATTTTTATATTGTTGCTAGGATTTAAAAATTAGTTTAAGGAATTGAAATGCGATTTGCGCAATGTTTACTTTTTGCTTTTAGGCCCTTTTCTATTGTTGCTCCAGAGTTGTGTGTTGAACGGAAATGAGTGTTAGTGTAACAGTGGAGATTGCTGGAGCAGACAAAGAGTTCCAGTAAGAAGAAGTGGAGAATGGCGAGGATTCACTCGACGAACTTTGTGGCACACGGACGTGCATTTAATTATTAAGTATAACGTATTAAATCGATAAAATGGTGCTCCAGCCAAAAACAAAAAATCACCACGATTTGTTGTTTGTTTACCGCGCACGATGAAGGAGTACCGTGACGTCGTAGTAATGTTGTTTGCGAGAATTGAGCGACCCAATGACATATTTCGGCGATTAGTCCCACGGGATGACGCGGAATTTCTGCTATACTACCATCCGTCGGTACCGGGAAACGAGCTCAGCCAAGGATCGTGCAAGACTGCTGCTGACCTGGATCAGTCGATCGGGACTGTCCACGCCATCACGACGAAGGACTTGGGATACAAGCCGTACAAGAAACGCAGTTCATGGGGTAACGGAGGCTATAACAAAGAAGAGACTGGACTGAGCCAAACCGATACTTTCGTGGCTAGCAGATCAGGAGTTCGTGTTTTCTAGCTTAGCTTAGCTTAGCTTAGCTTGACTGACTGCACGTATCGATGGTTGCTACTCCGTGATTGATCAGAATCAGTGAAATTGCACAATTAATCAACTGAATGGGGCTGGGAGTAACCGACCATTCTCACTGTACACGTTTCAGTGACTCAATTTCTTTAATAATCAATAACGGCGCCGGCCACGTCCTTGCAATCAGTTGGGAAAAGGGAAGGAAAGTTAGTGTGACCTTTGCTGATTAGGGACCGTGTTTACCTCTGCATCCCCACAAAGGTCACAGGAAGGAGGGTTTTCTATGTTAGTAGGGTAGGGCTCGATGGATCAGGATTCACCTTGATAAGTGATGTGATCATATATATATAATGCATTATAAAATTAAATGAACATTCACACATACATACTCATGTATACATACACAAACATACACATACACTCAGTAGCAAAAAAAAAAGCCGAGCGAAACCCTGCTCCCAAAAACCACGTTGTTCAACCCCCTGTCTCTTCGTCAACTATCAATACTTCCAAATGAAAATCTGACAATCTAATAACTAATGTATAGACCCTATGCGATCAAAACCTCATGCCGACCAAACTTACAGACCCGAAGCTATCACAACATATGTGAAAAAAGCCAAAAAGCCAACCCTGGACACAGCAACCCCAAAAATCCGCACCTCTGTGAAGGACCAGGTAGCACACTAAAACCCCTCCACAGCCTACAAAAATACAGAAACAATGCGACAAAACCCGAACTACCTCCACAAAGTGGTCGGACCATAGCCGGCGTCAAAGTTGACACACCAACACGAGCCCCCCCCTCACCCAAACATCGGCGCCGAAACATCGGTGCAAAAAAAACAAAATAAAAGCCGAGGTGAATTCATCTTATTAATACACATGATTTGTTACGCGTGAAATATCCCAAACAACTAGTGTAACCCACGAAGAACTTTGAAAATATGGCATTCAGTATGAATTGGTTTGTGAAAACTACGTATACAGTGTTATACAGTATTATTAAAAAAATTCACCTCGGCTTCCTCCCCGCACCGACACCTCAGCAAGGTCAGCATCGGGTGAAAAAGGGAAATGTCCACGCTGGTACGTCAACCCCGACGCAGCTGCAGTCCAAACCACCCTATGGAAACAGTTCAAATCCCGCCCACACAATCCTCTGCACCCCTACAAGCCCCGAAGAAACCTCCAATATGCCACCCAAACCCCTCACAGAAACACGGACCCTTGAAATCTTCACGTCCAAAAATGACTCCCCTCACACATGACACGACAACCTCAAATCTACAAACCCTATCAACATGAAACCCTGATCACACCAGGTTCACACACTGTGCATAATGCTGTCAAACCCTCATCCAAAAACACCGACAATTGACAAAGTTACAGGAGGCCGAACATGGAGTCTTCCGCCAACAAAACCCCGCCCGGCCTCTCCCATGCCACTGAGTGTACATACACATACATATACATACATATCGAAACAAAAAATATTGGAATGGGACACAAAAGGAGAAAATGGAAAGAGCTCACCCGGGTTTCCAGAACATTCCATTGCTGTGGTTGTAACATCGAGCAACCAGAGCAGGTCCGCGTTCCCTCCAGATAACATTCTGTTCTTAAGGAGATGGTCGACCATGAACGCTCCACGACCATTAACCAAACATCTCCTAGTGACGCGGGTGAACTCGAGCTCCTCCTGTCGCCGCAAGGCTGTATGTTCGGGGTTCCGTCTGCACCGGGGACACTTTGTTTTTACACCAGTCGAAAGCCTCGTGTTGGACCCCATTCAACTCTTTAGTGACCGATCATTATCATTATCAATATGAAAAGTTCCACACTACACAATAATTTCCACTAAATATCTAATTTTCTCGAAAATTTGCAGATAAAACAAGCAGCAAAGCACAAACACGTCAGTCCCGAAGCGCGACCTACTTCGATCTCTCCAGATCAGGAGTTCGTGTTTTCTCATGAGAAACTCTTTTTCTTGCAACAACCGCACAATGTCCAAAATGTTCAACAAAACAGAGAAAAACTGGAGAATCGACGCCGCGTACTATCAGCCGACGGTCTGGAGAAGGTCGTGGCCCCGGCACTTTGGGATCGCTGAAGGGCGGATCGTTACACCTTTCAACAGGACGGCGCTCCAGCCCACATGGCGAACATCGTCGAAGCGTGGTGTCGGGATGTTGCTTCCCAGCTCCCCAGACTTTAATCCCCTGGGCTTTGATGTATGGTTGGTATATGCTAGCCAAGCAGAGCAAACATCAAGTGAGCATCCTGGACCTATTTAAGATGCTCATTTCCAAGATCTGGGACGTGATGCCGATGGACCGTAAAGTCGTGAAGGTTCTCAATAAATGTTGCTTCAATGTTTGATATTAAAAGTGTATTCGAACTTATTGCACACCCTGTAGAAGTTTGAATTTTTTGCCTCTTCTTAAAAAATATAGAGATACGTTTCGGCAGCCAACTAAATTGTGTGACATTTCTAAAGGGCTGTTCAAAAAAGTAACGAATAAGGTGTGTCGGGTCATATTGACCCGGATTTTAAATTGTTATGTATCTTAACTGTTGACAAAATCATTATTTTCCGAACAAATTTTAGTCAATTAATATTAATTGTATTGTTTCTTAATTGTTGAAAATCTTAGCAAATAGAATGAACTGTAACTCTATTGTAATGACAATATGGATTTTTCATTTATCTGATTCGGCTTCATAGTGATCTGTAAAATTTTAAGATTGATGTGGAAAATATTAAGATGACCATTAATGTGATATACTTTATTAACTCTGAAAATAATTACCCTACTTAAAGTACTGTTCCGTTTCTCCGGGAAAATAAAGCTTTTTTGAAATTAACACTTCATTTTAAATTCTCCTAGTTTCCCAATCACAATTGTTCTAGTAATACGCTCAAAATAGTTTTTTTTTAATTAGTGTTTTAAAAAAAAGTGAAAGCTTTTTTGAAAGATGCTTCTGAAACCCTCGGTGGCCCTTTGTTCAATATACAAAAACTAGAGGAGGGTTATATCAGGGATATGATCACGCGGTTTACGTAGAACCGCGTTGGTTAATTGATTGAGCCAACATTAAACATGTGTCGCATACACATTTGGGAGGCCCAGGGAACATCAACTTGTGGGTTATTGTTTGGTCTCAAGTACAACAATGTCCATGCCGTACGAAAAAAATATAAGTGTAACCTAAAATCTGGAGGTCCGAAGCAGTGCCCTCCTATTTAGTCGTCTGTCGTCTTTTCATTTATCCGATATGACGCTCAAACTGACAATGTCCAATGCGCTCAGTGACAAACATAATATTGGACAAAGCACTCAACTGACAAACGTAAACAATGACACTTTCCGTAAATATCTTGTCACATGAAGTGTATTCATGTAAGCCCCCCAGTTCTATCGGGTAGTTGGACTGTTCTTATTCAAAATTATGTGCTTAATTAATGAGGTGAGTTTGCGACTGGATGTCGCAAAGAGTCCAAAATGTACTATTGTTGATAATGTTCAATGGTTTGTTTAGGTGAAATCACGAAACTTTCACTTATACATAAATTCTTTTATTGTAAAATTTAAAGAGTCGTCCATGCGTGATGCGCGATTGAAATAATTTTTTATTTTCTGTTTACTTGGGCTGCAGGGCTCCGTGTCAATTTCTACGAAATAAATTTGTAAGTTATTCTGTATACTTGAACGAGAGTTATAAGTGTTTAAATACCTTGCACTTTAACACAACGCTCTCATTTGAAAAAAAATTGGAATGGCACACTTGTTTTAGAAAATGTTTTTTTTTTAAATACGCGGGAGAACTGGATGAGGATTTTAGGTTATAATAAAAAATTATTTGCAGATTTAACTCGTTCAATCAAACACGAGTTTCCTTCTGAAATACCAATCATAAGCATGCCACAATCTAGAGGGTTGAAAGACAATCTAGAAACCGCGTTGGGTGAACGAATCACTCCACTGCAAGAATTCCTATATATATAAACTATTAACTTCATTCACAATTTTCACAGCTTCTTCCCTTTTTCTTACCGCCTACATCCACAACTTTATCAGAATCTTTATCAAAACAAACGATAGAACAGGACAACTGTTAAAACCACTTGACAGCTCTCGTGACAGTTCTTCTTTGACGTCCAGCGAACGGGCGTGTGAGTGGACAGCCAGAAGTCAACGTATCCATCTTCTAACAGTTCGAGAAATTTGTTATCCTAGTTGCGCATTTATTTCATATTCTAAGTTGTGGTGAAGCTCTTAAATCTACCTTAAATAATAGCTAACTCTATAGGTAAGCAGTATATACTTATATCTAACGAATTTGTTGCTTAAAACTACGATTTATATAGAACACACGAGTGTGTTTTGGTTAAGCGACTCTGCGCACACATTTTCTGCAGCCAGATAGGAACGGAAAACTAAATCTGTAAGTTATATACCTCATTTCTATTTAAAATTAGACTAAATTATTATTAATTGTTTATAGTTTGAGCTCAATTAAACCGATCTGCTACAAAACTACGTTAATTCATATGACCTAATTTTATTTACCAAAATGAGTCAATTTAATATTTCTATACCAGTTTCTTTTGATTGAAAGCATATCGCTATTGTAGCAATTGTGCAAACTTTCTTAAAATAAGAAGGTATGGTCAGAATGACTAATATTTTTGTCAAATAGAGGTGCGATTTTTTAACAAAAATCGAAGAAAAAATCGTTTGGGTTATGTCTGAGACCGAGAAGGCGTAGGATTCACTAAGAGCTGTTCATTCAAATAAACTTTTATGCCTCTATTCAAAAAATAAGAAATAGTAAATTCCTTATATGAACTTTTGAGTATAATGCCTCTATATAGAATAAACCGGATAGTAAGAATGTCGGACATGATAGCAAGACCAAAATTTAGTTGATTCAGACCTCGTTAAACTAGATATTATGAGACTATTTTTAATTTTCAGTTTTCCGGGTTGAATTTACTTATATTGCAAACTAAAGGTTTACCGATAAAATTGACGTACAAGAATATTAGAATGTTTGCATTCACCCTGGCTGCAAAAAAAATATATCTCTATAATTTTTTTAAGACCAATCGACTTAATTATGCATTTTCCCATATGTTCTTTCATAGTGCTGATCGCACGCACCCAAGCGCTTTTTATGTTCATTTTTGGTGCTATTTGACATATTTGATTACGATTCCTGAGGATTTTTTATGTTTCTCGATAACTTCTTCTTGAACACAGCAGTCAAATACCGTGACTCAATATTCTACCCATTTCTGGTGATATCTAGGGCAATTTATGACACATAGAAGTCTAGAAAATAGGTCAAGGTGGTCGGTTATGATTTGAACACATTTTCATATAAATCTGTTTGGTACTTAATTTTTGTGTTTTATACTCTTTATGCTTTATACTCTTATCTTAAAATTTTAAAACAAAATTGGTGAACATACATATTTCCAAGCAATAAACTCCGTTCAGTAGTAGGCATATTATTAACCTTCCCCGTTCATTAGTAGAACTATTATTAAAACACCCGCACCATATCGAACCAAGATTATATTCAAAGGTTAGACGTAACCCTACTTCAAAAAAAAATACTAATGTTCTATATGTAATCTGAATACTCTAATTCCCACCCAAAAATTCGCTCGGATGCTCATTTGACACCCACCACCCCATACATATGCCGCATGACGGTCATAACAACATGTAATCATTCGCCCGAAATACAAAAAAAAAGAAAAGCAAAAAAACATGTGCTACTGCGGCGTCATCGCGTCATGCATCATCATTTTCATTCCGGCCACAACACGCTGCTACACCGAAGCCCGCACACCTTTGCCATTCTCGGATGCTTTAGAGGCTGCAAGACTTCTCCCGAAAATGCACGCTCTGCTCTTCTGCTCCGAGACGGTTGAAGAAAACGATTCCAGCCGGTTCGGCGCTGGAAAACCTTGAGTGAATTCCGTTTGCTCGCAGATCTCCGGAAGCGCGCGGTTTCTTAAATCTCGTATACCACTCTGACGGTGGCTGAATGCCGGTAATGTAAATCCGTCAGCGGATTTTCTTATGCCAATGGGCTGAGGACAGTACATCCAAGTCGCAACCGAAGAGAAGCTAAATAGACATCTGGCAAGAGAATGGTACGCTTCTTTAACGAGAAGAAAAAGGCAGCTTTGAGCAGCAATAATGCGGCAGAGCCGCATGGCATATTGTTGTTGAATTTGGCTGGTGAAGAAGTCTCCGATGACGTAAATTATCTGGTCTGAGTAAAAGCGGGTCGAATGTTCAAGACCTGTTTTGGTGAAATTTTCGAAATTATCCTAAGGTTGCGAATAAGATGTTTCCGTGTGACGATTGGGTACATATGTTATACGATGCTTGCACGAATCATTTTGAAAAAAATAAAAATAATCAGTTAGATGGGCGCTTTTTGTCCGAATGATTTTATGACGACTGATCATTGTGCCAGATATAAGTTGAACCGCTCACGTAATCTAGTGAATGACCAGTATGATCACTGTTTTTGGTTTGACTTCTTCAATGAACTCGTTATTGAGTTTCGTACGGTTTGCAGAACATATTGATTTCATTGAATTTAAGGCATTACAAATAAGAAAATCGGTGCTTTTGTAGTGTCTTGTAGTTTGTAATACCGTCAAAAAGAGTTAGGTACAAGCTGTTGATAAATTATGTTGGGCCAATGTAAAAAATTTCGTCATCCAAACTACTTTGGCACCGTATTTTCCCATGCCATCGTCACCGCAGCAATCTAAGTTTGGACTTTGCGGGTTCATGCTGAAATTCTGTGGACTTCTTCCAGGAACCGTAACTGCTCCAATGTGGTGCTTCACAGCAGTTGTTCTGCAATTGCTGATATGTCGAATAGAAAATTACGATTAGCTGCGTCATTGCTCATTTTGTTTTCCATTCATGTTGTAACGTCACCGATTATACGTATCATCACGTTGTATGATGCTGGTGTCAATGTGAAAACAAATCGAACTTTAAAACAACTTCACTAAATAGCGTATTCTGTGGCATTATTGATTTAGCGTAAACAAGGAATATAAGCCAGTGCCGTATAGTTTTGTCCACTATCGTTACATTGCATGATATAAAAAGGAAAGATCTGGTGCTGGTAACATGTACCGAAAAAGAACGGTAACCGTGGCCTATCAACAATACGTAATTGTTGATTTCCTACATCACCGATCATTATGCAACTCGTGTTATAATACTGAATCATTATATTATGTACTTGTAAAGCAGCGGTTTTATATCACCTCTGCGTGAAAGGCATGTGCCGAATTGTCATTAAGTGAGTTTGCTTTCTAACTGAATATTAATTTAAAAAAAAAAATTAAAGGATTTCAAGGTATTGCCAGTATTTCAAGTTAATCTTAGTTAACTTAAAGTTCCATAAATCAGAGTGCTTTTTTGGTGCAAAGTACTTGAATTTATTTTCCTTGCTTTGGTTTGCATTTACTTTTGCTGGTATTTTTTGGTATATATCCCTGTGGCTGAATCTGGATTCACGGGCTCCGTTTTCAGTTTCCGGGCAACTGGCATTGACACCAGGATTAAAGCTTATGATGCTTGTCTTTCCTTGTCTGCAGTCAATCTTCTAGAACTGTAAGATATGCCTCTCTCCCAACTCTCTGATTTTTCGTTACGCCCACTACCTTACTTGCATTGCCTAGTTCTGTACCGATCTCCCCGTCTATCTTGCTTCAGACCATTTCTATCTGTTTATGGCTATTTTGCATTTTTGTTATTAATCTGACTCGTTTGCCCCACATCAATCCCTGCATATTCTGCTCGCCTCTCTCTCTATTTCAACTTCTGCGATCCACATGCTCCGCCTCCTTGCAGACTTTCTGATTTTGCACATTGCTGATCTCGATGCTTAACATTGCTGTGCGGTGAAGGAATTGAAGAGCAGAGTTGAGAATCCGAGTCTATGGAGTTGCCAGGGTATGGCATGCACTGCCTGCATGTCCTCCGAGTAGATCATAGGAGTATCAACTGACAGTAGATATGGAACTCTGAGCCGGCCTGGCGAATCGTTAAAACATAAACAGCACGCACCATCTTGTCTTCAGCAGTTGTATCACTGCCATTGTTTAGCTTCGCTGTGTCCGTCATGCGTCTGAAAGACACAGTCGAAACGCGCCCCACATCCGGATGTTTCGAGTCCATCTTAGGCCGCTCTCACCGCGGGTAGCCGCGCCACTCCATCTCTGCGTTCACCGTCGTGAACCTCTCACGCAGAAAAGTAGAGGTCAGTGGTCCGGGCTACTCTGGTGCGATAATGACCACCACCGCCTCACCGCAACCGTGATGTTGCGTTCTCTTTGCGCCGTTGGCTGTCTTTCGAAACTTCTTGCACATCGGTTTGGCCCGGCCTTGTGTTTCCCTGAACCAGCTCCTCTGTCCCAGCTTGTTTGCTGCGGTGCATAAACGCCGGCGAAATCCCCGGCGCGCCACCCGACGAAGATTCAAATGGTGCCGCGCGCACCAGGAAGCGATGTTTTCGCGTGTTGCGCCATGGTGGTAAAGTATTCACTCCAGGCCAATCTTCAGTTCAGTACCGCTGCACTGCTGCCCGGCAGCTGCCAGCGCCTCAGCAACACGCTGATTCTGACGCTCTGATAGCTCCGTTTGACTGAGCACGACACAGAAAAAGGTAACTTTGAAAACTCATGCACCCTTGCCTCAAAACGTTCGACTGCATTCGATATCTGAGGCCAAATGGGCACATGTATCGCTCTGTGTTCGCTAAGGCAGACCCCAGATTGCGAGCTTTACACACAATACGGCATTTGTGCTCTGGCGTCATCTGTCTCATTTCTAGAAATGTCATGAAAGTGCGGGAAGCGTATCAATGCATCGAAGAAATTCCTCGAGACCACATCCTACCCAGCGTGCAAAATAAATGCAGTAAGCTGGGCGCTCGGCCGTGGCTTGACTGCAGCAGAGATGGGATTGATGAGTTCCTTCTAAATGCAACACATGTTTCGGCATCTGTTTACGTCGTCGTCGCTTCGTCTGGGCATTTTCGGCCACCAGAAAAAATCTCGTAGTGATGTTATTCGTTTTTGCGCTTTAGCGCCATATCCAAATGCTGCTCCTTGATGGTGACGTCCTAACAGCTCTCTTCACGAAGAATTTTCTGGAACGAAGATAATCAAGTCGTTTTTGAAGACGAGTAAATTGCAGCACTCTCAAACTCTTTATGGCTTCAACCTCATGTCATTGGAGCCTTCATGGCTGCTCTTCAAAGTTTGGATTCCGATGTCGCAGCATTCAATTCCTCGTCTGAGGTTCCGATTCGATGTTGAATATCATCATGACAGAATGGCCATATTTCACCGCATCGCGCTTGAGCGAAAACAATGAGAATGCTTGTCGTTGTCTTCGTCGAAGGTTCGTACAAGCTTGCGGTTTATTTATCAGCCGAGACAAAACATCAGCAACGTTCAGATGTCAGATATACAAATGCAAAACCGGTATGGAAGAAGCCGCAATGCCCAAGCCTCTGTTCTGGTCGTAGCTCGTCTGCCCGTGCGGTGTAACCCGCCGAAAATAAATGCGTTTGCTTCCAGAATCTGTCTGATAGCTAAGTTGTTTACTAATTAAATAATAAGCGAACCTTTCCAACACTCCAAACGCAATTCAGTGCCTCTTTTGGGTCTTAGGGTACTTTTCGTTCACGCGATCGTAAGAACTTTAGATGCGCAGGCTATTATACGAGATTTCAGAATTATCAAATTGTATAGAACTGCTCCAAGGCCTATTGGAGATGCATCCATACAATTCTGTTTCATCGCTCATGATCAAAATAGCCCAATCTTGTAATCGAATTTAATGCTTTGTTCTTCAGGTAATTGAATTCCCCTCTTCCTGCTCGGTCAGATGGAAATTATCTGATCTAATATAGTATTCGAGTTTTTCGGTCTTCTCAATTCGTTTGGGTATAAACCGTTCTGAAATTCATTAGTCCGAAAAACTTTTTACCTCGGATAACGATTCGGGTCTAGAACATTTTCAATGGCTTTTCATTTACGTCTTCCTCTCCATCCATCGTAGAGACAAGCTGAACCGAGAAATTTGACAGATTTCCATCAAATACTCATTTGGCAGTGTTTAAAACGAACGTTATACTCATGGGTGTCGAGAATGCCTTTTCAGGCTCCTGTATATCCTCTTAGATACTCCGTGAACGAGAATATCGTACAGGTAGTTTACCAACCCCAGTGCAATCGAAATACAACGTTTGCTGGCAGCTCCAAAATATGTCAGGCGAGTTACAAGGCATAGGGGCGTCTCTAAACCTATGGGTTCCATTTCCGGCAAAAGGTCGGTTCAAATGTCTGCGATTTTCGTACGGCTCAACGTGAAAAACGTGAACTTTCGAGATCGATCATTGAAAACCATGACGCTCATTTAAATCCGACGAATTACTTCTAGGTAGGCATTTTGAATGGTGTTCTAACAATGCTCTGTTTAAGCCTCTGAGATCCACTACGAGGCGAATGTCGTTCTTAAAGGTGATACGGTCAAAATTTGGTCGAGGAAGAACGCGTGTAAATCAGGTGAAATCGTTTATGTAAAAGTCAAATTAAATTTCTTTTCAGTTCGGTTGATATATAATTCGGGAAAAATATTCCAGTTAGGCTTCGCTTTTCCAAATCCGAATTGCTGGGCACTTACGCTTGACCCTGTACCATCGAGATTTTGTACAGCCATCGTCACACATTCTTCTGCAGCAAAGCCGTTGCGCCGGACTACTGTTCGTCATATAGCAATTTTTTGGTATTCGCACTGAATTCCACTTGGCAATAGCCTATCTTTACTCGTTTGGGCGGGCTCTCGCGTATTGGGAGGTTCTTGTCGCCAGGAACCACCTGCACGTTGTTGGCGTACGTACCACTCCATAGCCGCCTTTTACCGTGATGGCAAGATACCAAATCCGGCCAAAACAGTACTGGAACAACCGTGTTTCTTCAGGAAGGCGGCAGACGTTTATTCAAACACTCTTTCGCATAAATTTCTTGGTTGACGATCCGGAAGCTATGAAAATGCTCTTTTCAAGCCACAGGTACAGATGGCTTGCCAAACCAGATATTTCTTTGCGAACTTTGACAGTTTCGTGTAGCTTGCACGAAATATCTGCTACCTTTCCCTTCCTTTTGCCGTATAAAACTCCTGTCCCGGAAGCTGCTTGTAGTCGGCTTTGACGTGCGTGTCGTCGTCCATTACCACGCAGTCAAACTTCGTCAGCATCGTCGTGTACAACCTCCGGGATCGCGCTTTGGCCGTCATATTTTGTTTATCATCGCGATTTGGAGTCACTACCTTCTTGTAAGTCAGATAGTCCAGCTCGTTTTTGGCTCGATGCACGGTTGTGGGCGATACACCCAGCTTATTTGCGGCATCTCGGAGAGATAGGTTGAGGTTTCGCTTGAAACTACCGGCAACTCTCTTTGTCGTCTCAGCGGCTTCCGGTTTTCGATTTCCCCCGATCCAGACTTCCGGCTGTCGACAAACGTTCCACAAACACTTTAATTACATTTGTAACGGTTGATTTGGCAACTTTTAGCGATTTTGCCAACTTTGCGTGCGGAAGTAGCTCAATTTCCGCGATGCGCGAGCGTGGGGTGTTCAGGTTTTTAAATGCAAAATTGAAGAAATGCACGTCAAGTTGATATTGACCAAATTTTGACCGTATCGCCCTTTACCCTTGGGGACAACTAAGAGCGATGAACAAAAGGACTTTTCCATCCGCTCCGTTACTCGCTCTATGGTCCCGGTAGGCAGCAAATCTTTTAATCTCTGCTCCGTTTCTTCTCGGAATGCTGGAGGGATGCTTGTGAAAAACGTTTCGTGATGTTGGTTTGCTGTTTGTCGTACGTCAACATCACCGGAGCCACATTAAACTTGGGGAATTCACCTTGAATTGATAATACAAAAATTTCTCCTGGCAACAAATGTGTTGGGCTACGTTCCAAAGATTCCCTCACCGGAATATCTAATCCCAATTGAAGTACGCTATACCTCAGGTATAATATGAGTTCAAGGATATGATAATGTATCATGTAACAGGAATAGAGAGTAGAGGCAGTGAAGGATGTAGGGATTGAGTGGGGCAAATGAACAGATTAATAATAAAAATAAAAATAAATAAAACAGGATAGAATGGGTTCAGAAGTAAGATAGATGAGAGATTGGTGCGAGAACTGGAAACAAATAAGGTAGTAGGCGAACGAAAAATCAGAGAGTTGGGAGATAAATATATTCAATCTTGTGATTGACCGTGACAAGGAAAGACGTGTTCAAGCTTTACTCCGAAACAAGAAGCCCGAAATCCGAAAATGGAGCCCGTACATTCCGAGATTCACGACAATGGCGTAAGTCAGTGAAGTGAAGTAGAACTGGTTCGTGCACGACTGGCAGTTGATTCAATTCAATTGCATCTGCGTGGCTCGGATTGGGGCAAAACAAACAGAGAAATACTTATGGTACAACGAATGCAAGCACCAACAATTTTATGGGAGTGTGATTTTGTTGCGGTTTATGGGCTCACAAAGTGATTTTTTTTAATTTTTTGTTAAAAAGTGAAAAAAATTGAAGTAATAACCTGGTACGGAGACAGACGGGTTACTTTGTCGAGATTGTCTCTTCACAGATGCTCTTGTTATTTGGTTGCCCAGAGAAACAAGCCTCATCGTTGTGCAAGGGTATACCTGCCATATCTCATGTATGTGCAAACGAGTAATACAGGAAAAGTGTTGTTCTACGGTATGAGTGACAGTGAAAGGTGAGAAGACGAAAATAAACAGGCTAAAAATATTAATTTCAGTTCAAGACAAAACGAAAATTCCCCTGAGAGAGCTCTGAAGTTGAAAATATTCACCGAGTGGAAATGTTAGATGACTACTCCCTGAGAGGATGTACAAAATCCAACTTTGCCCTGGGAGGCGTTTTCCCACGAACGGGATACTGACATTTTGTAATCTCCTGAGAGGGAAATACTCGCTTCTCCAGGGATATGTTTTTGAAATGAGCTTTTGAGCAGGTGTGATATTGTCCATTATCGATTTTTCTAGCTCCTTGTTATCAATACGAGGTTGGCGAGACTGTTTTGGTGGAAATTTAATTCATTTGGCAGTGAGATAGTTTTGCCTTCAGTAGCACGATAGCATTGGTATTCTGAAAGAATGTTATCAGAACATGTTGAACTAATTGAAAATACATTTTCACACGTGAACGTGGTTATAGCTCTTTCAAATGTTTGATCATTTCATTTTAGTAACGGAAATGTGTCCAAAGCTAATGTCAGTCTACTAACAAAAGCTTTACAAGCTGAGAAGCGACGAAGTGCTGCATTAGCAACCCATCTCAGGAACACACTCAATCCCTACAATTCCCTCAATTTCTATACATTTTTCATAACGAAAGCTTTTATAAAACAAATGTCAACATCAAAGATGTATTTATATTTAGGAAGCGGAACCTATCTTGAGCTCAATAAGCGGACATCCAGTGGAAATCGGTGAATATACACTGAATATCGAACACTGAGTACACAAGTTATTCACAATTTATTCGTCCACTTAGCGTTAATCGTTTAGCAACATACAAAACATTCGATTCTGATCATTTTCTTCCAATTTAATACGGAAAAGTTGCCACTGCTATGTACCTATATTAATAATATCACGAAAAACATTAATCCCATCTGTGTACATATGTTAATCGTACTGATTTTAAACAAGAAAAAATACAAACAACTTTACGTTCTTCATTACTACACCCAAAAATGAAGTAGATTATTTGACAGCACTTCACTTGTGTTGGGTAGCATGCATATAACCAAGACAAAATGAAAGGGTTTGTTTGTTATTCTTCCATGAGAATATTGACAACAAGGCTCACCATAACGTTGGGCATAGAATGTTCTATGTATGATTGATCACGCACACTAGCGTTGATGTGTTTGCTATACAGTATATGAGCAGTGCAACATCATGCGATTACGTCGATTGTAAACACGATTCAGAATAGGTGCGAGCGTATTTAATTTATTGTGAAAATTAATCCCATAGTTTTCTAGTATTTTATCACTTATTCATAGATTCTCGTGTGGCTAGTTTAATAAGTGAAGTGTGATTTTTATGGTTTGTGCAATTACGCACCGAAAATGTGTGAGGATATAGTGCAATTAAAGAGAAAACTTGGAGTCTGGCTCGAGTATATTCCCTAGTACGGTTAGATCAATACGAAGAATTTGTAGTGCAAAGGTAAGAAATTGTGTTGAAAATCTGACTGCTCATTATTTTACGAAATTTAAGTCTCGGAAACATTTTTGTAGCTTTTAATTATATTCAAGACCTAATTTTATTTGCCAGGATTGTATATTCTTGGTTACTGCGTCCATTAATTGGAGAAATTAAACATCTTTTTACGTTTGAGTTGGATGGCTGCAGAATGTGATGGATATATGTACTATGGTGAGAATAGGTTCCGTTTCCCTACTTGGATTGGGAGAAAAAGCGGGAATAGTATTATTCATTATTGTATCATGATTGTAGCAGTTATTATCATGATTGAAATTCACATGTAATATTACTTTACTGTAACGATATCTACTAACTAGAAATTAGAAGAAAAATTAGTATTCTCCATTTAATTCCAACTACCTTTGCTTATCTTCGACAGATACGCGTATTTCGTATACAATGTGCAGACTTCTTCAGTGTCTCGTACTAATAACTCGACTTGGTCGCAGCACAAACGTTAACCAAAATTCAACCGACCTCAGCTGCCTATCATGCCCAAATATCGGTTTAGCAGAGGTGTAAGCCGAGGTTCGGCTTTTTATCTGTCCACCGCCATTCGCCATATTGTTTTCATTCGCAAGTGGAGTAAGTCGTATGTTGTTTGTGGAGCGGTGAAAAAAACATCCATTTATTGGCACTACATCAATTATATTGATAAAACCTCTTCAACTATTCTACGCCGATTCACCGTGTTCATGGCTGCTTCTCTCCATCCACGGTTGCGCGCCCGCTGTCCAAGTCTTGGATTACCTGAAACGTCCATGTAGCTCGCTGTACTCGACGCCTTCTTGTACCATCCAGCCAGCGGATTTAACGCAAAACACCACCGTTGCAGGGTATTGCCTATAGGCATGAAATACTCAATATTTCGATGAAAATCTAGTCCAAAATTTCAAGTATTTACACACAATTTAACCGAAATCTCGGTAACCTTCATTTTTGTTTGTTTTGAATTTTAACCGATATATCAGTTTGCTCATGCCGAGATTCCCAGCTAACTAAATGATTTTTCTGACTTCTTTTTTGAAGTTCTCCGGGAGTGAGATTCGAACTCGTGACTTAGACGTGAGAGGTATGGATGTTAACCAAATAAAGAAATTTTATAGCGAACCAAGAATTCATAAAATCATTTCAGTTGAAAGCAACATGAAATGTTAGCTATTCATCTATAAAATAAATTGAACACCTTGTGAAATTTTACAGTTGGGTGCAAATTTTACTCTTGCAATGTCTTAAATCAATTGAACATTAAAAAACTAACTGTTTTAATCATACGCATACACACTTAGAAAAAATCGTGTAAATTTATGACTAAAAGAATGCACATAAATGGAGCGGCCTTTATGATTTAATAATCTGTTGCATGAAAAATTACATCAATCAAATTAAATTTTGCTTGTAACCCTATTTAGACACATATCAAGTTGATGTAATATTTAAAGTCGATGTAAACGTTCGTTAGTTAAAAATTATACTTGAAACGAATTTCCAACGAAAAGAAATCATAGAGAAATGAATTTCCAGGATTGCTAATTTTGACCGCAGGGTTATAATCAGGGAGTACTATTACATGTACTTGGTATGCGCTACAGTAATAAAGATTAATTTTCCTTTTTTGCTCTGCGGAAACTATATTACAAGAAAATAGATCATAGTTTTCGCTTCCATGCGTGACAACAATATCACATCTGATGATTGATCTAGATTTGGCAACCAGCAGCGGCTTATTAGTGTGCAACTAATAACCGATTTAAACATGTGTGATTTACTGCCGCAGGAAGCATAAGAAATTTCACACGTCGGTGATTGCCTAGAGTCGAAATACAACTGAAGCGCAGATGATGAGTAAAAGGGAGGAGTGGCTCTTTCAGTTTACATGGATGGTCTTGTAATTTTAAAGGACAATGGTGAGCAATCAATCATAATTTCTGAAGGTCGTGTAATATTATGTTATTATGATGGATTTGTATTATTTTCATAACGGAATTTGAAATACCCCTTCATTGAACATAAAGATGCAGCAGCAAACCATTACGTCGACTTAAATTGTGTGCTATTTTCAAAATGCGTGTCATGTAGTTTCCATAATTTTTTAGTGTGTAGGAACTCGTTTTATTTTAATAATATCCACTTTGGATTTGATTTTATTTCCTTATTTTCATGTGAATTTTCATTGAAATCATTCGCAAACCTCAATCAGCACCTCGACACTACATCGTCGGACCCCTCTTGGAATGCTGAGCGAGCCCGCGAGCGGAGCTCGCTTACTCAGAGCACCTAATCTACACAAGCAGCAAGCAGCTCAAATCGCCGACCACGACGACAACGACGACGCCGCCGTCGACGGTAACCAAGCCAGACAGACAGAGCCACACAGCTCCCCATAATATGTGAATCAGTTCTGCTCAAGAAACCGGTTTGTGAACACGCACCTCAACGCGATCGTCCGTCTTCAGTCGTCAGGCTTTGGCGGTGAATTCTTTCTCACTCTCACCACATCAGGAACTTCCTCTCCCGGACTTGTGCTGTGCCACTTCCCGATCTACGGAGAAGATCATCTCACGCGGGAGCAGCACTTGATCTCGGTCGGTCGTTCCGTTGATGTCGCCGGGCATCGGCAAAGTCGTCGTCTTCGTCGTCGTCGCGTTCAAGTTTAGGTTGCGCTTCAAGTGAAAATAAGTGAATAATTGAATGGATTTCAAAAGGAAGTAATTGTGTGAAGCCATGCGGTCGATTGAGCAAATTCTCTACCAGCGGCTATGTGTAGAAGAAAGTCGTCGAGATGCAGCTTGAGACCGTGATCGTCCGGTTGCTAAATATACCGGTTCTGGTTCGGTCCTGACGGCCGATGACGACAAACATCGCCGCCAAAGTGTGACACTTATCGAAAGACGATAATCAAAAGTCGGTCACAAGAGGAGGATTTTCGGGGAGAAACGCATATTGGAAACGAAGCAGGCGAGTGCTCGTGTTGGTGAGATAAGGTCGCGTCAGGTGCGTTTCGACATATCAACGCCAACGACAACAACCAAAAAAAAAAAAGTTTGGCATTGAGAGGGGACTAAATCCCGAAATTGTTATCTGAGGGCCGCGGAAATTATGGGGCTTAGGTGATTTATTCCGTTGTCAGTACGCAGTTCCAGTACCAGTGCAGCAAAAGACGCAATGCGCAGCTGAAATTGAGCGAGGCATTGAATAATCCGAAGAGAGAGGAAAGAAGTGATTTTACCTTGCGAGCTGCAGCACTCGGCACTCAGCACTGCTGGAACGAAGCAACGATTAGGCGGAATATGAGCCATGGAAAAACCGCCATCCACAGTGTGAGGAAATTCCAGCACTGAGCAATGCAGGAGGTAAGTTTCAGTTTCACTTACATGGCCTCGTTAGAAGAGATGTTGAGAGTTGATTTTCCCCCCGGTTCAGAATTGGCTAACACTAGTTGACTTTCACGTTCGTAGCTAAGAATCGCGCTGGAGTTTCCGATTATTAGTTGAGCTATTAGGTATTACGTGAACACGCAAGCTGCATCGAAGATTATGAACGATGGATACTAGCGCTGTAGTGAGAAGGCTACACTACACGTTTGGAAATTACTATTTTTAAACCAAACGAATTAAACCAAACCAATTTGACATACATTGCTTGTAGAGAAATGACTTCCGAAACAGCATCAAGTGTAACTTGACCAAAGGTGCGTTTGCTTGAATTTACTACTCATTCTGTCCTAGAAGTCCCTCGCAAATGTTGGTCTCAGGCTAGGCACTCAAAGTTGGTGTCAGGACGCGTATGGCCATTTGGCCGAAGCCGTAATAACCTTGACAGCTTGTGCAGTTCTTTCGAAGCTTCTCTTGAGTCTTTGCACTTGAATCTTTTATAATAAGGTATCTCTCTGTAACTGAAAGCAGATCTATAATTCGTTTTAAAACCTGAGTAATCATCAGACGTTGTGAATAAAAACAAACCCAAAAAGGAGAGGGTTCCTCTCTCATGTACGCATCAAAACAGAGTGCATACAAACTACCGCTAGAAACTATCACAAAGCTATCAGTGGTACATGAGCGCGATCCAACACGTTACTTTTGCCTGTTGAGGTGGCGGATTCGTCCGTGCCTTGACCTACCCCGCAGAGGGATGTTAGGCAAAGGTAATATCCTTGAATCGATTACTACTTTATCAACGCCCTTTTGCTCAATTTGCAATATTTTTATTCAATTTTCAACCTACCGTACACTGACGGAACTTTCAACACTTTCTTTTCATATCTTTCATTCTAGCAAACATTACTGTCCTCTCTTGGTGCTTCATGGGGATAAGCGAACATCTCGTTCTGCATCGCATAAGATTTTTTTCGTTCTGTTAAACGATATGGTTTATTTAATTTTTTGGAATAACCCCATTTATCACACTACCTGATAAACAATATCCCTTCAACGTTCATGGCTGCTCCTCTTCAATACCGTGCACGACCAGCCATTTTTACTCAGTTTTGAGTCGTCTTATGACTCATTTTCGTCATTAGTTGGAGTCACTCAAGTTTGAGTAAATGTAACTGATACTGACAAGTCGACAAATCAAAAACATCGACTCAAATCATATGGATGTTTTTGATTTGTTGACTTGTCAATCCCAGTTACAATTTACTCAAATTTGAGTGACTCCACTTTTGACGAAAGTGAGTCAAAAACGACACAAAACTGAGTTAAAATGGCTGGCCGTGTGCGCACCTCATACTTCCTAGATCTTGCCCAACTCGGTCTAAGCATCTTGTTCGTTGTGCCCCTCGTCGTCTTGTGACTAGCGGATTCCCATCAAACTGGTTTTCCAGCATTCTTGCAAGATTTCCTGCCAAGCGTATGCGTCCACATGTGATTGCCTAACGAGTTGTACGAGCTCATGTTCCATCCTCCACCTCCAGGCGGCTCCGTTTTCCTGCACTCCATCAAAGATGGTTCTTAACACTCGTCGCTCAAAAACTCCGAGAACTCACAAGTTCTCCTCAGGCATTGTCCACGTCTCATGCCCGTAGAGAACAACTGGTCTAATTAAGGGTTTTAACAGGATACACATCGTACAGAAGCTATGCCTGTTGGACCAAAGTTGCTTGTGGAGCTCGTAGAAGACACGACTTCCACTGATAAAACACCTCCGGATCTCACGACTGTTGTCATTGTCCACCGTAACAAGTGAGCCAAAATAAACAAATTCGTCGCCTACTTCGAACTTATCTCGGTCGATCGTGACACTGCTGCCTAAATATTCGGGCCCGGTTCCACATACCAGAAAGTACTTCGCTTAAAACGTCAAGTCAGTCAAGTCTTCACTGCTGTGCGCTTTAAGGCTGACTAAACGTGAGTTGGTACGCTCAAACAGATCTGTATTTCGTGATTCAATAAGGTTATAAACTCCAATAATGATTGCTGTACAGTACTTTTATTAAAATTTCAAAGTTACAGCATTAAATGGTTACATTTCTCTAGTTCGAACGAATCTCAAACCTTCCTCTTCATGAAGTCCATCAGCACCCGCACAGTGAAAACGGACACGGAATCAGCGCATTCTTCCCTTTTGTCCGCATTTGCTGGATTTCCTTGACTGCCCCACCACTTCGTCGAAGTCGCTGCTTTGATAGTGCCCAGTATTCTTCGATTGGTCTAAATTCCGGGCAATTAGGAGGACTCATTAGCTTCTGGACAGAATCAATCTTGTTGACAGAATACCACTCCAAAATCACCTTGGAGTAGTGGCAGCTGGCCAAATTGGGCCGAAAGATGACTTTGCTCATATGCTTGCGGATGAACGGCAATACACGCTTTTTCAAGCATTCTACGATATGAGCTGAGGATCAGGGATGCCAGATATACAGACATGTCTGTATTCATACAGACATTTGTTCATGCATACAGACTTCATACAGATTACAGGCATTATACAAACATTGATATCAATCAATAAAATGAAAATGATTCTGAAACGATTTTATTTCCATATAAAATTGTCATGTTTTGTTTGTTGACCTAAAGTATTCTATTTTTATAAAAAAAAAATTATATGATTTTGAACCTAGTTTTGAAGCTCCTTTTATATCGAAATAGACCTTAAGCGAAGTAATGATTTTGATTGTTTTGAAAATTTGCGAAACGTTTTTAGCTTCGCCATACCTTCTATAGATAGTGGACTTATAACTTGAGAGCTATTCAGTTGCGCAGAGAATATTGGTCGCAAAACTACATATAAAGTTAATTCATTTTTAGGATGCCAACTAATTCACTTCAAACCTATTTATGCTACTGGAAAATTCCATAGAAATTCAGGAAACTTATCGGATAATCAAAAAGAAAAGTTTGTAGCGGATCAAATATTATTTTCAAAGAACTTTCAATGAGTTTTACTAAATCTTAAAAATCGGGCAATATAAAAAAACTTTTGTTTAAATTTTAAGTGTACAAAAGTAATTTCAGAATATACCAAACGTTCAATAATATTAAAAAAAAAAAAAAATTATTTAAAAACAAGGTAAATTTTCCAAAGCATGGTAGCAATTTTCCTTGAGAATCTGCAGAGAATTAACTAATATTCATCGACTATTTTCTAGTGAATCACAATGTTTAATGATACTATGTACTTTGAGACATCTATTGACATGTTTGCCCTGCATTTTAGGGAATTTATTGAATGAACTATTTGATATACATTAATTGT